>PVIH01001130.1:31986-89898 GCA_004025045.1 Sigmodon hispidus | reverse complement strand
CAGCCATACACCAAAGGAAACTGAGATAAGAATATAGAACCTCAGGAATGGCTAGAAGTGAGTGACATCCACACAGGCTAGGAATCTAGTCATTCCCACCAGCCAAACTTGGCAACCTCAAGGTTCATGAAGGTAACACAGCAGAGTTATGTACCCAAAAATAAGGGCTAATTACTTCTAAGCTGAACATAATTGCAGTCCTGCCTAACAGATGGTGGGGTTTTGTTTGTTTGTTTGCTTGGTTGGTTGGTTGGTTGGGTTTTTTTTTTGTTTTTTGTTTTTTGTTTTTTGTTTTTTTTTTTTTGGTGGTTGTGGTGGTTTTTTGTTTTGTTTGTTGTTTTGAGACAAGCTTTCTCTATGTAGCCCTCTCTCTAATTCTTTCTGTGTAGTCAAGCTGGCCTCAAACTCACAGAGATCCTCCTGCCTCTGCCTTCCAAGTGCTGGGGTGAAGGGCATGCCCAACTACACCTAATAAATCTTAAAAATAATGTTTCCAAATGATCCAACCAAGTCATTTGGAACAAAAATCCGGAGTATTTTTACTATACAGAAATCCTAGCATCAAGCAAACAAAACCAGCAACAACAACAAAACACTCAAGTGCTTGGAACTGAGTTACAGGAAAGAAGCAGAAAATCAAAACCTCTACCTGGGGGAGTGTGCAATGAGGCATATACAAATGTGGGGTTAACAAAGAAAGACTTAAAATAACTGCTATATCTGTTACATAGTTCAGATTGGAAGCAGACACAGGAAATACCTATCTTTTAAAATATCAGTCATTCTATTTCTAGTTATGTGAAAAAACTATGTGAACATGCTTGATCTGGGTATGGTGGTACACACTTGTAATCCTAGCACTCAGGAGGCAAGAGGGTCTGTCACTACAAGTGTGAGGCCAGCCTGGTCTACACAGCAGGTTCTAAGCCAGCCAAGGATACATAGCCAGACCTCCTCTTCCACCAAGAGAAAGAAAGGACCCATTTGAAACCGGACTTTCTAGATTAACTCTCAGTGTTTCATTTCTAATAAAAATAATAATAAAAATGTTCTGGCAAAAATTTTGCTTTTTTAATTCTGATGTTATGTGAATAGATTTCTTATTTATTACCATTTAATTTTGGTATATTTTGTACTTTGTTGTAGTTTTTACTGTAGTAGGATGCATACCATAGAACTTAACCACTTCTAAATACGTTATTCAAAACTTGAACAATATCCCAGTCCAGCTCTCTCTTTGGAACTTTTCACCTTACAAAACTGAAACTCCATAGTCACAAAGCAGCCCTTGGCCTCCTGCCTGTCTCAGTCTCTATAGATTGATACCCAGGATATTCCACACTCACACTGCACAGATTTACCCTCATGATCCATCCATGTCCAGCACATGCCAGAGCTTACTTCTTCTCATAGTCAGTACTATTCCACTGTGGGCATGTATTGCCACATTCTGTACGTTCACCACTCAGTGGATGGGAGGTGCTTCCTCCTTTGGCTCTTTTGACTTGTGCCTCTTTGAGCATCAGTGAGCGAGACTGGGTCTCACTGTGCAACCCTGATTTAGAGCTTACAAACCAAGCTTGTCTCAAACTCACAGAGACCCCCCCACCGCCAATGCGCCTCTGTTGGCAGTACAAATGTGTGCCATTGTACACCGCTGACATTCTCTTTTTGTTTTGTATTGTTGTTTAATTCTGATGTTTTGTTTTAAATTGTAAGTATATGCATGTGTAAAGTGGGGAAGGAATGCACATGTATATGCAGGCGCCCTTGGAGGCCAGATGTGGTAGTCTAATGCCCTGAAACTGGAATTACAGGCAGCTGTGAACTGCCCGACATGGGTGCTGGGAAGTGAACTCAGATTCTCTGCAATGAGCCCTCTTTCTAGTGTCCTCCTTAGTTCCCTTCAGTACACACTGTGAAGCGAGCCTTCTATATCACATGGTAATTCTATTTTAAATGTTCTGAGGCTTCATTACAATGCCTTCCACAGTGGCTACACCTCTACATCCCAAACAGAACAGAAATACCAGTTTCTCCACATTCCCACGAAGGCTTGCTTATTTTTGTCTTTACAATATTCATTGCAGTGGGTCTGCATATGCAATGACCTTTCTTTTTAAATTTAGTTGCTGAGTATTTATTCAAAACAGAGAGGGATTGAGAAAACCATACAAAATGTCTGTTGAAATTTTTGCACTTGCATCCAGGCCTGGCCAACATTGCTAAAAATACAACTTGAGCTTAGAAAATACATCCACTGAAAAATCCAAGTATTAATAAAGATATTTTTGCTTTCTTTTCTGATAGAAGTTGATGTACATATTCAAACAAGGTGACAGTCCTTGAGACCCCTAGGAATATCAGCTGTTAACTAACTGCTATGTCTATGTATGCACGCACTGTTTTTCCTTGCAGTCCCAAGACTTTGTTACCATCAACTCGTAAAAACTGCCAAGGCTCCAGCAAAAGCAAAACCAGTCAGTGTTCAGCAGTGGTAGCTGAGATTTCACAAATCAACAATTCCAACTGCAGGCCTGCCTTCAAAGGAGCTGCAACGAAGTTTAACCCCTGATAAATGGCCAGACTTCTACCAGGTAGAAGAGGCTTGAGATTCAGCTTCTAACAAAAACTCAAACTGGGTATGCCGTTGACGCTGGCCTTGAACATCAGATCCTCCTTCCTCCCTCTCCCAAGTGCTGGAATTATAGATGTTCACCATCATGTCCTGCTTAGTCTCACAATTCTTTTTGGGAACAATACAAAGGAGCAAACAGTGAAACAATGTTACTACAATATTAGTGGGAAAATATCAACCAAGAATTGCCCATCTTATGAAAAAACCTTTCTGGGGCTGGAGAGATGGCTCAGCGGTTAAGAGCGCCGTCTGCTCTTCCAGAAGACCCGGGTTCGATTCCCAGCACCCACATGGCAGCTAACAACTGTCTGTAGTTCCAGTTCCAGGCAAAACACCAAGGCAAATAAATAAATAAATAAATTTTAAAAAAAAAAGAAAAAGAAAGAAAAAACCTTTCTAAAGCAAAAGCCAAGAACTCATCTGCTGCAATTAAAGCACATTAAAAAACAAAATCGTCTTTCAGGGGGAAAACAACCACAAATTAGAAGACCAGTCTTCAGAACAGAATAAAGTGAGCTAGAAATACTAACTCTGTGGGAAAATGCATATTTGTTTTGTTTTCACATCCTCCTGAAAGCTAATTGACTAAACAAATATAATAATGCAATACGGTATTTATAGCATGCACGGGAGAAATGAACAAAGCAGTGCAGCTGGCCTTCCCTGACACTGTAACACTCCAAGGACTACCGAAGAGACTTATAGGACTTTCCATTTCTCCTGTCCCACCTCCATACTGCTGTACATGTTATAAAACATCATTTTACATTGTTTTTATTTTGTCTAAGCTTTCAGGGAGATCTAAAAACAAAATAGACATTTACTCACATAAGTGCAAGAAAATTGGAGTATAGAAAAGAGAATCAGAACTAACACTTACAGAACATGCCACATGGTAGCAAAGTCCACATTTTTATCCTATGGACATACAACCAGTCTAAAAAAACTTAAAGGAATTCATGTCATGTGAAGTATGTTCTCTGACCACAGTGGGATTAAAACGAAAACAAACAAACAAAACAACTTTTGGAAAATCCCTAAGCATTTGTAAATTAAATGACAACTTCTAAATAATCGATGAATCTAATAAGAATCAAGGGAGGACTAGAGAGGATTCTTAACTGAAGAAAATGAAAATGTTCATTAATGTCTTTGGGGGAGTGCTCAAGCTATACTCGGGGGCCAATAGCACAAAGCATCTATCAGAAAAGAAGGAAAATGTAGGCCAGGTGACCTGGCAGGGAAAGGCATTGGCTTCCCGGGATCCCTGGGACCCACACGAACTTTCCAGAAGACAACTGACTCCACAAACTTATCCTCTGATCCCCCTCCCCAAGAGTCCTCTCCTACATCCACAAATCATGAACATACAGTAAGAATAAATTAATTTAATTTTTAAAGGCAATAAGGGAATTGTCAGTGATTCTCAGCCTCCACCTCAGAAAGCTAGAAGGGGAAAAAACCCAGAGAAAATAGCATTTTAAGTAATCATGAGATAATAATACAGTAGGATTAAATTTTTAAAAAGAAATAAAAATATAAAACTCAAGAAAACCAAAAGCTTAGCTCTTGTAAGAGGTTGGTAAAATTAATAAATTCTACTCAGATTGCTCAGGAAAAAGAGATGATAAAAATTAGCAACATAAGTAACAAAACAGGTGACATTTTTACAGAACCCAGCAGACATTGAAAAGTTGAGGAGATGAAGTTATACCAGTACATTTAATAACACATAAAATAGGCAAATTTCTTGAGTGACATAATCTACCAAAAAACTCACTCAAGAAGAAATAGATAGTAACTTGATTAGCCTTTCATAAGCCAAAGAAATTTAATTTGTATGTTGCTAAGAAAACAAATGAGAAAGGCATCCAAGGACACAGGAAGAAAGAGTCCTTATTGGCTGCTGGAGGGAACATAAATGAATGACCTTGTGGGGTCTCCTCCAACAGTTAAAAACAGCCATTACAAACAGATCCTCTCATAGCACCTCCTGCTACATAGTCAAAAGAATCAACCTGGATTACTACAGAAATACTTATACACCTGTGTATTGTGGCACCATTACCACCACCAAATTATAGAACTAACCTAAGTTTCCATAAGCAGATGGATAGGTAAAGAAAATGTTGTAAATAGACACAAATGGAGTTCTAGTCAGCCATAAAGAATGTCATTTATAGGGAGACGGATGGAACTGGATATAACCAACTTAAGTGAAAAATTCCAGACTCAAAAAGACAGATAGCAAATGTTTTCTCTCAAGTGAGGAAGTTAGGTAATTTTTTAAAAAGAAAAAGAAAAAAGAAAGATATAAACCTAAAAAGGAGAAATACTGTGGGTGTGGAGAGAAGGATGACAGTGAACATGTGTGTGTGTGTGTGTGTGTGTGTGTGTAAATGTCATGATAAAATTCCTGCCTCTGCATAGTTGGTACATGCTGATTTTTAAAGAAAGAATCAAATTTGCAGCTAACTTTTCCACAAGAAAAGTTCCAGGTCCATATGGCCCCGCTGGTGTTTTTAATCAAACATCTAAAGAGCAAATAATATCAATTCTTTACTAATGCTTCCAGAAAGAAGAAAAAGTAGGACACTTCCAAATTCATCCTGGGAGGCTAGCATTACCCTGATAGCAAAACAAGATAAAAACATTGTAAGTCAACTGTGGAACCCAGAGGCTTACCTCAGCTGTGGCATCCAGGCCTAGCACACAAGTTCTGTAATCCATCCCCAGCACAGGAAGGAGATGAGGATACAATGGCAAAAATATGGACAGTGATATCCCTTTGGATTGTACATAAACAATCCTAAACCATATTTTATCAAAACAAAATTAACAGAGATATGTGGTGTACACAGCTATCCTAGCACTCTGAAGGCTGAATCAGTTCAGGCCAGCCTAGGCTACATAGTGACCCTGTCTCAAAATATAAAACCAACTATATTTTAAAAACTAATACTTCATTATGAGTAATAGTCAATCAAGGAACACAAGATGGGGCTACAATAAAAAGTTTATGTTAGTAAAAGAGAAAACTTCATTTCAGAGAAACCATTTAACTAAATTAAATATTTGTTTCCTTTTTGTACTGTCCTGTGAGTGTGTGTGTGTGTGTGTGTGTGTGTGTGTGTGTGTGTGTAAGTCAAAAGACAACTTGGGTCTCTTCCTCTGTGCTTTTATTTTTGAGATAGAATCTCTTTGAACCTGGAACTCATCCATTCTACCAGAACTGCTGGTCAGTGAACTGCGGAGTTCACTCCTGCCTCTGTCTCCATTCCTGGTGCTGGCTTTACAGATCTGTCTCTGTGCCTGACTCTCCACACTGAATCCGGGGAGCATCAGACCTGGTGCTGGCGCTTATATAGTTTAACTGAACCATGTCTGAGAACTCCCCAGCTCCTCTTATACTAATGATGGTAGCCGGTATTCCCTCTGCGCAGTAGTCAGAAAGGTAGGAGAATACACCCTCCCACCATCCTATCTTACCCTGCACAGAGGGCCCGTAACAGGCCAGAAACGCCTAACTCTTAAAAGAAGAACGTCTTTATTCATAGTGACAACATTTAGGTAGAAAATCCTAGTGAATCTGCAAAACAAACTCCTAGACCTAATGATGAATTCACCAGGATTGTGTGATGCAAGATCACTATGCCAGCTGTGGTGGTGCAAACCTGTAATCTTAGAACTCAGGGAGTTCTAGAGAGGTTAGGAGTTCAAGGTCAGCCAGAGCTACATAGTCAAACTATTTTTTATGTTGGCAATGTACTTTTGGAGGTAGAATTTAAATAAACAAAATCGTTTATAAGTTCATAAGAAGAAATATTTGGGTATAAACCCGATTAAACTTGTGGAAGAACTATACAGTGAAAGCTAGAAATCGATGCTGTGGAAAATTAAAGGGCAAAATAAATAGGTTTTATTTAATCAGGACCACTGAGCAGATACTCCCGGGTCCCTGCTGCAACTGCCAGGAAAGGCCGCCAGGTAGCGCCCTAGCATTCGATTTCTTAGTGGCAGTCAGACATGTTCATCCTAGCTTCTCTTCCTCCTGCTCAGTTTCTTCCCGACATGCTTCAGGACTAAAAGTAAAATCATCTCTAATCTGAGGAAGAGAGTGGCAGTCAGCATATGCAATGTACAAATCGGATCCAATGGATTGTCTGACGTTTCCTTCGCTCAAGCAGTGAGTGGCTCGTTTTTACTTTTCTGTTGGCCTCGGTGAAGTTCCCTGAGCTCCTGCATTTAAAAACTGCCCCAATTCCACCCACCACAAACAGGTTAGACAGTTCCTATCCTTCAACGAAAATTCCTTTCCACAGAGGCAAGGCCTGCTCCAAGAATTGTTTCCCAAACTATTTGGCATTTGGACACACAGAGCGTAAATTTCTTGTGGAGGAGTTGGCTAGGATCTGGCAAACCGAGAATCAAGTTTTCCCCCCACAATGTCCCATTTTGGCTTTTGCTCAGGACAAATTGCTGCTTTCCTTCATGGAATAACCACCGGCTTCAGACCACAGCGTTCATGGCAATTGCTTCTCCTAACTTTTTTCTTTCCCACCTATATTTGCTCTGTTTTTCTTTGCTTTGCTTTGCTTAATAACTGTCCAGATAACAGTAACATAGCAGAAAGATGGGGAAGAAATTGCCATCCCTGATCCTAAGAGTGAAAACCACACTTAATGAACCTTGTATGCACTATGCCTTATCTACACAGGCAGATTGCTTGGTACACGACATACATCCAACAAATCAATGCCTGGTGCATTCCAGCCTATTTGAAGAATAAAGACTATAGGTGTTTCGGGCAGGTTTAAAGAGATACTACACTCAGGCTTACTTCCACCTACTACATATAGGCTGAGGGGGTGATTCAGCAGCTGTGTGTGACACAGAGAACATATGTGGTTTCTGGTATTAAGACAGTGTGGCTGGGCGTTTTCACAAAACCAATCAAACACGACGATTTATCCTGCTAGGGGCTTCAACCATACTTCTAATGACCTCTCCTTTTGCAGGTTCCTCCATTCACTCAGTGACCAACTAACAGCAGAATGGCTCTGGCAGATTGCAGGCATCAATTTTTTGTCAGTTCTATTTTTCCATGAACTCTAATTTCTCTTTCTTGATTTTTGACTGACCCTTGGGGACTTACTTTAGCCAATAGCATGTGACAGAAGTGATATTCTGACACTTTAAAGTCTAGATGATAAGAAACTGAAGGTTTGGTTGGTGACTTTTGGGTCAATTTGCTCTGGAATAAACTAACTACCAAGTGAGACTCTGGGCATGCTGAGATTGCCCCACTTAAAGAGGCCATTTAGAAAAATAATTCTGGCCAGTGCAGCTTTATACAAGAAAAGGAACCATCAGGGGGATATAGCCTCTGTGGCCATTTGGTTGTACCCTGAGTCACGTGAAAAGACCCCAAGGGTTCCCACTATTGCCAAGACCAGAGAGATTATTTTTTAAACTAAGTATTGTGTTGGATGGTGGTCCAACTCCTTTAATCCCAGCACTCCAGAGGCAGAGGCAGAGGCAAGTGGATCTCTGAGTTTAAGGTCAACCTGGTCTACAGAGGAAGTTCCAGAACAGCCAAGGCTACACAGAGAAACCTTGTCTTGGGGGGGAGTATTACTTTATAAATGTTACACTGAAAAATAAACTTTTGTTAGATAAGATACAGGAATCCTGTGTATGCTTTCACGGGATGTTGTGAACTCTAATTGTGTTGTGTATGCATGTGTTTTCTGTGACATATGCATGCATGTTATATATGTGAGTGAATTCTGAATAATATTTAAAAATATATCTCTAGCCTACATGATATGGAGAATATCCATTTTGAAAGAATTAAGCTTAGCTGAAGATCTTCTGTGCATCCTGTCCCAGAGGCCGACAGTACCGAGGCTGGTTGCAGCCAACAGGTATGTAATGAGCCCCGAGAACATTTGCTGGCTTTAGAAGCTTCTGCCCCACCTCCGGCCCCCAATGTCAGTGAGTCAACTTCAATCCTAAGGCTTCACTCATCACATCTGGGTCTTCTGCCGGGGATACACCCAGTTCTTCCTTTTGTCTGGTAAGAAAGAAAACTGCTCTAGTCCTTTTCTCCAAAGACTGACATAATGATGTGAACAGACACGAAATGTCACTCAGTCAAAGGAGAGAGATTTTCTCTACTGGTGCTTTTTAAAATATCTTTAACAAAAAAAACTGTCCTCATATAACAAACAAGTGAAATCATGTTCTGCTATGCTTTAGAACGAGGCCTCCTGTTGGGCCCTTTGGGGAAAGCATGGCTCTCTCGTAGATAGCTTCTGTGGACAACGGACCACAGTCCCTGGAGACTTCACCCTCCGATGTTTCAGACTTTCACCCATAAGTTTCTTTAAGGCAGGAGCAGGTGCTGTGTAGGAAGAAAGATGCAAGATTTGGCAGGATTGATCCCAACAGTCCGCAGGTTGTGGTTGAGCATTTGAGTCTGCCCTTTGCCCAGCACTTGGCCAGGCTGAGTTCTAAAGCTGTAGGATGAATCTGTGGCAGGGAAATGTTGGACTTCTGAACTCATGACCCAGTTTTACTATTTACTTGCAACACCACCTTGGTCTGGATTTTGATTTTTCCGCACCAGTCTTGGGAGCTTGTGGGAGAGTAAGTATCATGTGGGGCAACCGATAGGCCAATGAGGGAGGGCTATTGTTATCACGCTCCATTGTGTAGTAGGAGGTCTGAGAAGGAAGAAGGAGCTGGGCAGGAGCTGTCAGAGAGGGCTTGATGGAAGAGGTTGGTCTAAAGTGGACCTTGGAGGAAGGAAAAGATTGGGAAAGGCAGAAAGGCGTTCCTCCCAGGGGGAGCTGGGGGGGGGGTTGCATCCTGTGGGGGAGGGGCAAAAGTAAAGAAACTTGACCTAACCTGGGGAGGACGGAGGATGATTGAGGAACCATATGGCAAATAAGTATAGGGAGATAAGGGGTCCCTATTTATGAAGGAGCTTTAAAAAACTCATGTTGGGACAGGTAAAGATAACTGGTACTGACTTAAGAAAGCACATGTTTTATTGCACGAATTAATTCTGGGAGGGAGGCATGTGTGTGCCATAGCACACAGGTGGGATTCATAGGCCGACTTTTGAGAGATGGTATTTTCTCACCATATGTGTCCCAGGAATGGAGTTTAGGCTGTCAAGTTTGGTGACAAGTACTGTTTACCTACTGAACCGCGTCGAAGGCCCACATATCAACCTTTTATTCTGCTCAATACCACAGACTATGTGCAATGACCTCATTTTCTTAAATACAGATAACTCCAGGCTACATTGTAAAACTGCCATCATGAACTGTGAAACAATGGAAATTGCAGCAAGAATCACATTATCATTGCCATGATTTGATGACAGGCCAAGAGGGAGCAAAGGATTTTATTCACATACTCAGAAACAAAAGCTGTTTATTTACCCAGTTGTAGTTCTTCTAAGAGTTGCAATAGGGCATCTCTCCAATGAGAAGGTTCTAGAAAAAAAAATTTTTTCTTTCATGCACAAATATTCCCCAATTCTAAATCAGCACACTGAATAGAAAGGGCAGTGGGCATTTCTATACAGTTCTTCACCAAGATTCAGTCTGGCTAGAACTTCACAAATCCTGTTGTCTGTCAAATGCCCTGGTCACAGGACCTTGCTGCTCTCCATGGCTGAGGTATGCTAAGGTAGTGAACCAAGTTAGTGGGTAAGAACTGTGACTCATGAAGTTTCTCCTTTTCCCTTTCTTTTCTGTACAGTTGCTCTTAATCTTTCTTAGGCACCTTTCTTCTTTGGGGAAAGGAGCTTTTATTTAACCTAAGCTTCCTCCTCATGAAAGGAAGTAGACACATCTGATTGAATAGTAAAAAAATGCGAAGCATGTGAATAAGAACAATGTCGGCCATCTTGTGGTTAAGGGACCGTTCGGGAAAAAAAAACCCCGCTTAGACCCTCAAAGCTGATGTTTCTTCTATTTCTTTCATAACTTTAAACAAAATTATGATTATTCTTTTAAGTCAAATTACCACTTGCAAAACAGCTACACAACCAAAGAAAAACACATGCAATTGAGAAAAAATTTGGTTGATGGCACTAGATTTGAATCTAGGGCTATTATGGGCATGACAATGTGTGCTAGGTGAATACATGAATGCATAGTAAATTGCAGTGGTCAGAGCAGACAAGAAATCTTGAAGACAAGGACAGGCGATAAATCTCCAAATCCAAAACACAAAGTAAATAAAAATGGTAAGGGCAGAAACCCTGGGTATTGCTTGTGAGTGCAATTAAATCATCCCCAGGGACAAGTGTAGATGAACTTTCCAGAGAGCAAGAAAATAACAACACTAGCTTTTTAACTAGAAAATACAGTGTAACTGTAATTCATACTCTGGGAACCTTAAAAATTAACACAAAAAAATAACAGACAAATTAATTCAACAGAAGTATGCTAAATACATACAGACTGACTTGAGAAAGATGGTATGTCCCATTGTGCTGTCCCATTGGAGGATTCTTGGGATTGCTTACTCAGAAAACGTGAAGTTTCTTATCATGAAACATTTTTATGAGACCGCTTCTTCCTGGCTGTGTGGAGAAGGTGAAGACTACAGGCCAAACTGAGATTGAGAAGAAAGAGAAAGTCTAAGGGGTAGTGAACGGGGTGAGGATGATGGAGCAGAGGCTGCAGCTGACTTTGAACAAGGACTTGGTTACCCACGCACTCAGGATGCTCTTATTAAAGAGCAGTGATCAACAGAGTGAAGGGTAGTGGGTGGAAGGTGGAAAATAACCACAAATTACAAACCTGAGGGTTATGACCTGAAATACATAAGGAACAATAACAACGCAAATAGAATAGCAAAAAGAAGCGGGGAGTAAAAATGGGCAAAAGACCTACTCAACATTTCTCAAGGGAAGACATGTAAATGACATATAGAAATGATATACATTGTTAAACCACAGAAGTGTAAGTTAGAATCACAGTGAAGAAGTCCCTCACACCTATTAGAACGCCTTATCAAAAAGATAAACCATAGCTGCTGCTGAGGAGGGACAGAGGCAGAAATCATGTCTGATGCTGGTGGGAATGCGAATGAGTCTCGCTAAAAACAAGCAAACAAACAAAAAACAATATGGGTATTCCTCATTGAAAACAAATTAAAGGGGACAGCTGGAGAGATAGCTCAGAGGTTAAGACCAACGGCTGCTCTTCCAGAGGACCCCAGGTTCATTTCCCAGTATCCACATGACAGTTCACAACTGATTATGACGCCAGGGATCAAACACCCTCTGAACGTCTCAAACGCCTGCATGCACACACATACAAATTCATGTAGGCATATACACACACCCATACATTTAAAAAGTCAGTAAATAAAATTTTTTTTAAAAACTGTAATATAGCGAACAACAGAATGAAAACTAATGGACTTTTTAAAAGGAAAAAATTGGCACTTGTGACAACATGGATGTATCTGGAGGTCATTGTGCTAAATAAAATAAGCACAATGGGTGCAGGGTGGCACACACCTGCAGAAAAGCAAAAACTATGTTATCTCACTTATGCATGGAACCTAAAAAGCATAGGGGAGAATTAGATGATGGCGACCAGGAGCTGAGCGAGAGAAATTGTTGTTCAAAGGATGTAAAGCTGTGGCACGTGGTGGCTGTAGTTAACAGCAGCATAGGTATAAAATTCCTTCAAAAATTGCTTAGAAGTAAATGGTACATATTCTTCCCATAAACACAAGCAAATCTAACATAAATGCAGGCAAGTTATCTGAATAAATGTCAAAAGAAGAAATAGACAATAAATATATAGAAAATATTCAATATCTTTAGTTTTCAGGAAATGCAAATCAAAACTATAAGATACTATCTCACTCCAGTTAGAATAACTATTTTTTTAATGACATATACTGGCAAGGAAGTAGGGGAAAAAAATGCTTATGTGATTGGTGAGAGATATGTCAGTATAGAGCGCTTTGGAGGATAATATGGAGGTTCCCCAAAAAACCAGAACCACCATATGACCCAACTACCTCGCTCCTGGGTACACGCATATGTTCAAAGGTCCTGAACTCAGCATATAAAACAGATAATTGCCTAGCTGTGTTTGTTGAAACACTATTCACAAGACAGCTAAGATATAAAGTCAGCCTAGGTACCCATCAACTGATAACAGATAAAGACAATATGGCGTATAATTCAGCCATAAGGAAGGATGAAATCCTGCCAGTTGAAAGAAAAATGTATGGAACTGTTGGACATCATGCTAAGCAAACTGAGCCAGACACAGAAAGACACATGTCACATGTTCTTCTCACAGGTGGGAACTAAAACATCAGACAAAAGAAGCCAGGCAGGGTGGCACACACCTGCAGTCTCAACACTTGGACAGCAAAGGCAAGAGGGTCAGGAGTTCAAGATTATCCCCTGCTACTGAGTGAGTTCAAAGCCAAACTGGGCTATATGAGAGCTGATCACAAAAAAAAAGAAACTAACTAAATAAAACAGAACAGGCAGGCCTGAAAGTGTAGAGAACTTCCAGTGTCTAAGAATAATGGGAAAGAAGAGAGTGGCTTATAAAAAGAAGCGTGGATGGAAATGATACACGCACAATATATGCATGTATGAAAACATCACAGTGAAGCCCATTAACCTGTACAACTAACATGTGATATAATAATCATAATAATAAAATTATAATTAAAGATATTCTTCTAAATATAAGTATATGAGGAAGTGGTCACATTAGTTATTTCTATTTAACCACTCTACATTATGTGCATATAAATATATTCTTTTTGTCAAATAAGAAAAATATAAAGGGTGGTTTGTATATTTACTTTTGGTGCTTTGAATAAGTTTCTCATCTTTGGGGAGTTTTAAGTTCTTCCTTGTAAATATGCTGGTAAAAGTCATTTATCATCTAAAATACAACTCCCACAGCTAAGGATCAGGGATCATGGGGAGACGGGGAGCAGAAAGATTGTAAGAGCCAGAGAAACAGGAATTTTCTGTGAGACTGTGTCACTAGGAATACCAGAGGCTGCACTGTGATGATACATATTTACTAAAACCAGTCTGGAATATCAGAGAACAGATCCACCTGCAGTCCAGCCGGGAGGGTCTGAGAGTGGTGGTAACTCACGACTTTAATTCCAGCATGGGGGTAGGGGGTGGGGGGTGGGCAGGGATAGGGGGTGATCTATGCCTTTAATCCCCATAACTCCAGAGACAGATCTTTGTGTGTTTCTGTGAGTTCAAGTTTATGGATCAACAGTAGTAGCTCACACCTTTAATCTTAACTCTGTTGAACCCAGAAGTGAAACAACTGGGCAAAGAAGGTGTTTAAGGCAGGCGTAGGAAGACACAGATTTAATTGTAGAAGTGACAAGGAACGAAGCTGAAGAAGCTGGGACAAAGCTTCTACCCTGAGAAGTTTGCTGGGTGAGATTTGGCTGTGGTCTGTTTCTCTCTCTATGATATTCCAGCTTTTCCCCATATCTGGCTCTGAGTTTTCATTTAGAAACTAGAATTCATGTTACACTATACCCATACAACCTCACAACAGGACTGCTACAGTTGATCTGAACAAGGACACAACAACAGACAAGCTAACATGGATGGGAAAAGCCCAGGAGGCCTCAATCTCTATAAAATAAAGGCCACAAACTTAAAAGAGAGCAAAGAAGCGTATGTTAGAGGGTTTGGAAAGGGAAAGGGGAAATGATGTAATTATATTATAATCTCAAAAATACATAATTTAAAAAGTTATTTTCCCATATAATCATGATCCCACACAGTTTTATGACCTTGAATATGATAATATACATGAAGCATCTCTTATAATGCTTGGCGCATAGTAGGTATTCAATAAGATGTAGCTGCCTGCTCGTATATTTGGCTGATTAATCCTTTTGTGGTCTTTTAAAGGATTTCTAGTCTATCCTTGTCTGGTTCTTCATCCATGGATGTTGGGCTTTTTTCCAATTCCACTGCTGACTCACTACACGACCTTCGGCAAATCTCATGTCTTCTGAGCCTGGGTTTATCATCAGTAAATCTGGGCTAACATCTGTCCAATACACTTCTTTGGTGGTTATGAGGATAATTCATGTGAAAGTACCATGAAATGCATAAAGTGCCCAGCAAATCTAAGGTATTACTAGGATTACGCTCTGTATGATTCATTCCCCCAAATGGAATGTCCGTCACCCCAAGGCTGGGGTGAGGCTGAAGAGAAAGTGTGTAACTTCATTGAACCAGTTATTGCTTGGACCCTCGGGGGTGATTCTGCTACCTCTGGAGTGCTTCTGTGGGGGCCAACCAAGCAAGTGTAAGTGAAGCCTCTTAAATGTGGTACTACAATTGTAATTTGAAGTTAGAAAAGGAGAAGGAAATAAATGGCCCATAAGTATTTGTCTGACAACCACAGGAACAATTTCATATGCATTTTTACAGTAAAAAACACCACAGCTTCTTCTTTTCTGGAGTTTGAAACACTTCAGAATAAACAGAAAGAAGAATGCATGTGGCCACCAACTGTAAACACATGCACACACATGAGTGTGCAAACACACACGTTCAAGAAGCTGCCTACCAGGGCTGGAGAGGTGGATCTGAGGTTAAAAGCTGGCTGCTCTTCCAGAAGTCCTGAGTTCAATTCCCAGCAGCCACATGGTGACTCACAACCATCTAAAATGAGATCTGATGCCCTCTTCTGACCAACATACAGACAGAACACTGTATACATAATAAATAAATATTTTAAAAAAGAGGTTGACCACCATATTCAGACATGAAGTGGGCCAGTATTATATCCAGACTAATAACTGAGTCAAGACACCAAGAAAATGCCCTATCTCATACCCCAGAAGGAAATTAGTGATAGAAGTCAACCTCTGTCCTTTAACCCCTAATCATGCTGAAAACAAATAGTAGAGAGGATTTCACTTGGGATAGTTAAGTTTTCAACTCAGTTCATACAGAGAAAATCAAATATAACAAAGATTGTGTTAGAAAAGTCCTTAGACTAGCCACAGTAAAATGCATGCATCCACAGGGACACAGCCCTCTAAGGACATGGCTGTTGAGTCACCCTCCAGGCAAGAGCAGTGCTTTATAAATTGAGTCCTAGCAGGAGGATTTGGCTTAAAGGCAGCTGTTCTCTATCCCAATGCTCCCCTGCTGCAAACAAGCAAGCAAATAAACACTACATTTAAACCCCAGAACCATTGCAACAAAATGCTGCATCCTAACAGCCACATAGAAATGAACAGGGTAGGGGCTGGAGGGATAGCTCAGTGGTTAAGAGCACTGACTATCCTTGCAGAGGTTCTGAGTTCAATTCCCAGCAACCACATGGCAGCTAACAACTGTCTGTAATTCGAAGATCTAACACCCTTACACAGTTATACATGCAGGCAAAATATCAGTTCACATTAAATAAATAAATATTAAAAAAGAAAAAGAAATGGACAGGGCAGAGCTGCCCACCCATCTCTCTTGCTCTCTGGATAGACCCACTCTTTCTTGCTTGTCTTTGCATTTGAAACCGTGCCTCATTTGATCATATTTGTCTTGTTGCAAAACAGCAAAACTATTTCAAAGGTCCCTTCTCAGAAAAAAAGGTTATGTTATTGATGTGCAGTCTATAAAGAATAAGGCACATAAGTTTTAAGTGGCTAGTTTGGTAAATGTCATACCGTGCAGCCACCACCACGGTCAAGAAACAAATTGTTCTTCCTTCACCCCTGAACTTCCACTCTGTCCCTTTGCAGTGAATTTCTACCTTTGACAGAGGCAGCTGTTGATATGCTTTCGTTTTCTAAAAGATTCTAGATTTTCCTAAAAAAAAAAAATGCAATTTCCCTTTTAAAGAATTGCATATAGGCAGTCATACAGCATGTTTGTTTTTTTTTTTTAAAAAAAAAAACAAACCAAATAAGCAATGATTTAACTCATTATAAGTCTAGTACTGTAGAAGCATGGAAGCACTTGAAGGATTGTAACAGCAGTAAAGAAAGGAAATTTCGTTATTCTTTATATCGGTGTGGAATAAACTACTCCAGCCTTGAAAACAGGAAAGTCAATAGATAACAAGCGCAGAGGTCTACAGTGAAGTGAGCGTCTGGAGAATAGTGGTCTGACATGGATAACTGGAGGGTAAAAGCAGGTAAGAACCGGTTAGGACAGTGGTTCTCAACCTATAGGTTAAGACTCTCCGGGGTGGAGCAACCCTTCCACAGCTGTCACTGAAGACCATCTGCATATCAGATATTAAGTAGCAAACTTACAGTTACAGTTATTAAATAGCAAAGAAAATAATGTCATGGTTGAGGGGGTCACCACCACATGAGGACCTGCATTAAAGGGTTACAGAGTGGAAAGGGTTGAAAGCCACTGAGTTAGAAGGAGTCAATGGGAGAGAAGTAGGAAAAGCCTGGGAATCAGTGTTCAATTTCATTTTCAGCCATGACTTTGCCATTTACAAGCAGTATGTGTCCAGTCTGACTCCAGATAAAAGGGACTGAACTGCACATAC
This sequence comes from Sigmodon hispidus, assembly GCA_004025045.1. Classification (NCBI taxonomy): domain Eukaryota; kingdom Metazoa; phylum Chordata; class Mammalia; order Rodentia; family Cricetidae; genus Sigmodon; species Sigmodon hispidus. Next base: position 72,690 of record PVIH01001130.1, on the reverse strand, counting down.
ATCACTCAAGGAGCTATGGCATTAGGTCATTAGGACATGGAACAAAATGTCAACACTCAAGAAAGTAGTTATGAGGGCTCCCAGCTCTTTTCTAGCTCTGATATAGGATCATTTGGGACAGAGTCATCTGATGAGACAGTGATCCTCAGTCCACCCAGACCCTAGAAAGCCTTGATCCAAACAACCATCTCACACAGCCCACATCCACACCAAGGTAATTCTAATCTCAGGTACCCATCAATATCCAAGGCGACCAACACTTACTCCAGCTTGTGGAAGAGACAAGGTTGGAAAACAAAACAGAATATGGTCTGACCCTATAATTTGTGGCAGTAAAATTCAAGAGGTGTGGACCTTTTGGTGGGAAACACAGTGGGTAAGTGAGGCTAAAAGGTCAGGTTGTGACTTTCTGACATTACCAAGATGATTATAATGTCCTTAGCTTAAAAGCTTTCATTCTGGAAAAATTAGCAACCTGTATTTCATGGCAGAAGAACTTACACCAGTTTCCAACTTCATGAGCTTCAAAGTTTGTCTCCCATGGCCAGATAAACAATAATGTTGGCTAGAAATATGCTAGTATAGCATGTGGGCTAGAAAGGCTAGAGGAATGTCTTCATGGTTAAAAGCACTGACTGACTCTGGAATGCAGTATGGCAGTTTCTCAGAAAACTGGGAATCAATCTCCCCAAGGATCCACCAATATCACTATTGGGCACATAACCTAAAGATGTATATTCACATTCCAAAAGCATTAGCTCAACTATGTTCATAACAGCATTATTCATAATAACAAGGACATGGAAACAACCTAGATGCCCCTCAACTGAAGAATGGATTAACAAACTGTGGTATTAACAAACAATGGAGTATTACTCAGCAGTAAGAAAAAAATGATATTCTAAAATTTGCAGGCAAATGGATGGATTTGGAGAATATCCTCCTGAGTTAGGTATCACAATCCCAGAAAGATAAGCAGGGGATGTACTCACTCATTAGTGGACTTTAAACAAAAAGCAAAGCATGTCCAAGCTGCAAACCACAACCACTGAACAGCTTGGGATCTGAAACACCTTGGACTGGTACCTTGTAGCCCATTCCCTCCAGAGGAACACCTGACTCAGTCTTGATGTTGGGATAAGGAAATTGGACTTGCCTGGAGTAAATGCTGAACTAAGCCACCTTGGGACGTTGGGACCTCCTGCCCTTGCTAGGAAGGAGATAAGGAGATGGGGAGAAGAGAGAGAGAGACAGAGACAGAGAGAGAGATTGGGAGGGGTGGCAGGGTGAAGGGAGTTTGAGCAAGGGGATACATGGATAAAAAAATGAAACTTTATTCAAAAATAAATAAATAGATAAATAAATAAACAAACAAACAAGCAAATAAAAGCACTGGCTGGTCTTCCAGAGGATTTGGGCTCAATTCTTGGCATCCACATGGAAGCTCAAAACTACTACAGTTCCAGGGGATCTGGTACCTTCACAGACACACATGCAGGCAGAACACCAATGCACATAAAATAAAAATAAATCCTAAAAAAATAATATGAGCTAGAGAGTATATACTTATACTAAACATTTTAAAAGCTTAATTAAGTTTTTAAAAATGCAATGTGGGCAGTGACAAAAAATATTACTTTAGGGCTGGAGGGATGATTCAGTTAGTAAAACATCAACCCTTAGAAGCCATGTAAAAATGATGGGTGTTTGGTGCATGCTTATAAATACCAGCACTGGGAAAGTTGAGACAGGAGGATGCCCAGAACTCACTGGCCACCTGCCCTAGCCTAATTGGTGAGTTCTGGGCCAATGAGGGATCGTGTCTCAAAAAAGATGGATGACCTTTCTGAGGACAATAATCAAGGTGGTCCTCTGGTTTCCACACACAGACAACACACAGAAGGGATGGGGGGCTGACATGTTAGTTCCACAATTAAATCTTTGGATTGCATCTAGATGTAAAGAATTGACTCAGGATGGTAAGAGCCTCTTAACTTCATAAAAGTCGTGAGTGGAGCTGGAGAGATATCTCAACAGTTTAAAGCACTGTCTGCTCTTCTAGAACACAGGTTCAATTCCCAGCACCCACATGGCGGCTCACAACTTTCTGTAACTGCAGTTTCAGGGAATCTGACCCCCTCTTCTTGCCTCTGTGAGCACCAAGTACACAAATGATATACAGACATACATACAGGCAAAACACCCATCCACATAAAGAAATACAATTTAGAGGGGCGTTCGAGACAGGGTTTCTCTGTGTATTCCTGGTTGTCCTGAAACTTGCTCTGTAGACTATGTTGACCTCGAACTCACAGAGATCTGCCTGCCTCTGCCACTATGTGACACCACCTGTCTGGCTGAAAATACAATTTTAAAAGTCCTGAGTGCATAGCAGTTGGCTGCATGATATCTGGGGTTTTACTGAACTAAAAAATCTCATGGCATAAGTTCTTTTCACAGAGTCTCTTCCCCTTGCTTCTCTGTCGAGTGCCCACTCCAGTGTCTGCTGCTCTTTTATTTCCAGGCTGCCAGCTTGAGTACCTTGAAGCTCCCACATTCTTTCCTGTCCTTGGGCTTAGGACATAGAACATTAGACATCAGCACTTCCAGTTCAGACCTTAGGGCTCAGATCAGCATATTCACCATTTGCCCTTTGATTCAGACTTGGACAGAATCATATCATAGGCTTTCCTAGTTCTGTAGCTTGTAGACAGCAGATAGTGGAGCTTAGCCAGTTCCTACAATGAATCATCACACCTATGTATGTATATATGTATGCATGCATGCATGTGTCCATCTGTCTGTCTATCTATCTATCTATCTATCTATCTCCTGTTGGTTCTGTGTGTCTGGAGAACTTCAGCTGACACAGTGGTCATTAGTCTGACACACACCCTCAAGTGTGGTACAAATGTATTAGGTACTTCCTGTCTACTAAATACTGTACTAATGCTATGATGCAGCTGTTTCTTTAAGGCTCCAGCCCAGTAATAGGTATTACTCCTAATTTACAAACAATAACAGATAACTTCCATTTAATATTTAATTTTTAGTCTGTATTAAGTTCTCATCTTGGCCTTTAGACATAGTAACTGTTTAGCCTTCAGAGTATCTTGAAAGGGAAGTATTATTTTGTCTCCACTTGGAAGCTAGAGAAACCGAGACAAAACAAATTAATCAGATGGCCTCAAATCTAGCAAGAAGCAAAATTACAGACTGCTCATTTTATCCTGAGTCCCCTTTATGACATGTCAGGACCTTCAAGGTCATCAGAGGAACAAGAATCATCTGGATAAACAAATGTATTATGGGATGCTTGACATACAGTCACAAACCAGTAACCCCAGCACTTGAAACACTGAGGTTGGAGGATTGTGAATTCAAGGGTGGCTGAGCTACAGAGTCACTTCAGTGCCAGCCTAAGGAACTTGGTAAGGATGTGTCTCAAAGCAAAAGGAAGGAGCTGTAGCTCAATGGTGGAGTATTGCCTAACATTTATGAGGCCCTGAGTCTGGTCCCCAGTACTGGGGAGTTGGGAATATAGATACTGAGGGAAATACATTCTGGTTTCTCTTTGACCACTGGGAAAAGTCAGTAAAGCTTTCTTTTACCCTGGGTTTGGAGGTAAGGGAAGGAGCTGATGGTTCCAATCTATTTGCAGTGATGCAAGAGTCAACGTCCAAAATTGTTGTTTTTGCAGTTTTTAAAACAATAGAGTTTATTTCTTTTCTAAATGCATCAGCAGGACCAGTTGAGAAGGCTTGGAAAGCAACAGCTAAGATTAGCTTTCCAGGTCCTCCTGAGACCTTGAGAAGCTGTCAGCGCTGCATGGAACAGCAGCAAAGCCTCACGCAAATGGCCTATAAAAAAAGGCCTTGTCAGAGACACCTTGACCTGCGGGGCTTCTCTGGTACTGGGATTCCCAGCGGCCCTCCCAGGGTTATGCTCCCTAGCATGATGTATTTCCCCTGCCTTTTTTAGAGCAGCGTTAGTATTCGATCCAGGAAACAGCCTCTTCCTTCTCATAAACACAGCCTTGGGTTCCTGACCAAGCGCCGTGCCACTCCGAGGCTCTTTATCCATCCATCACACCTTGCTGTCACCCTGACTTCGATTGTGGAGAACTGGTCCAACTCCAGAGGTGTATTCAGGATGGCAAGAAGGAAGGGGCAAGCCCTGAGAGCAGCTGAGGGTCACACACATTCCACTTTCAGTCCCCGGGTAAATTCCTTGGAAGCTGGCTGGCTGTATGGTGAGCAAGAATTTCCAATGACCCAGTGAGCATGGTGGGAAAGTCCTGATAAAGTCTCCACCACCAGAGCTGGGACTGGCTTTTCCAATGTACAGAGTAGTAGAGGGTAAAACAGACACTGTGGAGAAACTGAACTCTACAGGACTGTGCATCTTATTAAAGGAATGGAGGGCACACAGAAAAACTCTGGCTTCTTTAAAAGCAATGGAGATTAGCAAACAATGGGTAACTTGGGAATAAACATGACCTCCACCTAAATCCACACCTGGTTAGTTCCAACAATGACATCTAGTATTCTCACTGAAGGCTTAAAAGAATTACTAGCCAGACGGTCTCAGTGGTTCAGTCCATCTTCTCTATCTTCTTGTCACATGATTACTTTGAGAACATGGTGACACAGACCTGTAATCCCAGCACATGGGAAGCTGAGGCAGGAGGATCAGTTTAAAAGTCAACTGAACTATGTAGTGAAGCCACATATCTAAACACTGGACAAATAAAAATAAGTGGATAATGGCTGGGGGCATGACTCAGTGGTACAGTACTTGTATAACATTCAGAATCCCTGGGCTGAACCCCCTGCACAGAGAATGGGGAGGGGTAGGTAAGGGCTTTCAAATGGAGGGAGGGCAAACTGGTTGGGATGAGAGAAGAATAAAAAAATAAAAAGTGCTTTCAGTATCTGCCATAGTGATTGGTATTTGGCTAGAGTTCATTGTTAATTTAATCCTTGTGTGACAAAGTGGCAAAGTTGCTCTTTTCACAAATGTACAATTGTAACTGTGCAAGAATACAAGTAAGCACTTTTCTAGGAAACTGAAGCAGAGCCACACAAACTAAGCTGTGAAAAGTCACAGAGCCAGTTCGAAGAAAAATCAAGTTCCAAAGCCAGGTAGTGGCCCGTGTCTGCTTGGGGCTATCAAGCTGTCATTATGAAACCCTGATTCTTAGGAGCAGCCAAAACTTTGAAGTCTAGGCTGTCAGTACTGAGGTTATCCAGGAGGGGACCTGCAATTTTCTCTCCACTGTTCCCAAGCGCCTGCCCACCCCCTCCACCCCACCCCACCACCACCTCTTCCCCATTCCTTCTCCTCACCAAGGCTCTCCCTGGAACCTGACCAGTTCTACACAATCACAACACTGAAGGAGGTATTTTATCTTACCTTATTCTATTTAATAGTTTATTTGTTGAGGCAGGGTCTTTCTATTTTGCCTAGGCTAATCTCAAACTCCTGGACTCAAAGTGATCCTCCTGTGTCAGCCGTAGCTATGACTGCAGGTGCAAAGTCTGGCTAGCTGAATGAGCTTTTTAGAATGCTTGAAATTTTCTGCATCAGGGTTGGGGCAACATTGCACAATATATATGGTACAAGATCCATTAGGCTATACACTTGTGATCTGTGCATACTCCTCTGAATTTGATTTACCTTAAGTAAACACACACACACATGCAATCTCATTTGCCCCCATGCCTAGGAAATTTGTAAGAAAACAGAAACTGAGAACTTACAACAGCAAAGAAAGAAAGAGTGTCCCAATGCTTTGCCCCGGTCATTGGCTGGTAACACCCTTACTATGAGCATAGGTGATAGAGTGACATATGCATATTTTATCCACATTTCACCTCATTTATAACCTATCAATTTGAACCCCTCAAAAAATAAAAACCAACTACATGTAATGTTTAATAGTTATTGTCAAATTGACTAGTTTTAGAATCATCAACAGAACATACCTCTAGTCACACCTCTGAGGAAGTTCCCAGAAAATTTTAAGTAAAGAGAGAAGACCCACATTGAATGTTGGAGGCACCTTCAGAAAGGGGATCTGAATGAATATACGGTAGAAAGAACACTGAGCCATTATCCGTCTCTGCTTTCTGATGTCAGTCTCAGTGTGAGCAGCTACTTCAAGCTCCTGAGGGCATCTTTACACTGTGAGCCAAAATAAGCCTTACCTTCTTCATGCTGTTCCTGTTGGATGCTTTGTCAGAGCAAAGAGAAAAGAACTAGTACACCACTCAGTTCAGAGCAGGCTTAGGACACTCATTAAATCCAGCAGCACTCTCTGTGTGTGACATTCTGCAGCCTTCTGTCTGTTGAGCAGCTTTACCTTCTTTGGAAGGATGGTGCTTCATCAGACTTGGAACTCAATCCCCTCCACCATCTTCATTTATCTATCTATTTATCCATCTATCTATCTATCCATCTCCATCTATCTACCTAGCTATCTATCTATCCATCTCCATCTATCTGTCTGTCTATCTATCCATCTATCCATCTGTCTATCCATCTACCTATCTATTTTTCTATCTGTTTATCTATCAGTCATCTATCCATCCATTCATATATCATCTATCTATCTATCCATCCATCATTTATCTATCATCTATCTATCCTTCTTCCTATCTTTCTTCTTTTCTTTCCTTCTTTCTGTCTTTTTTCTCATCCTTTGTTTGTGTCTCTTTCTTCTGGAAGCCTTGAGCATAGCTCATTTTAAGAGCTCCTCTTCAGCCTTCCTCCAGCTCGCCATTCATTCTCTCTCTATCCATCTCCTGCCATGGCCTCCACCACAGTACCCCAGCTCAATGGTTGCTGAGTCCACAGCCTTACAGATTCCTTTTCTGAGCTGCAATCTTGATTCCCTAAATATCACTCAGCATCTCTATTTGTAATTTTTTCCTGAGGACTTTGTTATCCTTTTCCCATAATCAAAACTAACTCCAAGCTAGAATTCATTCATCTAAGGTCACATTTAGGCATCTTGTCTGATACTTCTTCCTCTTTTCTTGGAAAATCCCCAAGTTCTTTAGCCTTCTCTTTGCAAAATATCCCCCCAACTAATTCCTTCTCTGAGATAGATCCTCATCAGCTCACCTCAAACTCCCAGAGGAGCAATCAGCTTCAGAATAATGGTCCCTTCCCAGAACAGCTTCCTCTAAAGCCCAGAGCGCCATACCAAAGCATCACTCTGTAAAATATCACTATCTTCTGAGTCTTCTAACTTACAAAACCCCTAGGAGGAAAGACCCTGAGTTTTAGAATAAGGAAGAGGAATCGCATGTCATCTTTGTCCATTGGCCTGTGTCCTGCAGCAGCAGATCGTTAGCTTCATGGAACAAAGGTTTTCTGGAGAATTGTGTTGTTCTGAGGCAGGGTTCTATGTAGCCCAGATGGATTCAAACTCACAGCAAAGCCAAGACTGGACTTTAACTCCTAATCCTCCTGCGTCCTATTGCATGAATTTTACTTGGACTTATAATAAAAACCTGGAACCAGACATTGGGGGAAAGCTGAAAGATCAGAGAGACAGAGGAACAAGCCACAGCCACTTCTCACTCAGCCAGCTCTTCATGAATCCTCACACTGAATGTCTCTTCGTCCTCAGCCGAGAGGAAAGTGCTGGGGGGAGGGGGGTGTCGGAGGCAACAGGCTAAACTCCTGCCTCCTGTCGGCCTTACATTCCTTTCTCAGCCCAGCCTTATCACTTTCTGTTTCAACTTTCCTGGTGACGGGATTAAAGGCCTGTGTGCTTCCCAAGTACTGAGAGCAGAGGTAGAGGATCCCAGGTGCTAGGGTTAAAGGTGTGTGCCACCAATATTGGCTCTGTTTGGCCTTGAACTCACAGAGATCCAGACAGATCTCTGCCTCTGCCTCCCCTGAGTGCTAGGATTAAAGGTCTGGCTCTCATTGCTAAGTCTGTGGCTGACTCTGTCCTCTGATCTTCAGACAAACTTGACTAGATACACAGTATATCACCACAGCCTCCACTTCTCCAGTGCTAAGATTACAGGCTTGGGCCACCAGGCCTGGAAAAGTATGTATCATGTGCATTGACTACACTGATTGATTGGCTGGTACTTGAGAGTAAACCTAGGATCCTGTGTATGTGGAACAAGCACTCTAGTATCTCACTGAGCTAGTCCCAGGTCAGAGTTTTTGTTTGTTTTTTTGATTTTTAAAAGCAAAGATATGTGATGGAACATGCTTTTAATCCCAGCACTCAGAAGGCAGAGTAAGGACAGCTCATCATTGTGAATTCAGGCTAGCCTGGTCTATCCCAGGACAGCCAGGGATACACAAAGAAATCCTACCAAAACAACAACAGAAATAGATACAACTTCTTTCTAGCTATCTTGTTAATCTTGCTTTAAAGCAGTGGTTCTCAAACAGTGAGTCACAACCCTGTGAGAAGGTTAAAAGACTCTTTCACAGAGGTTGCATATCAGATATTCTGCATATCAGGTATTTACATTATGATTCATAAGAGTAGCAAAATTACATTTATAATTAGCAACAAAATAATTTTACTGTTGGGCGTCACCACAACATGAGGAACTGTATTAGGTCACAGCATTAGGAAGGTCAAGAACCTCTGATCGAAAGAGAAATTCTGAAGAGCTTATGTAGAACAGGTGCAGGATGCATCCTGGAGCCCCAGCTCGTGGCAGCCTTAGGCACCAGGGTTGTTTGAGATTAGGAGTTTAAGACTAGACTGGGTATAGAGCAAGATCCCATCTCAGAGAAAAACGTATTTTAAAAAGGAGGAAAAGAGGGAGAAGGGAGAGACTTAAGTGTTCTTCTGTTGTCTTAGATTCTCAAGAATTTTGTTTGAATGGTTTTGCTGGGTCTCTGGGCAGAGAATAACTAAGAATACAGAGCCTACTTCATCCTACACTTTGTTTCAAGAAACCCTTCCATTCTCCTAAGCAAACATTTGCACAACTGTATTTGCATAATATATATTATGTAATATAACTTTCGAGTTATAAAGTCACTTGTAATGATGTCAGGTTGGGTAAGAACTGAGGAAGAACACTCAACTGAAATCCAGGGAAACTAGTTAGAGCAAGATGTCCCAACAGCCTGGAAGTGTGTTAAAATGGTCAGCAAAGAAGAGAGATGGAAAATATAAACTAGGAAAATGTTAATAACTGTCAAATCTAGGTGCTGTGTACATTGATATTCATTATAACATTCTACCTACTTCCATATGTGTTACAACATCTTATAATAAAAAGTTACAAGTATTTAAGAGAAATGTAATTAATGACATGTAAATGATTCACCATATTCTATTAACTTTATTTTGTGTACATGTATATGTGCATATTCGTCACAGAGTCCACGCTGTAGCAGTGAGCCAAGAAGGGAAGAGGACATTAAGCCTGTCCCAGCTAATTACTCAAAATCAATAGTTGTTGAAAGAAGGAAAACCAATCCATTGTCTTCAATGGACTGACATTGGATATATCAACCACACATCAGGGCAGGCCCCATGCTCTGAAGCGAATGCTTGGCCAACCACAAACACATTCCATGTGGTTTTGGGTTTTGTTGTTGTTGTTGTTTTGTGTAATTTTTACAGGAGAGAGAGATATGAAATGAAATTCTGAGACTAATGAGGTTGAGGAGTTGGGTGAGGGACCCCACACACACTCCATCTCCCCAATGCTGAGATTACAGATACATTAACACAAACACATCCAGTTTTTTACATGGTTCTGGAAATCCTATCTCAGCCCTCATGTTCACACAGCAAGCACTTTATCTACTACTGAGCCATCTCCCCTGACCATTTTTAAATGTTTACATACAATTTTCAGGAAAAAAAAAAAGACTACTCAAGTAAAAATAGTAGGAAACAGCTGGGAGGTGGTGGTACACTCAGCAGGCAGAGGCAGGAGATCTCTGTGAGTTCGAGGTCAGCCTGGTCCATAGAGCTAATTCCAGGATAGTCAGGACTACACAGAGAAACCCTGCCTTGAAAAATAAACAAACATAAAAGAATAATAAGAAATAAATCTTTCAAAGTAAGAACCTAGGAATGGAATGCATAAGGGTTTATCAGCAGCAAAATGGCTCATCTTTACACAGAATACTGTATGAAGATGTGCCCTGCAACCCCAAGGTCATCCCAGGGAGGGAGGGGGTGCAGAAACGTGAAAAAAATCTACCATCTGTGCAAGAAATGAAAAAAAGGAAAAAAAAAACCAACATGCACATACCTGCACTGGAGAAAAATGACTCTGAAAAAAGTAGATTTACCAGACTGATAACATTGTTTGCATAGGAATACCCATCACTTATTCCTTTTGAAACTTGAAAAGCATAAGTTGGACATCTATTCAGGAACAGTTGGTGAAGTTACCATTAAGTAGAAAATACCACTAAGCAAAAGAGAAAGAGATGGAATCAAGACAGTGCATCTCCGGCAAGAGAAACAGTGAACGGGTGGACACAGTGGTCCAGAACCGCTCTAAAGCCTCTAGTTACTGCCCTTCACGGTGATTCTATGACTTGGGGCTGCTGGCAATAACACAGTCTTCACTGACTTGCCTCATGGAACAAGCCACTGTTCTTTAGAACTATGCTTTGATTTTCTACTCTAGGACAAGGCTTTTCCAGATGTTGCAAACTTTATCAAAAGGAGAAACAAATCTGAAGAAACAACTGGTAATTCCGTTTGTTCTGTGAGTGTATTGCCCACTGGGCACATTGAAGCCTCTCTCTCTCTCTCTCTCTCTCTCTCTCCCTCCCTCCCTCCCTCCCTCCCTCTCTCCCTCCCTCCCTCCCTCCTCAGGCTCCTGAGCTGCCTCTGTTCCCTTGAGAAATGATGAGGAACCAGAATGAGCTGAGTATTAGGACAAACATGGGACCTGGAGAATGCCTTCTTCGGTAGAGAGGACCACTGCCCTGGCATGCCTTTGCTATACATAGGTCAGGTGTGAGTTAGCCCCAAGCTGCTTCTCAAGGTTACATTCTGCTGTCCTGGAAATGCAGAATTCTCTCTGATATCTTGGCTACTTAAAGAGTTAGGTGAAGCAGGCATATTGATGCATCCTTGTAATCCCATTACTTGAAGGGATGAGACAGGAGAAGCAGGGATCAGATGAGATATAAACAGATCACTTATCCTTGCCCTTTTTTTATTGGGACCTAACACTTTAATGAAATAAAAATTTAACACAAATCCTACCTTCTTCTTTTTAGTTCTTTTAGTGTCTATTTGTTTGTGAGAGAATGATAGCAGAATAAAGAAAGCTGAACCCCAAACAGTGCAAATCCAGTTTTTACCTCAAAATCCTTAAAAATCTTCAAGGAAGCAGCATCTGGAAAACTCTTCCTGAGAATTTGGCTGACCTGAGAGAAAACAGTTTAAAATTCTGACCCTGCGGGCTCTAAACCAAACAGCCTACCCTAAGCAAAATGCAATGAAACCCATAGTCAAAGGCATTTCTTCTTCAGATCCTAATCAGGAAAGGATTTCAGACTCCTTTCAGCCATTTTCACAAGTAGAGGGCAAGGGATACAGCTCAGGACCACCAGAAAGAGGGAGGGAAGAAGAGGGAGGGGGAGGGAGGGGAGGGAACATGAGGAAATACAGGAAGAGATTCTATTTCTTGTGAAAAAGGCAAAAAGTGGGATGTCAGTTATTGCTAGAGCTCTCTGTTGGTGCAAAGTGCTGGGACTGGACCCAAAGCCTTGGGGGAAATAGAGTTTGAAGAACCAGGGGAGATAGTTCAGAGATAGCTACTTAGCACACACTGGCCCTGGTTTTGCTAGCACAATCAGGGGATGGGGAGCAATTCCAGAGATACAGGCAATTTGGGGAACAGAAAATAAATTATCAATGATATAAGATAACACGGCTGTGAAACAAAAGCATAGTGTTAGCCTCCTCCAGCTCGCAGAACAAAATGAATTTGAGTTTAAGAAAACTGAAAGCAGCCATGACACCAGGTAATGGGGGCTCACACCTTTAACCCCTACAGCACCCCAGAGGCAGAGACAGGAGGATCTCTAAGTTCGAGAACAGCCTGGTATACAGAGCAAGTGCCAGGACAGTCAAAGCTACACAGAGAAGCCCTATCTTGAAATAGATAGATGATAGATAGATGATAGATAGATAGATAGATAGATAGATAGATAGATAGATAGATGAAAGATAAATAAACAAATAAATAAATAAATGAGGAAGGAAGGAAAGAAAGAAAGAAGGAAGGAAGGAAGAAGCAATGAAAAATTAAAAATTCAGCTGTTGTTCAGGAACTTTCCCAAGAACTTGAGCAAAAAGCTAAAAGAAAAAAATAAGCTAAAGCTCTCAGCCTTAGTGCCGAATTGAAACTCCTGGGCTGTAAGAGCAAAGTGAAGAAAGAAGCCAATGCGCAGGGAAGTACAATGAGGCAAGGTCCAAGAAAAAACAGTTTGTTCACCCACGGAGCTGGAAGGAGCAGAAGTAAAGGATGCTGAAGGCTGGGTCACTGGGATAAGTTGTTGGACCGTGTGCTAGGTACATCACCGTCTGCTCGCAGAGACCGCCTGAGAGACTTTGTCTTCATTACAACATTCCTGCTAGTCCCTGGGCCTATGGCATTATAGAGAAGTTCTGCTCTCAGTTGTGGCCAAGTGTAAGTCGTGTACAATAAACCATCTTCCGCTGTCTCAGCTAAAGAATAATAATAATAATTTTTAAAAAGATCTATTCAAGATATTTATAACAAAAAAAAGAAGACAAAGAACATGGCTTAATAGGAAAAGCACTTGCCACACAACGCTCAGGAGTTCAGATCCTCAGCAGGGATGTAAAGGTGGGTACGGTAGCCTGTAAGCCCCAAAGCTCAAGCTAGTGTGTCTGCCTGTAAGCCCAGTGCTCAGGAAGCAGGGAGAGATCTCTAGGGCAAACTGGCTATGCAAACTAGGGAAAGACCTCTGGCCTCTAGACACATGCACACACACCTAACCCCCAAATCCCCAAAACCTAACCCTAACCCTAACCCACACATGAAAACATGCATACACATGCTCATGAACACACACATACACACACATACTCCCAAAACCACATGATAGAAGAAAGAAAATGAAACAAAAATCAATAATGCAAGAAAAATTCCCAAACTTAAGAACATGAAATGAGGGACTGAACATGTCCACAGGATACTCAACACTGTGTGAAGCATATGGGCAATGATATTGTGGAAATTCACAAATTTAGGCATGGGGGATAAATCTACAAGACTGTTGGGAAAGCAAGAGTGACTTGAAGGGTTCAAGCTTCTCAACACTAAAATAAAAAGGTTTAAAAAAAAAGTTGAGCAATGGTTTCTAAATTCTGAAGAAAAAAAATCTAAACAAGGATTCTAGATGTAGGTAAATCATCAAGATATGAGGACAGAGTGTAAAGTCATGTTCAGATTGGTACAGTCTCAGATACTGAGCTCCCAGCACTGTTCCTTTTAAAATGCTCGTGGCAATAATCCTGTGAAGAGCATATGCACAACAGGAAGGAAGCCAGTCGGGGAAGTGGTCCTTGATGTAACTACTGATCTCCAGGAGCAGTTCCAGCCACACTGAAGAGCACACACAGTTCAGACCAGGGCTGTGAGATTCAAAACTAAACCTTCCAAGTACTGTATCACCAAGATTTCCTTTCTCACCATATGCCTTTTCATCTGTGGACAGGGTGCCTGGGTCTATACCTGCTTCACCCTGACAGGGTACAGATTCACTTCTAACTATCCCTTCCGTGCCAGGAGACGTTGGGCCTGCTGGAGACGTTGACTTTACCCTGCAGAAGTCTTCTATGATCGTTTTTAAGAGTTTGAGGGAGTCTAGAGATGCTCAGAACAGACCATGGGAAGCAACCCAAATCCTCAGTCCCTCTGTGATAGTTTTAGGACTTAACCTTCCCCACGGATGTCTTTAAGAAGGAAGTCTCAGGAAGGCTGTGGAAGGAAGGCTCACAGGCTGTTTGTCTCCTGGAAACCTTTGTCTAATAGAGGTGGTATTGATTTGACATCACGTTGTCCCCACCTCAAATCCCCAAAATCCTCCGAAACAGTTGGATGGCTATTATAGCATATACACAAGAGATTATACATTTATAAGGAAAAAATAATGAACACATTAATATCTGAGAAAAAAGGAGGGTAGACAGTGAGGGAAAGAAACTTAGATGTCCTAAGAGTGTTCTATGTCTGTCTCTGTGTGGCTCATAAGAATTGCTTTTGCTGTTATTATATGAACATATATTATAGCCCCTTTCTGATTAGCACAAACACAAGGCACATCCACAACAACTACATGGAAGAAAATATCCAGAATCTTAATACCTAGTGACAATAAATAATCACATTTTCAAATATCTCCTCCTGCCGGTCCTGGTGGCGCAGGCCGGTAGGATATGCTGAAGAGGCAGAGGCAGGTGGATCTGAGTTCAAATATCTCCTCCTATACTTTTTCTGTATGCTTTACACAATTGAGATCATATGTGCAAAAAAAATTTCCTTTTCTTTTTTTGGTCTTGTTTTGTTTTGGTTTTTTTTGCTTTTCAACACAGGTTTCTCTGTGTATCTTTGATTGTCCTGGAACTTGTTCTGTAGAGCAGGCCAGTCTTGAATTCAGAGATCCACCTGCCTGTGCTTCTCAAATGCTGGGATCAAAAGCATGTCCAAATTCAAATATTTTCCTATATCCTTTTTTTTGAAATACTGTTGCATAAGCATCTATGCTATTAAAGTGTTTGCATAGTTATCATTTTATGAACCAGGTGAGACGGCATTCCCTTTACAAAGAGCATTGCTCTTGAGAACATGAGTTGACTCCCTTTGACTCCCTTTGCTAGTAGCAGCTTCATGTGAACATGCTTATAGAGTAATTTAGAATGTCTCCCCGCCCCCTGCCCACCCACCGCTGGCCCAAACATTTCATCTCCCTAGATCCTGCTCAACCATCATTTTCCACCTTGAACCCTTCCCAGAGAAATTTTCAGCCTTCCAGAGTACTAGCCATGCATCTTGCCACATTTTAGAGGTATGTCTCTTCATTTCTTTTCTATAAGTTCTTAGAGACCACAAGGCTTGAGACTTGTCTCTAGAGAACCTAGAAAATACCAAGTGCTTTATAAGTAATAAGTAAACAAATTTGAAAGGCTTCTTTTTTAAATTTTTGCCCTGAGCATTCTGTATAGTCATAGTTTATAAGTCATCACATAGGGGCTTCTAAACACATTGAAGGTTCTCAAAATGGAAATACATTCTGTTTATGCTTCATTGCCACATTCAGAAACTGGGAATATAATGTTGGTCCTATAATGTATTTAGTATTTACTTTGAGGGTTAGATTAAGGAATTTTTGATCTATAAAAATAACATTTATGTTTTGAGGGGCATTATTTTTCAGATACCAGCTCAAGAAGTTTGTATGCATATGCAATTTAACCCTCATAGGAACATCATGAGATAAAATCTATTTAGTTTTTTTGTTCATAGTTGAAAAAAACAAAATTACTTACTCAGGGCCAATCAGATTGTATATGGAGAAATTACAACTTCATCTTTGGTGAATCTGATTGTCATAGCTCTCATTTCTGAACAATACTAAAACCTCAAATTTTAACCTTAAACATTGCAAAAATAATCCTATGCCAAATGAGGAATGCTTGTGAGCATACAATCTTGGAGACAAATGCAAAGGAAATTAAATAATGTGTAAAATAAGAGTTAAAGAAATCTAAATTTCAGGGCTGGAAAGATGGCTCAGTGGTTAAGAGCACTGGTTATTCTTCCAGAGGACCCGGGTTCGATTCCCAGCACCCACATGGCAGCTAACAGCTGTCTGTAACTCCAGTTCCAGAACTTCAGACATACATGCAGGGAAGACACCAATGAACATAAAACAATAAATAAAAATAAGTAAAAAAAAAATCTAAAATTTCACCATTTAACAAATACTGTTGTTTTGGGGGGTTCCCCCTTTATTTTTACCTTCTATATATAAATAAGTGTTTTGCCTGTGCATGTTCATACACCACATGCATGAAGTACCCTCCAGGGCAGAAAGAGGGCATCTGATTCTCTGGGACTAGAGGGGCAGATAGCTTGGAGCCTTCATGTGCATGCTGGGCATCTAACCAGGATTCTCTGGAAGAACAGCTAGTTCTCTTAACCACTGAGCCATTTCTCCAGTCTCAGATACTATTATTTTAAAGCTCTCTTTTTCCTACATACCTTTAAAAAAAAAAGGAGCTGGAGAGTTGCCTCAGTGGTTAAGGGTACTTGCTGTTCTTCCAGTGGATCTAGGTTCGATTCCTAGCATCTATATGATAATGCACAACCATTTGTAACTCCAGTCCTACAAAATCAATCCCCTCTTCTGACCTCAGAGGACACCTGAGGCATATGTGATATATATATATATATATATATATGTGTGTGTGTGTGTGTGTGTGTGTGTGCATCACATATATGTAAGCACGACACTCACACACAAAAGATAATTTAAAACAACAACCCAAACAAACAAAAAACTCAGTATGCCCAAAAAGTTGTTTATATACTTTAAAATAGAGGGGTATGCTTAGTAATCTGAAAGGATGAGAATAGCACTGAACACAAACATCTTAACTGGGGACAACTCTGAATAAAACGAAAACCTGAAAATGGAACAAAGTCTAAAGTGCAATTAACAAGGAGCTGACTTCAGGCACACTGGACCATAGCTTGCATGTAGCAGAGACTCCTGGATGAGAAGGGATAGAAGTTAATAGCATTAGCTTGTCCCAAGAGTACCAGATGTTATGTCTACAGTTGCCAAATCTGTAGCAAAGAATAAAATGTAGTTTACTAGAAAATCCAGTGTTTAGCTGTATTCAACTCTTGTCAAAAAGTTCTTATATTTGAAACAGCATTGGATTCTAATCCTTGTTCTCTTTCCACTCTCTCACATAATGGTTATTTTCTTTCAAGACGTATCTCCTAAGAGAGCCCAGGCTGGCCTTGAACTCCAGATTCTTCTTCATCCTCTGCCTGGGGAGTGCTGGGATAACAGGCATGTCCCACCATGCCTGGCTTTCTATCCAGTTATTTAGATCTGACTTGTGCACAAACCCACCTGCTGTCTCTGAGATGGTGATCTACCATCCTGATGAAGACATATGGGAAATCACAAAGCTCCTGTTAGCTTTGCAACTCACGCCAGGTAAAAATGTATTGTTAGAGCTGTGTTTACTCTGGGTTGTCAATTATAATCACCTGCTTAATCTGGGGCCAGCAGTTTCATGTTGGGTGTATCTTGCACATTTCTTCAGGTTTGGAATAAGCCCCACTTTGGCACTTCAACTTTGTAATCAACGTTCATTAGAGTTCATGCCCTACACTAGTTGCCATTGCAACAGGGAAGCCCCCCCCCCCCCGTTCCCAATAAGATGTCTAAGCCCTTTGGCAACTGCATGAGCATTAAAACAAACCTGTTAAATGAAGTTTGATGTATATCAGATTTACCAGCCTGGATAACATACGAAGAACTAGCGTGAAAAAAAAAAAAAGGAGAAGGAGGAAAGGAAGAAAAGAAAGAAGGGAGGGAGGGAGGAGGGGGAGATGGGGAGGAGGGGGAGGAGGAGAAAGGAAGGAAGAAGGGAAAGGTTGACAGGAGAAAGGGTGTGAGTGAGTGAGTAAATGAATGAACACATAAAAGCCCCCAGGAACCAATCACAGAAAGAATCTCAGAAAAGACTTGAAGGCAAAAGGTAAGGTGGTGCTTAGCGGTGAGAAGGATGTTGGGATATGGCTCGATACTGCCCGTGGAGCGCTGTCCTCAGCCCATGGTTAGCAGGTTTAAGAACTGAACTTGAGGGGCTGGAGAGATGATGGCTCAGTGGTTAGAAGCACTGACTGCTTTTCCAGAGTACCGAGGTTCAATTCCCAGCACCCACATGGCAGCTCACAACTGTCTGTATTTCCAGTTTAAGGCAAACACCAAGGCAAATAAATAAATAAGTTTTTTTTTTAAAAAAAAAAAAAAAAAAAAAAAAAAGAACTGAACTTGGTATTTCGGTGTAGCAAACTACCTCTGCCAGTAGCACTGTGATTTGAACAGTTTCCCTTCCTATTGCAAATACAGACTCAAGATAGGTGCCAGTTAATTTCTAAAGGTCAGAAGTTTCAGAGTACCGCCAACACTTTGGATCCCTTCACAAAGCACCTAACCCATCCCAGCTTCTGCCCTGATGTTCTCCAATGTTCCCAGCCGAGCCCACTGTGCTCACCAAATTTATGAATGCCATTTCCAAACAGTCTCAGAGGAAGAAGAGCATCTGCCCAGAACCCTTGTTTTCCCTTGATTTGCAACTTCCAACCCTCAAAACAACTCTTTACGTTGTCTAAGCAGCAACTCAAAAGCTGTTGCAATTTGGTAAAATCCAGATACTGTGACTGTCACTTGTAGTAAGATGATTTCCACTGCCTTTTGAATATAGGCAACAAGCCCAGGACTCCTAGAGATTGTTAATTCATCACAAATAGAGACATCTAGTATCCTCACCACCACAGTGTGGTGGCACGTGCCTCCAATCCTGGTACTCTAAAGGCAGAGACAGGCAGATCTCTGTGAGTTTCAGGACAGATTAGTCTACAGGGCAAGTTCCAGGACAGCCAGGGCTACATAGTGAGACCTTATCTAGGAAAAAAAAGAAAAAGGTGGAGGAAAGACACACCTGTAATCCTAGATCTTGAATACATGGGAGGCTGCAACAGAAGGATCCTGGGAGGTGGCTGTCCAACCAGTATAGCTGAATTAGTGAGCTCCAGCTTCAAAAAGAGACTGTCTCAATCCCAAATAATAAGATGGAGAGTTAGCAAGGAAGATACCTACCTGTTCATCTCTGACCTCCACATGCATGAACACATGTGTTCATGCTCAACTGCACACGTAAACAAAAAAGATGTTTGCTTTAAATATATATATACACATATATATTTATATATATTATATATAAAGGTGGCTTAGGAGACAGCTTAGTAACTAAGTGCTTGCCTGGCATCTTTGAAAACCCCCACCCTCCAAAAGAAAAGAAATAAATGTCTGGTATTAAGGGGCTGGAGAAGTGCTCAGCAGTTAAGAGGCACGTTACTCTTACAGAGGAGTCAAGTTCAGGTTCTGGCTACCTGTCTTAGCTGGTCTATAACTGACTATAATTGCAGTTGTCAGGGTTCTTTCTAATGCTGCTGGTATCTCTTGACATGGGGGGGGGGATAAAATAAATCTTTTCTAAATATTTAATTTTATGTATATGTGTCTATGCCTGAGTGTATGCAATATGTACCACATGAATACAAGCCCAGGGGGTCAGAATAGGGGCCAGATTCCCAGACACTGGAGTTATGGGCAGTTGTGAACCACCTTATGGATACTGGGAACCTCTACAAGAGCAATGAGTGATCTCTCCAGACCCCTGGGGGGGGTTATTTGTTTGTTTTTAGGGAGAAAAAAATCTGTGCCATTTGGGACTAAAGGCATTTGAGACCAAGCCTGATAGCCTAAATTCAGTTTCAGAATTCATGTAATGAAAGAGAAGAAGCAGTATTGGTCTCTGACCTTCACACACACACACATCCCTACACAGATGCATCTGCGCGCATACAAATAAAATAAATTAAAATATAAACCTAGAAATCTCTGGTGTTGTTATAGTATTATTGTTGCCACAATAACCTTGAAATTATATTTATTCTTGTGACTGCTTTTAAATTAAGGATGTTGGTGAGCCTCCCATCAATGTTTGCCATGGTCAATAAAAAGGCATGTATGCAAACTATGTCTTTTTTTAAGGTTTTGAATTTGAATATAAATATAATTGATTTTCTTTGTAATTCTACTTAAAGTCATGGTAGCACACACCTTTCATCCCAGCACTTGGTAGCTGGAATGGGGTAGAGGGGAGAGGGGTAGGAGGGTAGGAGGGTGGGGGAGGCAAGAGGCGTGTAGAGGCAGGCAGATCTCTGTGAGTCTGAGTCCAGCCTTAGGTTTTTTATTTTGTTTTCTGGGGGTTTGGGGTTTTTTTTTTGGGGGGGTTGATTCTTTGAGACAGGACTTCTCTGTGTAGAGCTGGCTGTCCTGGAACTCACTTTGTAAACCAGGCTGGCCTTGAACTCACAGAGATCTGCCTGCCTCTGCCTCCCAAGTGCTGTGATTAAAGTCATGTGCCACCATTGCTCAGCTACATTTTGCTTTTTAATGTACTCTCCTAAAATGAGCATCTATCACCCTTGCCAGAATGCCAAAGGGGTCCTTGGTGTAGATAACTGCCCACAGCCATACAAGGTTTAAGAGCTTCTAAGCTTGATGTGGCACCTTTGATCCCAGCACTAGGGAGGCAGAGGCAGGCAGATCTGTGTGATCCAGGACAGCCAAGGCTATACAGAGAAACTCTATCTTGAAAAAAATAGATGATAGATAGATAGATAGATAGATAGATGATAGATAGATAGATAAGATAAATAGATAGATAAGATAAGATAGATAGATAGAGTCCCTATTTTAGTTCCAATCAGCCATGACAAAGAATCAAAAAGGACTTCTAAACCTTACACTCCCGTTTTTCTGTCTTGTGACTACAAAAGTGACCCTTTTATCTGCGTGTTCACTCTCGAGAATTGCTGCATTCCTCAGGCTAAAGTGAAGCTACCTTTAGGCACAGAAAAGTGTCTAGAAAGTGACCTTGGTTAGATTAGAAGAGACTGCCTTCTCCTGTGTCCAGAACTTATGTCTTTGTTTTCCTAACCTGAGCTACTCTTCCTTGTTCCAAATCCATTGTTTGATACAAATATTGACTTGAAGGGTTAATAAAAGCACGCTCTAGATGAACAGAAACTGCCTGGAGCAAGTCACTCAACACTCACGAAAAACTGAAAGCTAAGAGAGGCAGACAAAGGTCTCCACTCAGCTTGGGCCAGCACCACCAACCATCCTTACTTGATTTCATGTGTTGGCTGACACAATACCAGAGTGAACAGGGTGGGCATATCCTTTTGGACAGAAAGTGAAGCCATCCAAGCTGGCCAGATGCCCGCCCTGGGTCACAGCCGGCTTTGGCAGTGCCCACCAATGACAAGTCCCACATGCTTTACAGCCTCCTAAGGACTTGCTGAAAGCCCTAACCAGTTTACAAATGAGGAAGAAGCCTGGACACAGGCATCCTGGCCCCTGAGCAGGGGCGGGAAAGGGGGGGCGGTGTGCGGGCCACCATCTACACTGGCAGCTCCCAGCTGAGAGTTTATCTACGCATCCGCAGCCGGAAAGGAATCAGCATTCCTGGGCTCATGACTTAGAGAAAATTAATGAGGAGGTCAGCACTTCTGAGGACTACCCACCCTAGCTCTGCTAACACCCCGGGGCGAGATATCTAGGCTGGGGTAGGGAGATGTCCCATCTTCTGATTCTGGCTAAGATTGGGATTTCTTAGAAGGTTAGCAGGGCTGGGGAGAACAAGGTTGCAAACATTAGCCATAAATCTTAAGGAACCGTCGCCGTTTTACAAGGGAGTTCTGGGGGCTGCTTTTCTCCCTCTAGAGGTCTATTTACATCGCCAAAATCTCGGTGTTAATGGACCTGGGATAATGGTGTTTACTTGACCGCGATAAAGCGCTCAGCTTCCTGGGGGAGCGGCTGTAAAATGTTCTGGGGGTCGAAGTGGAAAGGGGCACCGTAAAAGCGGGTGCTGGAAGGGCGGGGGAACCAGGTCCACCCGCGCCCTCCACTCCTGAGGCCTGGGCAGAGCAGCCCAAGCCTCAGCGGCCTGGGACGGTTCCCACATAAATCACCAGCGCCAGAGTCTCGGGAAAGGATGCATTTTTCATTGCTGGCTGCAGGGCAACTCCAGACAGGGAACGAGAAACAGAAGTTGTCTTTAGATAAACGGTTTACCGGAGCGTGCGTCCAGGCAGCGCAGTGGAGAACAGGACACACTGCCGGCCGTAGCCCCCAACAGGTATCTCTCAGAGAGCCCCCACCCCTAACACCCAGAGCCTGCAGTGCAGGCCCTACGTTCTCAGACCAACCAAACAGAAGCAAGTAGAGGGAATCAATGGAGAAGGAATGTAGAATTTCAGGATCTTAGACACAGCGGACATGGTACTCAGGAAGGCTCTGAGTTCAAAACCCTGAGATTCTATCTCCGTGTTTACCAGCAGCAATCTTAACGCCCTGAGCGTCAAGAATCGACAGTTATAAAAGTACCACATGCGGAGCTGGAGAGATGGCTCAACGGTTAAGAGCACTGACTGTTCTTCCAGAGGACCTGAGTTCGATTCCCAGCATCCACATGACAGCTAACAACTGTCTGTAATTCCAAGATCTGACACCCTTACACAATTATACATGCAAGCAAAACACCAATTCACTTAAAATAAAAATAAAGTTTAAAAAAAGTACCACATTCTCAGCCTGTGTGGAAAACGAACCGATTACATCAAATGTTCTTTGTATAGCCTGTAAAGATAAACTTATGGATCAGAGATCTGTGGATAAATAAGCCTTCAAGCTTCATGAAGCCACGCTCATTGTGAACAGGGACGGATTCATGTGTTCAGTGCACTCTCGGGAGAGAGAGTCCTGTACTCAGGTTGAGATCACAGATAAGTATTCTAAATACTGACCAGCACCGCTCTAATTCGGCAGATAGTTCTATGTTTAAAGTTCTGACCCTGCCACGTAGTACCTGATGGATGCTCACATTTCTATTTCCTCCTCCTGTGTAACAGCGCCTATGAGCGCTGGCCAGAGCCCAACTTTACAGAACACTAAAGAATGACACACGATAAAAGCTGACTAAATGTTAGCTATTTCTGCACATCAGATCCTAGCCCTCTAACAAAGATGCTTGGTCTCTAAACCAGGGATTCTGGACCCGGACTTCTCAAACTGAAGGCTGGGGACATCCTGGAAATCCTCTTTTGGCCCTGGACATCAGTCCTGGACCCACCCCCTGCCAGGTTGATGCTCCACACCATGAGGTAAGAATTGTATCTTAGATCTTCCAAACTTGGAGAGCTTCAAGCTCCCCCAATAGCGGCTCTTTAAAGACAGCTTTAACTTCGCAGGCCGCCAGGCGCCCAGAGCTCGGCCATAATCCGGATTCTAAGGCCTAACCCCTAAACTAGTCACTAAAAGACGGAAGCCCATCAAAGTACCCCGCATCCTTGTAGCTTCGAGTCTTGTTTATTTGTGGCAGTGTGCTCACCCAAGCGGGGCGACCCGCAGTTTGGAATCGGCCATTGGAGCCCAGGGACCCGGGAGCAGGAGTCTCCAGTCCCCACGCTGCCTGCTATCGCAGGCAGACAGGTTTCCTTCCCCTGCAAGGTCAGAGGCCAAGCCCGGGAGAGTTCTGTCCCCCACCCCTGCCCAGGCCCACCCCGCGTCCCGGAGCCCTGTTTCCAGCAGCGCCTGCTCCTCCCCTCCCAGCTCGCCATCCATTAGTGTAATCCCCTGTCCAAACACTGCGGCCGAGCCCGCCAGACGTTGGTGTAAACAGACCGGGGGTGGGGGAGAACAATTCTAACGATATAAATAAAATAACCATTAATAGCGCAAATCGTTCGATGAGCCACAGGCCGAGTAGCTGGGACTCCAGCCTCGACTGGGTTTTGTGTACACAGCGTGGACACTGCGCATCCGTCAGTCAGGTGAGCAAGACTTTCTTGTCGCAGGCGAAATCTAAACCCAACGCAGATGAGGTCTCCACAAGCGCGTCAACGCGACCTGGACTCCTGATACACACTGGCCTCTGCACGCACGCAGCTCGGGACAGAGGCACACACCGAGGTCGCTGCTTGCGTTAATGTAACCACGGGAGCTGGCTTTCAGCACAGCACAATCGGTTAACCCGCTCTTTCAAAAACCTCCGAAACTCCCAAGGGCGCCACGGAGTCCTTTCCACGCGCGCTCGGTGAGTGGAGAGGTCCAGACCTCACACCCAGAAACGGAAAAATCGGCCTCCACTCGTCCTGGGGTTAATAGCAATAAACTAACATTTATGGAGAATTGATCATGCAGGTACCGTTCTGATCTCGTCACAGAGGTAATCTTGAATCCTTGAGCAACCTGGAAGGTGTTTTGAGGAATTCCACGAAAAACAACAGAGCTGAGATGGTAAAGAGACCAGAGAACAAATAAAGACAGATTTGAACCTATGACTCGGCTTCCCCGAGGTATCCCAGTAGCACAGATTTCGATGTGAGAGTCAAAGCCTAGCTCCAGAGCATCCCTGTCTGCCGCCTCAGTGGTTTACTGTCCGATGGGACGGAAGTTTCTACTTCACGAATAGAGCATGGCAGAGAGGCGTGAGAGGTTGAGACAGGAAAGAAGGGAACCCAAAAAACCCTCAGTCCTGTTCCCAGAGACAGCCTTGCAGCCTTCTTTGCCACGGCGTAATATGACAGCTTCAGACGACATTCCCAAACTAGAAGGCCAGAGCCCGGTGTGAAGGGATCTCTAGAGCACAAATCAAGCCCAAGGGCCCCAATGTGGGAAAAATCTTCCTGAGCAGGGTGATTGTGTTAACCAGGTTGCTGGAGTCCTGGTTGGTGCTCCCGAAGATGTGCAACAGCCCCGTTTGCCTGGAAAATCTTGCACCAATCTTTTGCCTGTCCCCTTGATCTTGGCCAATCGATTTCACATCTCTAAAATGCAGGAGAGGGGCTGACTATGATATCTGTCTACAGGTGTGTTGGGTAAGGGAAATGAATGTGTTACTAAACCCTTGTACATTGACAGGAAGTTTATGGTGGTTACTATTAACTCCGTGGTAGGTAAGCGGTTCGGTCAGAAAGCAGACCTGTACCAGGAGAAGGAGAGAAAGGGGGAAGAGGAAGGCGTTCGGGTGTAGGGTGACTGCTAAGAGAGAGGAGGAGGCTTCAGTGGGATCCGCCCACCCGATCCCAAGGGGTGTTTATTTTGAAGTCAGCCTGCAGTCAACCTTACCACCCAAGCACATTCCTCTTGGGGGCTGTGAACCTCCACCCAGGCAGACCGGAAGGCTTGAAGGAGAAAGCCCTAAAGTGCCAAGTAGGAAAAGAAGACAAGAATTGTTGGGAGATGCAGAGACAGCAATGGTGGACACAGCATGGGTTTCCAGGAGCATGACACCCTTCTCCAGCATTCATACCCAGGAACCATTTCATTCTGCCAGGCTGCAGAAGTGGCTCAGTCGGGGTCTGCTAGTTTATCTGAGGAATGAGAGAAGAGGGAAGCTCTTAATCACTGATCCATATGGTACTTGCTTGTAGGAAGCCATGAACAGTGGCTGGTATATCCATATGGTCACTGGTGGGATCCTATAGCTGATGATGTCAGCCGGATTCCCAGAGGTGGTCATCAACAGGCTCAGAGATGGTCAGAGCTTGTCTGTGATACAGTGGAGAAATAGCAATGTTTCCAAGATGAGGCGCTCTTGCCCAAAACCAGGAGAGAAGAAAGAAAAAGCTATCCGGGAGATGCCCACCTCCAGGGTGGGTCCAGAGCAGATGGTTTGTTTGCATTCCTGTAAGAACACTAACTGACCAGATCTTTATCTAAACATGATAACAATGACTCGAGACTTTAGAGATTTGTTTACTGCAGCTGAAAATGATGCATTCGTGGAGCCGGAAGCTTGGTTAAATTTGGAGAGTTTTCTGGGGCTGGGGTGGTGAGAATGAAGAGTAAGGGGTGGGGGCTAAGTAGAGGCTGTTGGTGATTCCACAGCTTATTTCCTAAAGATTAGGAGAACAATTACTGCCCAAGTCAGAAAACAGAGGACCTGGGAGTTTGGGGAATTCTACTCCAAACTCAGAGTAGGACTGTTGGTCACATCCCTGCCTGTGTCCAAGGACTATCTCCAACAGTCCTCAGGCAGACACTGACACACACACACACACACACACACACACACACACACACACACACACACAATGTTTCTAGTGTTTCTCTGAATTGTTTGTTTTAGAGACAGGCTGGCCTAGATCTCACTATGTGCTTGAGGCTGGATTTGAACTCCTGATTCTGTCCTTCTCCTCCACTTCCTCGGTGCTGGAATCTCAGGTGTGTGTGTCAGCATATACAAGTTCTCTCAGGTGTTTGTCTGCTTTTGTTGTTTTGAGACAGGATTTCTCTTCAACATGGCTGCCATAGAACTTGCTCTGTAAACCAGGCTGGCCTTGAACTCAGAAATCCATCTGCCTCTGCCAGTGCTGGGCTGCCACTGTCTGCTCTATCCCACCCCACCTTACTCCCAGCCTTTTATCATTTCTTTAATCCTTACTGCAGGTCTATAAACTCCACACCACTGCTACTTCTTTTTAAAATTGTATATATTTTTATCTTATGAGTATTTGTTGGCATAAATGTATGTGAACACCACATGGTGTCTGGTGTCCACAGAGGTAGGAAGAGGGCATCAGATCTCCACTGGAACTGGAATTACAGACAGCTGTAAGGTGCCATGTAGGTGCTAGGAATTGAACCCAGTCCTCTTTAAGAGAAGCAAAGGTTCTTAGCTGCTGAGTCAGTATTATCATTTGAGCTGGTGAGAAAGCTGCTGCTTGGTGAGGTTGACAAATTGGATTGACTTCTTAAAGTTATAACATGGGCAGGGCTCTACTGCACACCTAGATCTGGTGGAC
This sequence comes from Sigmodon hispidus, assembly GCA_004025045.1. Classification (NCBI taxonomy): domain Eukaryota; kingdom Metazoa; phylum Chordata; class Mammalia; order Rodentia; family Cricetidae; genus Sigmodon; species Sigmodon hispidus. The sequence goes on along the minus strand of PVIH01001130.1, from coordinate 46,003 downwards.
TCCAAGGGTAATACTCTGCTCCAGGACAGAGGTATGAGATAAGGACACAACTCAGAGAAAGCCAAATTTTCCTGGGCCCTACTCTTTGGAGGAATCTCCATGAAGTCATAAACTAACATATAATCATACACACAGGCCACCTTGTAGAATATGCAAATGCAGGGTTATGATTTGTGGAGCAGAATGTTTCAATGTAGTTTTATTACTTTCAAGAATGCATGCAGTGTCATTACAATTGTAGCAATAAAAATCTGTTCCTCTTTGGCTACAGCTCAGACAGGTCCTTCTTGGGCCACTTTGAACAAGACTAATTGTGAGGATCCCATAAACTGTCTGGATGAAAGTAGAATCCAATCACGGAAGTTAGTTTTCACCTTGGATCATATAAACATTCTTAATCTCATGTCATTTACCAGTAATTCTCATTATTGTGAGGTGTCGGGGAGGAGGGGAGAATTCAGATGGCGTGTTGCCTGATGGGCTGACCATTCCCTGCAGATGGACTAGCAAAGCTTTAATGAATGTTTGTGAAAACCCCACGGGTCTGTCATGCCAACACAGGAAAGCGCTTCTGTTTTTATATAGACACGTGGGTAGAAGCATAATCAAGTCCGCACCCAACTGGGATGTAGCTGTCATCAGTCTCAAGGGAGCAGACTGAAGGTGAAAGGGTGGGTCAGAGGGTGGCCAGCTGTCTGGCAAGCAGCTAAAGACACAGGAAGAAATCCTGAAGTCTAGCATAGCTCAGGAGGCCAGTGACTCACCGGGCACCTTACAAGGATGGGGGGCTAGAGTGATATAGCACCTGAGCAGCTAAGTATTCAGTTCTTACGAGGCTGGCTGGAGTGAGACAATAACAAAGAACCCACTATTCTCTCTCAGATTTGGCCTCAGACATTCAAAATATCTTAGATACATCTTCTAGTTGGGGTGATCTCAAGGCTGAACAGTCCCCAGCGTGTAAATGGTGCTTTCAGGAAAGAGGAGAAGGTCGATCTACTTCACCTGTGTGAGAGTTGGAGCCATGGTCCCTATCTGGGAGGCTCCATCAACTCTTAATGGGTGCCTGAAATGGGGGCCTCAGGCTCGCCCCCAACTCGGGCTTCTCTGGACAGCCACAATAGAAGGAAATGGAGGCTCTTGGGGATCAGCCTGGAGGGGATTTCCACCAGCAGGGCAGCCCAGCCTGCCACCTGGAGTCTACACCCCCCCACCCCACCCCCAACTACTTAGGGATAAGGGTGGGGGTGGGATGTGAGAGACTCCTTGGGAGATGGAACGGGGCAGGGAATAGGATCCCTTTTATTTGACCAAAGAAGCTTGGGCATTTTCCTGAGCAGGCCTGGGCACAGAGCTGGGATTTGGGAAGCAGCTCATGAATTTGCTCAACTATGCCGACCCCACTTGTGCAGCACTGACTTGAAGTCTAGTTTTTTGTTTTTGTTTTTTGTTTTTAAATCAAACAGTGGTGGGGACCAAGATTTTAAAACAAAAGCAAAACTAACAGCTTCCAAACTAAGATGGGAGAGTATGAAATAAAAAGAAGGAGGTGAGAAACCGGGAAAGCAGCAGGTGGGAAGGAGGAGAGGCAGAATATTAAAGAAAGCTTGATGTGTAGAGCAGGAAATAAGGAAGAAAGGATGTGGGAGCAGGGGGAAGGAGGAGGGGCGAGGGAAGAGTAAAGAAGGAAAAGGACCCAGAGAAAAAGGGACATCGCAGCCGTGGGGAGAATGTGGCCTCCAGCGGGGAGGAAGGGGGAGCTGCGGGGAAAGGTCCTGGGAATTGTACTGTCCTCGACTCTGGAGTTCCGGGGACCTGCCAGTTCTGCGTGCCTGCCAGGACGAGTGAGAAGATCCCCTCCTCTGGAGTAGGGGAAGATTGAGATCCTGGAGGCAGGCTCCACCGCAAAAGTCCGCAGTTCGCGAAACGGAGCACCAGAGCTTAGAAAGACAGTGCCCACGAGCAAGCAGGACCAATTAAGTCCCCATCACCCTTAGGCCTGCAGCCTGGAATCCCCACGTTCTTGGCCTTGACCCGAAATCTCGGCGTGGACGGAGATGCCATGTTCTGAGGCCCAAAGTTGTAGCCCGAACCTGGCTTTTTGAGGCGCATCACGCCTCTGATCCTGTGGCTGTGGATCTCCCGACACTGGTCACTGTACCCATCTGGGATCTCGGCGCTCCTCGCCTCCTATTTTTAACCAATTCCGGGCAAAGCCCACATTTCACGGCCCCACGCACCTCCCTTCCCAGCACACTGAGAAGAAAACCTGGACTGCCTTGAGGAGTGGAGCGGTGAGCCCTAGGGCCCCAGAAATTTCGGAAGCCAGGGGCCAGGTGTCCAGAGACTTTTGTCTCCAATGACAGACGGAGCGTCCCGACTAGCCTCAGGAATCGCTGGCCCTCTAAGTGTGACCCGAGACTCGGACCTCTAGGCTCCACACAGACAGAAACAAATGAAAACACACGGGAGATTTAACCCAGCAATGCTTTCTTGCAAATGGGAAAGGTATTTTTATTCCTCAAATGGTCTGGAGTTATTCTCCCTAAGTGACACCAGGGAGACTAGGGAACAAGTTTTTAGGTAACTCCAGGAGGCCAAGGTCTCTAGAGGGTTTGCGGTTGAGTGTTGGGCGATACGAAGATAGCTGGAGCAAGAGACGAACAATCTGCGGCTCCAAAGGCGAGCACCACTTCGCTCGCTTTCCCTCCTAGTCTGCTGAGCAGTTTGTGAGAATCCATGAGACAGTCGCTCTAGCTTGAGCGAATCAGTTCTCCAAAGACTTAAGGAGATTTTCTGAAGTTAGACTGCAGCTCTGAAGGTCTGTAGACACTGAAATTTAGCTACAGGAAGTTAAAAAAAAAAAAAAAACCTACGGAATGCATTTCGAATTCCAGTTAAATCCTCTAGTTAAAACTGTTCACTGTATTTTCAAATAGCACCACATCAATACAAATAAACGCGTAAAACACCCTTTGTTTTGGGCATTTTTTGTTTGAAGAAATAGTGAGTTTCTTCCCACAGAGACAGTCTTCTGACTTTCGCGAGGCATTGTCCTTTAAGAAACTGATTTGGTTGAGATTTCAATTTACATTTTTATCAGTAAAAGTGTTGTAATGGGTTAGATCTGAGAAGATATGACTGAAAACCCTTCACCCTGAGAAAGCGAAACTCTCAGAGATGGCCTGTAATTTATACTACAGACCACACAATTTGCTGGATTTGGACTAATTTTTCTCTCAGGGAAGAAAAATGATGAGCTGTTTAGAAAATTAATTCCAAACAAAATCTAGAAAAATTGCCCACATGTGCAAAACAAGATATATCCTCGCAGCCCACTTAAAGATTTCTCTCATAACATTAGTTCACCACGGAAACACACACACTCAAGAAATTAGGTAAGTTTGACGCTTTCTAGAACTAAGCAATGCGGTTAGCTTTTCCTTAAAAATTATACAACTCTCGCCATTAAAGATCAGATTCATAAATCAGGTAATGCATTGGCACTTCTTGCCATTAAAATGCAGTTAAACACTAGTGTGCTCAGGAATTTGGGGACAACTTTCTAACCTCTCTAAACTAAAAACCCCAAAATCAGATATAGTACACACCGCTACTGCCACCAACAAGTCAACAATATTCCGTTTAGTGTCGCTGCTAAAAAATTAAGCCCTTTCCCCATTTTTCTTTCTGTGTGTGAGTTATTAAAATGAAATACCTAAAACAGCAGTTAAAATGATTAAAAATCCACCTCAAATTTTATATATCAGGCCAGCTGAGTTTACAGCATTATTTTTTCATAGTTGAATAGAAAATCACTGTAGCGCTACATTAAAAAAAAATTAAATGGAGTAACAAGGCGCTGCTTCCAGTATTAAACAGATAAATAGTGTTAGATGGAACAAAAAACTATCTGCCTATTTTATATGTGTAGGAAGTGAGTAACTTTGTTCGAGTGTAACACAAAGCTTTCAAAAATTATCACATTTCACCCCGAGCAAAGCAATTACTGTCATGGTTAAAACAAGGTTCTTTAACAGCTATAATTTTATTTATTATATATACGTCTATAAAGCACCCCTCAGGGAATTTGCCACCACTTCAGCAAGATCTGTAATCAAATATCCGACAAGAGGAGCTTGTGATATGAACGAGGCGATGGAGGTGAACCCAGGCAGACACTTAGAGAGCTAAAACAAAGCCAAGAGACAGAGTCATATTTACTTTATCTGACAGTAATTGGCTAAACTGTCTGATATGAAAACCTATTGTTAGTTGAGCACGGACCCAACATCTCTAAGATCTTTGTAGACAAGAGAAGGCAAGGGCCCCTGAACCTACTAGTAGTAACTGGATACCGAGTGGAACTAGATTTTGTGCCCCGATAAGCAGGGCGTGGGGAGCGGGTGAGCAATCCAGCAAGGGAGTTTTCCTGCCCTCCAGCCCAGCTGGCGACCCACAGGCCCGTGATCGTTTCGGGGCACCTGCGGCCACCGAGGAGAAAGATAGGAAGGCAACCTGGATGCCACTAGCCTGGCTGGGAGCCTGCTACTTTTCAAACCAGTATAAGCCAAGAGTAAATAATTTAGAAAGGGAAGTTAGAGATGACCAGAACCTCTGCTTTGGGCAAAAATCAGACCAATCCTAAAAAAAAAAAAAAAAAAAAAAAAAAAAAAAAAAAAAAAAAAAAAAAAAAAAAAAAAAAAAAAAAAAAAAAAAGAGTGGGTGGAAGTCTCTAGATCCGCAGTGCGGTGGGATAAGGGTGCCAGAGCAGGTTAGACCATTGATGCCAAGGGCTGGCATGTTTACCAGGCTCCCCACAGAGTCCCCCCAGAGGGAGTTCTGTCCCAGCCTGCCACGGAGCAACTTAGCCAGGGTCCTCAAGAGTGAGAGCCGGTCTAGGAGTTTCTTTGAGGCTACCTGAGCAGGTAGTGGAGGCTGCAGGATTTGGAGGAGCCCCGGTCACGTGTTCTTGCAGAAGAGGAGCAGACAGCCATCTGCGTGGGCAAAGAAAAGAGACTTGAGTGGGCCTCCCCGGCTGCAGCAGGTGTGTGGGTGTGTCACACAGTTGCAGGCGTTGTTGGACTGGGGTTTCACTCAACTATGGTTCTAAGACCAGTTTCTGAGCGAAGCGCTAGTAAGAAGAAATCAAGCAGCAAGAAATACTCACTTCCAGTGGAAGCAAATAGCTATTATCTTTTCTTTTGTCCAAATATTGAAAGAAAAAATAATGGAGAGCAGAAGGGAACAGAAGCATTCTCCACGACGGTTTTGCCTGGTAAATGGCAGCAGGGTGGGGGACTGAGACCGGAGCGCTGTTTCCTTCAGCTCCTCTCACTCACTGCCAGCTGGGATGCGCACATCCCCTCAAAGTCCCCACCCTGTCCTGCCTCACACTCTTCCTACCTCGCTCGGGACGTTTGCGCTCCGCTCCGCATCCACTGCAAGACCAGGCGCTCTCTTCCCTGGGCACATTTGCCTTTTGTAGCGACGGCGGCCCCCTCCTGAGGCGTCAACACTCTTAAATCTTTAAGCCGAAAGGCTACTGCGATCAAGGAAAGGTTTCGAGGAGAGACGATTTTTTCCCCCCATCTCTCCCTCGGGCACGTGGAGAGAGCTTGGTCTTAGCTTCCCCGGTGGCCCAGGGCCCAGCCTCCCAGCTGCATTTCCGCTCTCCCCGGACGAGCCCCGCCTCTCTCTCCTCCCCAGCCTTTCTTTCCAGAGCCCTGGGCACCAACTCCTTCCACTGTCCCGGGGTTCCGCAAGGCCGCTCTCCATATAATCCCCATTCGTGTTGCGTCTACCGGTTTCCCAGGGCGTCATCCTCAGTCCCCGTGCCTTCCAGCCGTCCTTTCCAGTTGAGGCCAGACTCTCCCAATTGTGCAGTTCTACTGGGTGGGGGTATGTGTGGAGGAAACAAACAAAAGCCAGGGGCGGTCTGGTGAGAAACCCCACCGTGAAACCAGAACCTGCTCCTCGGCTTTTTTATTTCTAAGGCGTGCTGCCCACGCGTTTTGCTGTTATTTTCACAATGGTGGCTGCTGCTATTCAGAGGACTAAGCTTATAGGAAAGTGAATGCCAGAAGGTGGTCCCAACCAGGCAGCTTTCAGAGTCTGAGACTACATATATTCTCCCCTCGGAATGCAGCCACCTTCTCAGAAAGCGCGCCAGAAAGCCAGCAGGTAGAGAAATAAAGCGTGTTTGAAAATTGAGGCCTATACTCAGGCTTGGGACTTTAGGAGGCCAAAAGAGCTGCAGCCATAGCTGGGTTACCTCTCTTATAACACCAGATCATGCTCTCACAACCTCTGCTCTCCTAAAGCCACGCTGTGTGCGGTGGTTACTCTAACCAGGTCGGAATCAGTGCAATCAACAAATACTGTTCTGACCTCTGAGGCAGATAAAGAACATGTTGTAAGCCCTTAGCATTCCTAGATCTGCACTACCCTTCTGGCCTAGTTAGCCTTATTTAACTAAAGCAATTACCCTAGAAGAGGGAAGCTCAGAACATCCGAGACCAAACTGACTCAGTTCAGGATTTGAAGCAAGAGCTGCTGGGCGCCAAGGGACTGCACCGCCTTGTCTTTCACATACCTGCTCTCTGCAGCCACTGCAAGGGCCTCAGGGGCAAATAGGACCTGGACCTGCCCCCGGGGACTCGCAATCTAACTTGACAATCAGGCGGACACATATAGCCATAGCGCTAGGTAGGGAGAGTGACAAGTGACATTATTAATGCAGCAAGTTCACAGGAAGAGAACTTCCCGGCTAGGCGATCTGGCAGCGCTTCCTTGAAGGACGTGGTATTTGAGCAGAGCCTCGGAGAACAGCTTTCCATTCGAGGAAATGAGGCTGGAAAAGGCACTCCACGTGGTGAGAAGGGTTAGAGCAAGGACAAGGTGGAATTTGACACGTCGCTCATATTTCCATAGATACAGCATTCCTCTCCTGGGGAATCCACAGTCAGGTATTTACTGGCCAGGAAGTTCTCCCGCCCCGAAACAGCTGGAAAGCCACAGTCTGTGTCTTCCTTCTAGGACTTTGCTGGTTCATGGACAGTGAGACTTTCAGAACTGCCCCTGGTCGGAAAGGCGCAGCTAGGTGGAACGGGAATCGGTGACTCGGACACCCGGTTCAATGCAGCCTCTCCCACAACGACTTGGACCTCTAGACCCTATTCTAGTCCCTGTCTATTTCTGGTAGCGCAGCAACATCCCACTGGTTGGACTCAGAGGGCGTGGCCCGCATACGCCAGAACCAATTAGGAAGCAGGCCAGGATGCCGACCCCGCCCCTAGACGTGACGCAGGGCCCCCGGACGGAGGCTTCACAGCCCAGGCCCCAGTCCTTGCAGTGGCTGTAACAAAACCCAGACCCCCAGGTCCCGGCCAATGGAAGCGATTTAGACTGGAGCAAGACCGCGTCTGTCAAAAGCTGACTCCGCAGCACCACGGAGTCCAGAGGGAGAGCTGGAGCCGCCGCACTGCTTCCCCGCCCCCGCTGGGATTTATTGAGTATTTGGACTGGACAATTAAGTGGCCCTGATGATGTTACCAAGCCCGGTCACCTCCACCCCTTTCTCAGTCAAAGACATTTTGAATCTGGAGCAGCAACAGCACTTGCATGGAGCTCACTTGCAGACGGAGTTGGAGCCTCACTTCCACCCGGATCCCTGTATGCTGGGTACGGCTGAAGGGACACAATTTTCTGATGCAGAAAGGGACGAAGAAGAAGGAGAGAAACTGTCTTATTTGAACTCACTAGCTGCTGCCGAGGGTCACGGCGATTCAGGTCTCTGTCCTCAAAGCTATGTTCATACAGTCCTTCGGGACTCCTGCAGCAGGCCCAAGGAACAAGAAGAGGAGCTTGTGAGAGAACGGAGCCAAAGTGAGTAGAGGGGGAAAGAAAGGCGTCCCTACACCTGGGGCAATGGCTCAGCGCCCATAAACAACCCACAGCCGGTGCCAGCATGACCACCCGCCCCTTTCACACTTGGCTAGGGTCATGCCTATGCCAGGTTCAAGGACAGCTTTGCAAAGCACAGGTACCTGAGATGGAGCTATGATAGAGGGGAACAGGAGGTAATTCTGACAACCGCTCTACCTCTGGAGCAGAGACAGGGAGCAGACCCTGATGGAGGAGAAAGGGATTATTGCAGCCCTGGCTCCAATAAGCCATAAGTGACAGTGGCCCAACGGGGCTGGGTCCTAACATCTCGTGTGTGTGTGTGTGTGTGTGTGTGTGTGTGTGTGTGTGTGTGTGTGATCTCTAAAGGAGTCAATAGTCTGGCCAGTTTTCTGCCTTTCTACTAATGTGAGTTGAGTTCAGAGTGAGGCCAAGGTAGTCATCCCGGCTTTCCTGAAAAGGCAATGAGAGCAAGTTGTGTTTTTAGCGTCCTTGCAGACAAGGGGCTTGCAGAACACCTTACTTCGGTGCATGGAGCCCAGCATTCTCACACCTACAGCACTCCGTAAAGGAGAGGGGATGGTTGGGGTGGGAGAGCACGATCCACTCCAGAGAACCACATCGCTCAAACCTTTGACATAAAGGCCTTAAAAAAAAAATCTAGTGTTTGCTTTGTGTCTCAGGCTGCAAGCCGAATAGAGTGGGCAAGCGCAGGATTTAGCTGGGGATTCTGGACGCACAGCAGACCAGAGGTGGCAGGAAAATCGGATAAGTGCATTAGCCCCCAGGAAACGTCTGGAAGGAAGATAGAATTAAAGAATCTCCTCTCCAAGTGAAGGCTTGATGTGGCTGAGACCAAGGCCTTTTCTCTAACAGTTCGCCAAACCTAAAATAGACAGGAAACTGTCTAAATCCGTCCTTCCAACTTTTTTCCTCTGTAAGGTAATATACAAATACTTTTACACACATATTCTCAGTGGTTTTGATAAGAAAAAAATTCTTGAGTTGCGCATACGCCTTGCACTTAGATATTTCCGAAAAGAAAAGAAAAAAAAGTTTCAACCAATCCATGTATCCTGGCTGCTTGTCTCCAACACCGACACGTTTCACACCTCCAGATATCTGTGGTGAGTGGTAAGCAAACGAGTTTGCAAATACTGTCGTTGCTAATGTAGACGCAAGCTTTCATCTTGAAAATAGTCATTAGCGCGTCGAGCCCCACACTTAATCTCTTTTCTCGCAGATACTCAAGTTTTAATAAATGCAAGCTAACTACTCCCCACTAAACATGCCTTCCCCGGAGAGGTACTCGGTCTGACGCTGGGCCCTTGAGCACTAGGAACCAAGAACTTGCCCCAAATCTAAGTGTTTACTAGAGTGCTCTGTGCTTCCTGGGACGTGGGAGTGCTATACTGGGAGCCAGAACGGGGCTAACATCTTGCTTCCACCGCAGAAAGCTGCCAGCTGAAGAAATCTCTTGAAACGGCGGGAGACTGTAAGGCGAGCGAGGATAGCGAGAGGCCGAAGCCGCGCAGCCGCCGGAAGCCGAGGGTGCTCTTCTCGCAAGCTCAGGTCTTCGAGTTGGAGCGCAGGTTCAAACAGCAGCGGTACCTGTCGGCGCCCGAGCGCGAGCATCTCGCCAGCAGCCTGAAGCTCACGTCCACGCAGGTGAAAATCTGGTTCCAGAATCGCAGGTACAAGTGCAAGAGACAGCGGCAGGACAAGTCCCTGGAGCTGGGGACTCACGCGCCGCCGCCGCCTCCTCGCCGCGTGGCAGTGCCGGTGCTGGTGCGGGACGGCAAGCCGTGCGTCACACCCAGCGCGCAGGCCTATGGCTCACCCTACAGCGTGGGCGCCGGCGCCTATTCCTACAACAGCTTCCCCGCTTATGGCTACGGGAACTCGGCTGCCGCCGCAGCGGCGGCAGCTGCAGCGGCTGCCGCAGCCGCGGCCTACAGCGGCAGCTACGGCTGCGCCTACCCGACAGGCGGCGGCGGCGGCGGCGGCGGGGCCTCTGCTGCGACCACCGCCATGCAGCCCGCCTGCAGCGCCACCGGCGGCGGATCCTTTGTGAACGTGAGCAACCTGGGAGGCTTTGGCAGTAGTAGCGGTGCTCAACCCTTGCACCAGGGTGCCGCAGCGGGGGCCGCGTGTGCACAGGGGACCTTGCAGGGCATCAGGGCTTGGTAAGAACTGGGCAGGACACACGGAGGTCGTCCTGCCGCATCTTGGCGCTCCGGGAAGGAGACACGAGAAAGGCCAGACCCAAGGGCCAGGTCCCCTCGTTAAAATAAAATACAGACGTATTGCTCGCTCTCCAAGGGGCCAGGGGCTCAGCTCACTCTAGGCCTGGGGCTCAGCGGAGAAAAGGATGCCCTGGTCCAGTCCTCAAGACTGTCTGAGACAGAAACACGGGCCAGGAGCCAGGGAAGAGGTTGGCCCCCATCCTGACTCTAGGGGAGTGCGGGAGGCTGGCACTCAGGCTGTCGCTTGCTCTCCGGAAGAGGGCTTTTTTTCTTTCGGCCTTCCCTTGGCCGGGGAAACAGACAAAACAGAGGAAAAAAAGAAGAATGAAAGAAAATAAATGAAAATGAAAAAAGTTAGGGCGAGAGCGTGCAGGAGAGGAAAATGGGGTAGTGGCTCGAGATATTCCACCGATCCTCAGCCCCCTTTCCTAGCCTGGAGCGCCACAACACAGTCGATTTTCGTTTTTCAACTGCCTCTCTGCCCGGATATCTGGATTGTCCGGGGACCCTTCTTGGAGACCAGCACCCCAGTGAGATCGAAAGTTGGGGGAAGGGAGACAGCTGTGCAAATCCAAGACCTGGAGGCCCAGCTTAGGTGTCCCAGGTTGGTTTCCTTTCTGTTTTGTATTCTGTATTCAGCACATTATCTCTCTATATAACTATATCCACACGCCGTGTACACACCCGCTGTCATACACTACAGGAGTCAATAAAAAAAGGTGCAATATTTCTGAACCATTTGGCTTGCTGCAGACTTGTTTAACCCCAAAGACTGAGGAGGGCCAAGAATTGAAGGAAAGCACCCTGGGCATCTCAGCCTGGCGCTCCTGAGCCAGGCCCCAGGCTGCAAATTTGGTCTCTTGGCCGCTTTGTTCATTAATTTCTCTTTAGTGTTGTGGGCCAAACAGCCTGGAGGAAGGCTCTGAGTCTTCTGAGGTCCAGGACTTTGTAATCCCTCCATACACACACACACACACACACCGCTACATTTTACCCAGATGCACTGACTCGGTTCGAGGACCTGCCTCGGTCAAGCTGAGACTCTGCCCCACCTCGAGGGTCTCCAAGGAAGAGGAAAACCTGGCCTCCAGGCTCAGCCTTAGGCGGCTCCTTCCTTGGCCACCACCGGGCCTTGCTGTGCGCCCGGGGGCGCTGCGTTGCGCCCCGCCGAGGCCAAGCTCTCCCCCTCGGCCGCCCTCCCTTCTCCCCCGGCGGCCGCGGCTTTATGCGGCTCCTTGTCACTTGCGGAGAATGCCTGTGCGAGGCCTGTGCTGCCACACGGCCGATTGTGAGCGTGCCAAGGCGGGTGAATGGGGAGGCCTCTGAGCGCCGCGCCATTGTGGGGTCGGGCCTGGCTGAAAGGCGGCTCCGGGCCGGGAAGGTGCGGAAAGAATGGGTTTTTATTGGAGTCCCGAACAAAAGGTGTGGTAGGAAGGCGAGGTCCCCTGTGCGAACAAAAACCCCAGCGCGTCGGATTGACGTTCCCCCCGAGCTCCCCATTGCTTCTCAGAGCGGGGGCTTTGTGCAGCAGTCTGCTCAACAGAGGGACGGAGAAATGCGCGGGGGTTTTGTTCCCCGTTTTTTTTGTGTGTGGGGGAAGGGGCTGCCGGGGGGCCGGGGGCTGGGCTGGCAGCAGGGAGGGGCGCTCTGATTAGGCCGGGCGGGCCGGGGCGCGAAGAGGTTCAGCGGGAGTCGGCCGCCTGAATGCAGGGTCATTATTGCTACAAGTTTAGCAATTTCGCCCTTGCTGGAGGGGGTGGGGGCTGTTCGGTTGCTGCGAGGCGGCTAGTCTGGGGAGTTAGAGAGCAGAAATTTTAAAAGAGAGAGAGACGGGGGGGGGGACATAGAGGAGGAAGGGAGACTGGCAAAACAGCGCCCCAAGCCCTCTGACCGCCCAGGACGCACTCCGTACCCATCCCCAAAGGGCCTAGGCTGTAGAAGGGGGTGGAGGGAGGAAGGAGACGATGCTCCTCTTTGCTCTCGGGTAGCTGAACGACCCCAGAGCAGGGTTTGAGTTGGTGTACCCGGCTCCTGAACCCCCAGGTCTTTAATACTAAATTGAGGTGCGCTGAACCCCACCTCCCGCCACCCCATAAGCCATCTTCTTACCAGGATTCCTGTCCTGGGCTTATTTAGCTTGAATTTCTTAAACTGAAGGCTGGAGAAGGAATTCACATGGTTTTTTCACCAGCTGGAAAAGATTCACTCACTCACTCACTCGCTCAGTCAACCATATATACCTATACCTATTTGTTCACACTACTCTAGATGCTGAGAATGGGGAAGAGTAGAAACTTCTATTCATAGATTCCTTAATTCATTTCTGAGTATATTGAGTGGGATGATGGGGCGGGCATGAATGACAACCTATAAATGTGTTTGGTTTTTTGTTTGTTTTGTTTTTAAACAGCCGGTAGAATTTAAAGTGTAAATGGAATAAAATGCTAAGAATTGAAGTCCTTTGATATAAGAGTCAGAAAGACGCATTTCAGTTGATACCTGACCAGAGAATTTTAAAAAGAAACCACCCCCAATCAGCGTTGACCTCTCACCCACGAAGCCCCTACACCACAGTGTCATTCCTTTCTCTGGTAAATTCCCACTTCAAGGCCAAACTTTTTCCTGAACCCCTCAAATGGAGGTGATCACACCCTCATTGGTGCCACCAGAAACTTAGGTACTTTCCAATATTATAAGATTATGTGGAGTGAAGACATTTTTGTCTCTCTCTTTCCACATAAGGTCATGGAGGGTCAAGCTGGCATATCTTTAAGGCAACACATTCATGGGCTATGAGAGGTCTACAGACAGGCTCCTTAATCAGCATCCTTTGGTGCTCCACAGCCATGCAGGTGGCCCCGGTGGAGTCAGGCTGTGACCGAAGGAAATGGGGGTGGGGGGCTCTTGGCTTACCTGTGCTTGGGCAGGACACCTGGCAGCTCGCCCTGAAATACTGGGACCAGGTTCTCCTTTCTGTAGTCCTAGAAACTGTGCTGCCTGCCAGGAGCCTCTTTCTCTCCTCAGATACCACACTCCTCTCTTCAGCTCAAGATGTAGGCATGGAGCCTTGAGATTTGGTGATGACTTTGACACCACACAGTTTGGGGCTAGGGCAGGACTTGGAAATAAGAAAGAGTGAGGTCTGAGAAGTAACAGGATTCCCCTGCAGTCATTAGGTGATGGTGGAGATGAGCAGGGCTCAGCCTGCTCACTTCCAGGATGGAGCCTGAGCTGGAGGAGCAGCAACCCTTGCTACACACACACACACACACACACTAGCATCCTGCTGGGCCATGAACTCCCAATGTGCCTAGCCTTCCCCTCACCTTCCCTGCCAGCTTCCTCTGGTCCAGTCAGTCTTCCTTGAATCTGCACCCTCTTAGGTTCTAGAAGAGGAATGTGCTTCTCCGAGAGGAAGCACAGCTGGGCCTATGTACTGACTTCCTCATGGTTTACTGATTTACTTTGCGTGTCTTAAGATAATTATAACTAGACTGGACCAGCCACTTCCAGCCCCCTGACCCACTCTGGGAGCCTGTATAGTCCAAATATAAATAGCTCCCACTACTTCGTTAAAGGATTTCCGTCATTGCTGGGGTTCCAGAGCCAGGGACATCAGAGAGTGAAAAATCTTTGACCAGTGTAGCATCATTCAACCCCCTGTTTGGGGGGACGGGGTGGGGAGAGTGCAGGGAAGATCTTTCTAAAATGGATGCTCCATAAAACCTTGTTCTACTAGCCTAGAGAAAATACACACACACACACAGAGAGAGAGAGAGAGAGAGAGAGAGAGAGAGAGAGAGAGAGAGAGAGAGAGATTACACCTTCTTACCAGCCAAGAGCCTTTAGGTCTTGTAAGTCATCTC
>PVIH01001130.1:0-31886 GCA_004025045.1 Sigmodon hispidus | reverse complement strand
GCTTGCTCTTAGGGACCAGAAGTAGGCTGTCTCTATTCTAATCGAAGACCCTTCTCAGTTTCTTTTTAAAAAGATTATTTATTATTATATAGAGAGCCTTCTGTCTTCGTGTTATTCAAAAGAGGACATCAGGTCTCATAGATGGTTGTGAGCCATCACGTGGTTGCTGGGAATTGAACTCAGGACCTCTGGAAAGCAATCAATGCTCTTAATCTCTGAACCACCTCTCCAGTTTCCTGGGGTTTTTTTGTTTTTTGGTTTAAAAAAAAAAACATTTATTTATTTATTTATTTATTTATTTATTTATTTATTTATGAATCTACAATAAAGCACACAATTAGGAAATGCGCAAATCAGTGAATGGCCACAAACACTCAGGTACAGATCACCTTGGCTTTGAAAAATTAAAGAGATGGCCCAGAAAAAAGCAGCTTAGTTCAAGCCTGAAACTTGATGAGTGCTTGCTGCTCTGGAGGCTGAGAGCCAAGTTTCCAGGGTTTGAGATTCTACACAGCAGACTGGTACCCCCAGTGGTGCCACTGTTGGTAAACCCTTAAGAGCTGTCCGTAAGGCTTAGCCAAGAATCTGGCCTTGGAGGAAAAAACCCAGGCGAAAGGAGTCCTCTTTAGCCCATCAGTACAAAAGAAAAGGGTCCTGAAGAGAAACCCAGGCTTGCTGTTGGCTGCTTAAGGACCTGCAGGAACCAAAAGATAGAACCATCTGTGGCCAAGCATCCCTGTAGGGTGGGGCTGGGGGGCGGGCCCTTCTGTGGAGAATAGGCCAGCAGAGGCAGGAGGATTCAGCCTACTGAATCTGCCTACATCTCTTTGGCTTCAGGGTTCAGAGTCCCACAGAGGAGTTACGGGCCGCCTGCTCCCAACTCTAGCACCCTGGGAGAACATAGTGTGAGTGGACACCGTTCATGCTTCTGCCCAGCTGTGTACCGGAGAGGCTAGATTGTGGGCCCCTCCAGCTGCAGATGCTGGGACAGTCACTAGTTGTCAAAGCCGGCTGAGCAGGAAGGGCATCAGCGAGCCTCCGAGGACCTGACCAACACAGCATGGGGACTGGAAGGGCCAGCCATGCTGACTGCC
Organism: Sigmodon hispidus; assembly: GCA_004025045.1. Lineage (NCBI taxonomy): Eukaryota > Metazoa > Chordata > Mammalia > Rodentia > Cricetidae > Sigmodon > Sigmodon hispidus. The sequence continues at coordinate 30,792 of PVIH01001130.1, read as the reverse complement.
ACCGCCTGGGCGGGGAGCCAGGCCAACACAGTGCAGAGGTAGGAATCCCGGGTGCGGAGCCACGTGCCCATTGGGCGGGCAAGCTGCGTTGTGGAGTCATCCCTGTGAGGGCAGTGGACCTCAAAAGCATGTTAGCTGAATTGAAGTTACACTTTTCCCCTACCTGGACTGTAGATATCAGATAAATAGCAGGGATGTTTTCTGAAGGGGCATTTTTAAAATAGGAAGATGAAATAAAGGAGAAAGGGAGTTATAAAGAAAATAATACAGTAAAATGCTAACACCTAGGCAGAGAACTAACGGGCCAGTGCCCTCAAATTCCCACTACGGTGAGGTGACTGTATCCGGATTCCGTGCTTGCATCGCTGGAGAGTAATTTGGAGAGCAGGGCCCGGATGGAATTGCCTGTATGCATTCTTATGTGCCTGGCTTTTGTTTGCAAGGTTTACTTGTTGACAAGAAGTTCATTCAAACTATTTTAGAGTGTTTGATATACCTTAATTTACCAATCCTCTATTGACAGGCAACTATGTTGTAGAATTTTAATTTAAGGTGGTTACTTTTGTGTATGCTGCGTTTGTTTAACTCTGTGAAGCTGTGTTCCTGTGCCTGTCTAAGACACCCATGGTCTAATAAAGAGCTGAATGGCCAATAGCAAGGCAGGAGAAAGGATAGGCGGGGCTGGCAGGCAGAGAGGATTAAAAGAAGGAGAGGTGGAGGTGTGAAAAAAAGGTCAGGAGCCAGAGAAGGAGGAGAACTCCAGGGGCCAGCCACCCAGCTACACGGCAGGCGAGCTACTGGATAAGAAATAAAGTTATACCAGAATAGAAAAGGAAAAGCCCAGAGGCAAAAGTAGAAGGGATAAATTAAAAAAAAAAAATTGGCAAGAAATAAGCTAAGCCACGGTCAGGCATTTATAATTAAGAATAAGCCTTTCTGTATGGTTTAGTTGAGAGCTGGGTGGTGACCCCCCAAATGAAGAACCAAAATAGCAAAAACAAACAACAGCCCAAGTAAGTGACTTTATAGTTTTGGGCTGTTTAAAGAGTGCTGCTGACAGCCTGGCGATGGTGGTGCGTGCTTTTGATCCCAATGGTGAAGAGGCAGAGGCAGAAGGATCTCTGTGATATAGAGGCCAGCCTGGTCTACAAAGTGAGTTTCAGGATAGCCAGAGCTCTTACATGGAGAGACTCTGTGCATCATTATGCCTGGCTGGATAGAATATTCTATTCGGGTGCTGTTCAATAAGGTTTGGGGGGCACATGAGAATGTGATAGGTGTGACTGAAGAATTGAATTTAAAATTTTCCAGAATTGAAATTAGAGTAAATTTAAATTTGAAAGCACTTTAAATGGCTAGGGTTACTGATTTAGCATAATTCTAGTCCATTTTTAAAATTATTTTAATGCATAGTTAGTATATACCTATGAATGTAATTTCAAGCTTTAAAAGATGTTAACTGTTAAGCCTCAAACCCTGGCACAAAAAAAGCTGAGATGCCTATTTAACATATCAAAGTGGACCTGGCTGCCAGGTTCTCCCAGCATCCCATCAGTTACAGGGTGTGGATGACATACCCCACCCTCTTACACCACCACCACCACCTCCACCCCAGCTGTCCTCCTCCCAGAGGCTCTTCCAGCCTTTTTGGTTATCCACCCTTGCATACTTTTGCTCTCTTGGCTTCCTGTTCTCTGCACACCCCCCCTTCCTCTCTGCCTACATGGTCCAGCTCAGTCTGACCATGTCCACTCTGAACTCTCCCAGATGTGTCTGCCTCTGGCTATGCTCTCCCACACATCTATAATAAACTTTCTCTCCTCCACCATCCCTAAGAACAGTTGAGTCATTTCCTTTCCTCTTTGTTTCTTTCTTTCTTTTTCATTTTTTAAATATTTTTAGTACTTATTTTAATTTTATGTGAATTTGTGTTTTGCCTGCATGTGTAACTGTGTAAAGGTGTATCAGGGTGTCAGATCTTGGAATCATAGACAGTTGTTAGCTGCCATGTGGATGCTGGGAATCAAACTCAGGTCCACTGGAGGAACAGTCAGTGCTCTTAACCACTGAGCCATCTCTCCAGCCCCTCTTTTTCTTGTTTGCTTACTTCTTTCTTTCTTTCTTTTTTAAAAAGTGAGTCCTGTTGTGTAAACCAACTTCAAATTTAAGATCTTCCTGCCTCAGCCTCCCAAGTACTGGATTACAGGCATGTCCTATCATGCCTGCTATCACAGTTTATATATATAGTGTGTGTGTTGTACATGCCCTCCACCAGAAACACTACATGGCTTTCACTACTTAGTATTTTGGGTTTATTTGTCTTTAACTTTAGTCATTTTAGTGGACATGGAGGTTTTTTGTTTTGTTTTTTATTTTTTTGTTTTTCAAGACAGCTTTGGAGCCCGTCCTGGAACTCACTCTGGAGACCAGGCTGGCTTTGAACTTACAGAGCTCTGCCTGCCTCTGCCTCCAGAGTGCTGGGGTTAAAGGTGTACACCACACCACCTAGTTGGGCATGGAGTTTAAAACTAACTTTTGTTCACTCTTATGTAAGGTTGTAAAACTGATTAACCATAGTGATGGTGGTGGCAATCACACCTGTGGAGTGTCTGGAAGACTGACAGATGTTAGGCAAGTCTACACACAGCTGCAGTCAGGTCTGCACCCCCACACCCCTACCCCACCACCCCTGTCAGACTCTCCTTTAGGATGGAATGATGTAGAGCAATTCAGGACTTTGGGGGGCCAATACTTAGAAAAAGAGGTTCAGCCCTCACAGCTCTTGCTGCAGTTATAAAACTCGCTCCTCTTGATTATTAAATATGTCACCTAAGGAGACAGCAAAATTGCTCGGCAGCTGAAGCCAGGGCAGAGAACCCAGGGTGGATTCTAGTACAGTTTTAGTTTGTGGTCATTCATCAGGTAACATTAATCTCATATTGTAACACAAAGTCAGCCCTGGGAGGTAATGGCAGAGAGACTCTGTGTGTGTGTGTGTGTGAGGGGGGGGCGGGAGATCCTCCTATTCTCAGAATTACCTCGTGAGTTAAATATCCTGTTTACACATGTAGAAACTGAGGCTCAGAGAGGTTGTTAAGTCACTCAGTCCTCCAAGTCCCACAGTAACTATAGCAATGACCCTGTGGTGCCTTTTGCTAGGTGCCATAGGGAACATGTCTGACATCTTCTGCCACCTTTCTTATACAAGCAGCTTGACTAGGGCAGAACCTGACTTCTAGATCAGCCCAGACACTCGTGGCTGAATTCCCTTTGGATGCACCTAGATTGACCACTGCCACTTGCGTGTTGGCAAATGAGCAAAGGGACTGTTTGTTGTGATATTGTATGAGTGGAATTCACTCTGTGTGATGTGGGGTCTCTCAGACAGTTGTGTGGGAAGAGCTTCTGTCCCAATAGAGAAGAGGTCTTCAAGCATTTTCTTTTAACCGACATATGTTCAGTATTCTGATTTCTTTAGGAACACAAAAATCTTTTACCTTTAATTAAATGTGTTCTAAAAGGAATTATTTTGTGAATAATGTCTTTAAAATAAGTAAAGTTCAATACTTGTTTGTAATTCTAGGATTTCAAGTTATAAACATAAATGATTAAAGATATATATGTATATATATGCATATATGATTCACCTGATAGTTCATATGTGTTTTTCATTCCCCAAGAAAAGGAACAAAAAGTCTCCCTTGGACCATTCTGAGAATGACTTCTTGGGTGAGCAATACAGAATAAAAGAATTCCATCACATACAGTAACCAGAAAACTCACACACACACACACACACACACACACACACACACACACACCGCCAGTGGCTACTTATGTGTTCAGGCTTGGCGTGTGTGGCTGGGCGTGGATAGGCATGGGTATGTCTTACAGTCCTCATCACACTTGGTGAGCCTCTCAAGGAGAGTTCAAAGGTCAAATGTGTTATTAGGTTAGATACAGTCCTGAGGTCACTTGGATTTTGTTAGACACTCTACATCCAAATTGCCCAAATCCACCTCTCCTCAGGTTCCAAATTCTGTCTGGTTTATCCATCCAGCTTTGTCTCGGGGTCTTAATTAGTCAGCACGCTGGGGATGTTTGGCTTGTATCTGATGAAAGAATGTATAACTGGAGACATGACCCGGAGCTGTGGTTTCTGTCTCACATCTCTGATTCCTATGGGATTCTTTCCTCTTACCTACCCCACCCCCCAGAATGGAGTGGCAAATCTGGACAGAATCAGCCAGCTCAATTTGGAAGGTGAGACAATAACCCCAGAGAGCCTCTCCCCTGGGGTCACTGAGCCTCTCTAAGATGTAATCCAGTATTTTCCCCAACTGTAGTCCATTTCTTCCTTTTTTTATTCTCCAAATTTCTACCCCCTCCCAATCTTACTACCTGGGTGCAGACAGAGCTCTTAGGGGCAGACTGATAACAGTTATAAAGTAACAATGAAAATAACTTTATGGTTGGGGTCATCACAACATGAGGAACGATGTTAAAGGGTCACAGTGTTGGGAAGGTTCACAGTGACTCTACAACCCTGAATCATAGCAGCTCAAGTTTGCAGATGAGAAACTGAGGCTCAGGGAGGCAAAGCAACTTAGTCCAGGCCAAAAGCTGTCATCAGGACCTGGAAATGGATGATTTCTCCAGAAGACACATGCTGGGCAGCTCTTCTGCCAATGTCCTCAACAGCTGCCCCTAGTGACCCTCTTAGGGAGGAGCTGCACCCAGGTCTTGGCTCTATCAATGATGTCACCTGCTCCTCATCTCGTGACTAACAGCTGATGCCTACCAGTGCCCTCTAGTGGACTCAAGGGGGATGCCCAGCACTTCCTGGCTGGTTTCAGAGGGTGTCAGCACCCCCTGGTGTTACAGGAGCCCCAAGTCTCCCCAGGTTTGCCTGGGTTGTTCTTTAAGGAAGGGTCTAACATTTCTGGTCTAGCATTTTTAGAGACCAAAATAGAGCAGGACTATGACCACAGTCCCAGATTCCTTTCTGGAGAGCAAGCAAAGTCATCTGACCAAGACTACAGCTGAGATCCAAGTCTTAGCTTCCTTAGCCTGGAGTCATTCTAAGTTCTGGAATGTATTGTTCCACATACCTTGAGAAGGTCTCACAGGTGGAGAGATGCTCAGCGGTTAAGCACACTGGCTGTTTTTCCCGAGGACCCAGGTTCAATTCTCAGCACCTACATGGCAGCTAACAACTGTCTGCGGCTCCAGTTCCAGGGGACCCAACATCCTCACAAAGACATACATTTCAGGCAAAACATCAAAGCACATAAAATAAAAATAAAGAAATGAAGAGGGAGGGAAGGAAAGAGAGACACTTTCTCCCCCTAAGCAACAGTGCCCTCCTCTGACTGGAATAGAAACTTGGTCTATATTGCTGTTTTAGAAATGAAGGTAAAGGTAACGTGGCTGGAAGGCTGAAGGTCTCCATAATTCGCCTTCCTTCCTGGCAGTCTCGACCACTGGCTCCATGTCACAGGTCCTTCAGATGAACAAACAAACTGTTCTAGTTGAATATGAGTTCACATTGAACCACTGGTACCTTTGGATATGTCAGAAAAGAACATCATCCCCTCAAAGTGGCTGTGACATGTGCCAGGGGTGGCTCAGTTCACAGATGTAGACTTTGTTGGGGGTGTGGCTTTGGTTCAATGAACAACCTACCCAACAACACATGGGGTTTTGGAGTCTTGTGCATCAAAAGCCCTTTCCCTAGTTCTAAAGCAAATGGTATTAAATAGACATTCTGGCTCATTTACAGGACACCAAGCAGTCAGTTTTAGAAAAATACAGCAATAATTAGGTGTGTTAGCTTCTTTTTACGAGGAGAAGGAGTCCAGCCTTCTAATTAGGTTTGTTCAATTCTTCATGGAGAAACTTTCTTGTAGCTGGATCTATAGTCCACAGAACCCATCCACCTCCCCTTTAAACAGGCCATAACTCTTACAGTGGATTTAGTCCTCAGGCCACTAAAAGAAGTGACTTAGAGGAGGAAAAAGGAGAAGATCTAGAGAGTAGGACACGTCAGGGCTTTCTGGAACATATTTTCACATCTCCCCGCCCCCCCAATGCACCACCCTCCTCTCTATTTCTCTTTCCTCTTTTCTCTCCTCTTCATTCTGTGAACATCTACTTTGATCTTAAAAACTCTGCTGGCTTCTATCTTTATCTCCTTCATTTCTTTTCTCTCACCTCTCTCTGTTTTTTTCACTGAATATATAGTAGATTAATTTACCCTATAGTTTATATTTTGCATATATAATTACCCAATAGTTTTATGTGTTACATGTATCATAAACAATAGAATTAAGTATTACATGTATAATAATCTACTAATAGTTTAGTTACCCAATAGTTTATACTTTGCGTATGTAGTCACTCAATAGCTCTATGTATTGCATGTAAAATTACTCAATAGCTTTATGTATTGTGTGCATAAATAAAAACACAGCGAGTTTGAACCAATATATTGCATGCATAATTATCTAACAACTGTATGTATTGCATATATAGTTACTCAATAGCTTTATGTATTGTGTGCATAATTAAAACATAGTGAGTTTGAACCAGTCGCAGCTATTTCATAAAAGTTTTTACATTTTGGGCTGGGGAAAGTAGCTAGGTGACACAGCATTTGATCTTACATAGCTGGCGGGGGATTTGATTCCCAGAACCACAAAAGGAAAGCTAGATTTTATTTACTATTATCTTTGTAGATGATAAAGCATTATCTGCATTTCTTCTTTAAGATATTCACTCATTTGATCAAATTACTATTGAGCATTTGAAGCATTTAATGGTGGTGGTTTTCACTTGCAATCCTTAACACTATTCTAGTCATGATATCTAAGACTCCTTAGCTATCTTTTGGAGATAAAGGAGCCCAAGACCACTCTTTACTACTCATCTGAATTTTTAAGATTTATATATGTGTAGCAGTACTGGGGGTTGAACTCAGACACGTGAGACAAACATTTCACTACTCAGCTATATTCCCAGCCCTTTACAAAATTTTATTTTGAGGCACTGAGCTGTCTAGGCTTAGAAGCAAGTAAAAAGCTGCACTTAAAATAGTGCTTCTCTTAAAGCTGAAAGAACAGCTCAGTGCATAAAGCACTGGCTGTAAAAAGTGTGAGGACTGAGTTTGGATCCCAGAACCCTCAGGAAGAACTGTGATACCAGCTATTCCACAGCAAGATGAAAGGCTGAGTCAGGAGACTCTGGAAGCCTCAGGCTTTGCATGAGCAACAGCCAACAAGAGACCTGGAAATGAAGACCAATACCTGAGGTTGTCCTCTGATGCCCCATGGCATGTGATCATGCTCACACATGGACATGTACACACACGCATGAACACACACAAGATTGTAAAAGTCACCTTTTTCTTTGTATAAAAGCTGTAGATCTTTTTCTATACCACTGATCTTTGACAAGGAAAAGCTTTATGAATTTCACAATGCAAAGGAAACAAAGAGAGATACCAGACTCTCTTCCAAGTGACATGAAAGGAATCTTGGGGTACTAGAAGCCAGGAAGAGTCAAGTGACAGAATGTGAAAGCAGATTCTCCAGTCTAGGGCTCTCATTTCCTTTCCAGAATTTTCCATTATTTCCCCCCTCCCCCCCCCGACAGAATTGGAGGGCCAGAGAAGGCATCTCATTTCTCAAAAGACATCCAGACAGCTCATTTGACCTAATTGTTAAATGCAGCCCATGTATAGCACAAGATATATGTCTTCCTGTAGCAACTACAAGAACTCAAACAGCTTAATAAGACCTTGTCACTACCTAAGTGCAATTTATGACCTCTGGGAAAAGATAGGTCATGTAGCCTGCACTCATCTGCCCAGTGGTCAAAATCAGATCCAACTCCAGAGTCTATAGATTACATGTCACATCCACCTCCCCATGCCATAGGTCACTCTAATGAAGGGTCGGGGATGGGGTATCCACACAGGCTCTCTTTTCAGCACTTGTGTGAGTGCTGAGCCTGGCCCATTGATACTAGACAGCCACAAACAGCTGTTCCCCTTACCTCAGCCCTCCAGCATCCTTTAAGCACCTTCTGCAATAACCATGTGACTTCTTTTCCAGGGGATACAATGATCTGCAATTAGCAGGCATTTTCTGCTGACTGGCTTTGGATTTATTAAACAGTGAATTCCCAGAGCACTTTGGGTTTTGCTGTTGGTGGCAGTGATGGTTTTAACAGCACCTGTCACATTATGTTCAGTTGCAGAAAATATTTCTGGGTATGTACGGTAGCCAAGCAACACAGTTTCAGTAAGTTGGGGTGCCCTCCTTTCAGTGGGCTAAAGAGTCATTGGGCAGGGGAGACGGCAGGGTATATTCACAGAGAACATTCCTCTCCATTGGTGATGTGAAAAATGATATGTTCTGCACAAGATGTTTTTGATCTGAAGGGAGTAGTTACAACACACTTGTGGGAAAAGGTGGCATATAGTTAGGTCTCTAGGAGGAACTAGAGAGGAGTATTCTGGATAAAGTGAAGAAAGCCACACTAAATCTGTAAATGGAAAGCTGGGGAGCAGGTGGGAGGAGAAGGTGGTGGTGCTGAGGGAAATAAGTGGAGGTGGTTAGGTTTTTGTTTTGACTGTGGGAACAATTGCCTTTGCCTTTAAACTACTGTTAGAAAGATTCATGTACAAGATCCTATTCACATATGGAATCTAGAAAATGTCAACTTTTAGAGACAAAGAGTAAGGTAGGGGCTCCCAAAGTTTCAGTTAGGGGAAATAAGTTCAATGTTCAAGACAGTTAGTGTAATTGTTAACTATGTATTGCATTTTTAAAATTTTTTATTTTATAAGTATGGTTGTTCTACCTGTGTGTGTATCTGTGCATTGTGAAGGCCAGAAGAAGGTGTCAGATACCTGGAACTGGAGTTACAGACAGTTGTGAGCCACCATGTGGGTGCTGGGAATTGAACCTGGGCACTCTGGAAGAACAGCAGTGCTCTTAACCACTGAGCCATCTCTCCAAGCTTGGTATTGCATTCAAAAACAGATAAAAGTAAAAGTTTCATGTGTTCTCATCAGAAAAATTAAGTATGTGTGTGTGTGAATACATATTAATCACCTTGACTTAGCCATTCCAAAATGTATACACATATAAGAACAATTGTGTGTGTCATAAATATATGATTTTATTTATTTGTCAACTGGAGAAACATTTTTGGGTTGTCTTTTGATTTTTTGAGACAGGGTTCTCTGTGTAACAGCTTAGGCTGTCCTGGAACTAGCTATGTAGGCCAGGCTAGATTCGAACTCACAGAGATTCACCTGCCTCTGACTTCTGAGTGCTGGGATTAATGGCATATACTACCACTGCCCAGACAGAGTAACAATTTTAAGTAAATTTTTTTTCCATTTTATTTTATGTCTATGGATGCTTTTCTTACATGTATGTATACTACATGTATGTAGTGCCTGAGAAAGCTGGAACAGGGCGTTGAATCACCTGTAATTCTTGTGACTTGTGAGTTGTTGCCACATGGATTCTGGGAATCAAATCCTGGTTCTCTGAAAGAGCATCCAGTGTTCTCAATTGCTGAACCTTCTCTCCGGCCCTTTAAATAAGCTTTATTTTAAAAATACATTAATCGATTGATTATGTGTGTTTACCTATGTGTATGTGAGTGTGTGTAACATGTGCGTGCATAATGCAGTGTATGTGTGTGTACTTGTTTGTAGTGTGTGCCTGGTTTGCACATAACACACATGTGTTTTTGGAGGCCTGAGGCAGGCATCAAATGTCTTTCTCAATCTCTCACCACGGTTTGTTTTGAGGCAGGGTCTCTCACTGAACTGAGAGCTTGCTTATCCTTGCCAAGGAGTCCCAAGGATCCTGTCCCTGCCTCCGCAATGCTGAGGTTACTGATGCATGCTGCTATGCCCAACTCTGAGATAAAATCCTGGCTCTGGGACCAGGTGACAAAGTGAATGAGTGTATGTTTTACAGAGACTGAAGAAGAGGAAGGAAGACAGAGAGACAAGCCAAGGGGACACTTCCTTATTGTCCTGCTATAATACTCTTTTGGAAGACAAGGGCTGTGCTGAGGTTCCCATTTTAAATGCTTTGTGCTTCATTGGCTCTCAGGAATCCCAGCTGGGGACCATGTACATGGACTGTCAGATGTACGATGTCAGTTGTGGAGGCTCTAGTATGTGTCCACACCCCGGGACACCTTTGGAATGTTGGTTCACTGAATACCCCTGTCATCCACACTCTATAGCTCTTACTCAGCCTGCCCTAGTCCCCTTGGCCCCTTACCCTTTGCTTGCTTTCAGATCTGGCAGAAACAAAATAAACCCAAAATGTATGGCCAACTGGCACTTGATGAGTGATCAGTCTCCTGTCTCAAAAAGGCCTCACCCTCCTGGAGTGAGGGCCCTTCGGTGCTAAGTGCTGTAACCCTAGCCTCAAGCCTGTTGTAATTGTAGATGGAGATAGTCAGGGCTGTGCACAGTTGGCCAGTATGAACCGCCTGAGAGGTAAGTTCTCAGCCCACCATCTCCTTGAGTCAGTTGGAGGCATAAAATGAATGCTAAGTGGAGGTAAATCAGATGTGCTGAGAAATGGTTTGGGTTACTAAGGGAAGCCTCTCCACAGAGAAGGCCACCTGTGGCCATGTGATCTCCCTTTTGTTCCTCATCTGAAACAAGATCGCAAATTATTATTTTGTATTTTGGGCAAAGGTTCCACAGCTTGGCTGTGGGATGGTCAGTTTAACCCACCTGAACCCATTCCTCTTGAATACAGTGAGTTCTGGTCCCTAACTCATCAGTGAGCCGAAGGGAGGCCTTCTGTAATGTCAGTGGACTCTGAATCTACAGGCTGATGCCTACTAAAAGCAAATTCCTGCTTCAGAAGCACAAGGTGCTGGAGAAAAGCAGGCAGCTATCATATGTCTGTGGTTTACACTGTGGTTAGGAAGGATGTGCTCCGGGGTCAGACCCTTAATGCAGGGTTATTTGTAGCCCAGAAGTGATCAGCTAGCACTTAATGACACAGCCGTTAGTGGGAGGGGTACGGCCATATTGTCTTCCGTTAGCATTGAAGTAAGTATGTTAGCATATTAGATTGGTTTTCACTGGAGAAAAATATGACTCGTTAATAATCAAGTTCTCATCATGTAAATAATGTTCATGCTCACTAACCATAGTAGTTTGCATTCACTTCCCTTCCATGTGTAAGAAAGAGGGCTCCCCTTGGCCCCACACATTTTACCTTTCTAGAAGGTAATAATCCACTTAGAAGTTTGGTTTTGGAAAAATGGTAAAAAAAAAAAAAAAAAAAAAAAACAGTTTCTTTTGACTTTGATAGTCAGTAGTTTCTAACTTTAAAATGTTAAGTTGTTTATGTATTGTGGGGAAATCACATATAGTTAGGTTAATTTTGAAAGGAGAAAATTGTATTTTGGCTCATAGTCTCGAATGTCTCTTTTATTCCAGAAGTGGAGAATAAGATCACTACCTCCACTACCACAATTTAAAGTTAAATTAAGCTTTAATTAAATACTGGTCAAGTGGATGGGCCCTGGCCAGGTCCACACCCAGATTCCTGGGAAATGGCCCTAGACAGTTTTCAGCAAATTAAAAAGGAAAACCCATAATTCACTGCATTTCCCATCAGATCCAACCAAGGGCAAGCATACATTCTGCTGTACCTCCAGCCTACATCCAATCAAGGGTAATCGTATATCCTGACGTATTCCCTGACTGTAACCCTCCCACTCACAGGAGATCAAGCATATCTGATGCAGATGAGTGGACCAAACAATCTTGTTTGGGAGAGTGAAAACTTGTGGCTTCTTATCTCTCATAAAGTAGGCTCCAACATTTCAGAAACTATCTGTCCTTGGGCAAGGGGCTTGCAGATCAGAGGCATTTTTGTTTCATGGATCTCTTAGGCACAGTAAGTAAAACTTAAAATATAACTTTGGCTCCTTCATAACTAGCTGATTCCATTATTATTATTATTATTTTACTTTTCCAGTCAATTTTTATTAGTAGTTGCATCATGATTCAGGGTCCCAGGGTAGGGACCATCATATACCCAGGTCCCCCTTTACTGTGTGGGGAGAAGGACAGAGAACAGAGGAGAGGTGGGCGGAGCCAGGTCAAATCTTCCCAGGAAATGTGCCTTCTGCTCTGTGGTCATCCCAGGCTGAGACCCACGACATGGGGCAGAGGGACTTGTACACACACTGGTACCACTCACACACAGAGACATCACCCCCCTTTGCTGTCATCGCCTTCTCGCAGCGGTGGAAGTCCAGGTAGTTCTGCCAGCAGTTCCTGGTCTGGGTCTGGTTTGGGAAGCGGCTGTCAAAGGGGGCAGTTTTGTAGTTCTTGATTTTAGTCTTGATATCTTCAGCCATGGTGATGTCTCCTAAAGACTGCCCTGGATCAGCGGCAGTTCAATGTGACCCTCAGCAAAGACCCTGATTCCATTATTTTTAAGCAACTATGAAACGTCACGGCAGAAAAAAAAAAAACTACTCACTTGAGAGCAGCCAAGGAGAGAAAGAGCCATCCTCAAGTTAAACAGAACTCTCAAAGCAGCATTTTATAATAGAGGAGGGCTCAGTGGCATAGACAAACCCTTCCTGGCAGGATCAAAGGCCATCGGAGAGAAATAATGTAGACACAGAAATGGGGGAGGAGATAGAGTACTGTCCATATTCTGAGCATCTCAGATATGACCTTCAGGACACCAGTGAAGAGAGAAGCTAATGTGGGCTACACCAGACTCCAAATATTAACCATCTGCTGCTTATTTTTCCATAACCAACCTACCTGCCAGTGTTAGGCAGAACATGCTGAGGTATGGAAGCACTAAAAAATTGATGTTCCCCTGTGTTCCACCAGCATCCAGGTTACCACCAAAATAGATCTAGAGAGAGAGAGCTTCAAGATTCTCTCCATTGCAGCTCACTAGAATGGATTAAAGCTGAGTCATTGCCTTTTGATGACTTGAGTGTTACAGTAAGGACCCACCAGGGGGCACACTTTCATCACTAGAAAGCCTGGATCTCAGTTCCCACTGGGGGAAAAATATGCCAAGATGCAAGCTTTCAGGAACATGAGGAGGAAGAAGAACACACAGGTATCTTCAGAACAAAACACACATTTTTCCTTTGCATCCTCATACCTAAACGTTATTTGCTGTTTCAAATATTGACCAAGACTTCTGTGAAGAATGCTGGATTGCAGGATTTCCCCTCTCATCTAGCCCAGAGTAGTTAGCCAGATTCCGAACAATATTTTCTGATCCTCTTCCTCAGTCTTCCAGATTCTCACTTTGTAGATTTAAGACCACTTAAAACCATTTCAGACTAATTCATACAAATAAAAAATAATAAATTTAGAGAAGACTGAAACTGCCTCTTGAGAAGAGCTATCGTGTATTTTCACTGGTAGGGATGATCTTGGCCAAATCCCTGGCTGGCTTTTCAGACTTCGAAGGATCCCTGCTCTTCATTTCCTGCAGCTCGCATGGCCAAAGTCCTGACATCAGGAGCAATCATGGTGAGGTTTATATTCAAGGTGAAGATTTGGCTCTCACACCAGTCAAGGTGAGGGAGGACAGAAGGACTGAGGCCAGCTCTGTCTAAATAAGCTGGAGAGATGACGAAGCAGGTAAGATCACAGCTAATTAAGCACCTACATCTGAGTTTTCATCCCCAGCATTGCCACAAAAGCTAAGTCTGACCATATGCTACGCTAATTAATTAATTAAAAATAAAACTATATCCTTTGTAAGTTAAAGCAAACAAACAAAAAATGAGAACCTGTCTCCCAAGAAAGAGAAAACATGGAGACTGAACACTTAACACTTACGTGTTGTTGGTGGGATTATAAAGTGAAGGGCTGCTAAGGCAACCAATGTAATGGTTTCTTTAAAAAATGAAATATAGAAATGCTACATGACCCTGGACTGGAGAGATGGCTCACTAGTTGCCCTTCCAGAGGGGCTGAGTCCAATTCCCAATATCACACAGCAGCTCACAACTGTCTATAATAGGGTCTGATGCCCTCTTCTGGCATGCAGGCATACCTGCAGACAGAACACTCATACATAATATACATACATAAATAACATTTTAAAAGAGAAATACTATGTGACCCAACAACTATAAATGTACCACAGTCCCAAAAGAATCGAACGCGGAGATAAAATCCAAAGCAAATGTGTGCACATTTAGTTTCATTACATTATTCACAATAAGCAGAAGGTGGAACCAAGCCAATACCCATAAAAAACTAACAAGCAGGGGGCTGGAGAGATGGCTCAGCGGTTAAGAGCACCGTCTGCTCTTCCAGAGGACCCGGGTTCGATTCCCAGCACCCACATGGCAGCTCACAACTGTCTGTAATTCCAGTTCCAGGCAAACACCAAGGCAAATAAATAAATAAATAAATAAATAAATAAATAAAGTTTAAAAAAAAAAAAAAACTAACAAGCAAAGTGCAAAATGTGCTTGCAACAGCAAATTAGCTCCAAGAAAGACCGGAAACTCTAACACATACTGCGACGTAGATGAACACTGAAAACGTGATGCTAAGTGGCATAAAGCAGACTGGAAAGAACAATCACAATACCATTTTTTTTCTTGAGATGCCTGAGATGGGCACCATCATATAAAAGAAGTCATTGCCCACAGCTGCAGGGAAAGGCTGTGGCAAAATATTGCTACATAGTCACAATCTCAGTAGTGACAAACTAAATCTCTGGATGTGAGTGACCATGGTGACACATTATGAATGTGCTTAAAGCCACTGAATTGTGCACTTGGAAATAATTTAAATAGTAACACTTTATATTATGTATGTTTTACAAAAATGAAAAAAAAAAAGTAGATTTCTGGATCCTGTACTACTGGTTCCACGGGTTTGGGAGAAAGCACAGGAATTCTCAATTTTAAGCCCTAGGTTTTTATTTTGCTTTATGTGTATGGGTTTACAGCATGCATGTCATGTATAATACATAAGGATGTCCTTCTCATTCAAAACAGCACCAGTAACAAAACACAAAGGTGGCCAGGTGGTGGCACATGTCTTTAATCCCAGTACCAGGGATGCAGAGGCAGGATGAGCTATGAGTTCAAGGCCAACCTGGTCTACACAGTGAATTCCAGGACAGTCAGGGATACACAGAGAAACCTTTCTTGGAAAGCCAAAATCAAAAATCAAAGACAGACAGACAGATAGATAGATAGACAGACAGACAGAGAAGATAGTGGCCAGTCAGCCTAGCCAAAACGGCAATTTCAGGTTCAATGTTAGACCCTCTCTCAAAAAAATTAAGTGGAGAGCAAAAGAAGGCACACAACAACACAGATAAACAAAATTAAAACAATCCACACAAATGCCCACTCAGTATTCTCATATCATAATATAAGAGCTGGCAATGTGGCTCAGTTGATAGAGTGTTGCCCAGTATACAGAAAGCCTTGGGGTCAGTTCCAAGCCCTGATTTAAAGCTTGGCATGATGGCTCATGTCTATAACCCCAGGAGGCAGAAGGATACAAGGGTCAAGGGCATCTTTGGCTATACGATGAATCAGCCTGGGCTACATGAGACCTTGTCTCAAAAACAAACAAAGCAAACAACAACAACAAAACTGTCTCCTCTGATAACTGATTGTTCAGATTCTTGTTTAGTATTGTGCTGGATTTTGTTGATTATTATTTTTCTTCTTTTCACTTGCATGAATGTTTTACCATTTAAAATGTAAGTTTTGGAAGGCACTTGCAGCCAAACCTGTGGGGACCTACATGGTAGAAAGCGAGAATCAATTCCCAAAAGTTGTTCTCTGGTTTCCATAAGTGAACTATGGCACAGCACACATGCATGCAAACACATCCGGGCATACATACACACACAGCCACATATACACACACAGGCATACACACACAGGCACATATACACACAGACACACATACACACACAGGCACACATACATACCCATGCACATATATGCGCAATAAATAAATAATGAAAGACTTCATCTTGCTATGAAGAATAGTTGAATGAAATCGAATTTTTTTTTTTTTTTTTTTTTTTTTTAGGGCTTCTGGATTTTTTCACACTCAGAGCTGAGGTCCTATGTGTTCTTCCAATATTCCTTTAATTTCATTCTCACATATAAGCCTTGGCTCCATTTGGAATGTGTTTTAATATAAAGTGTGAAACAGAGAGCCAGCTTTATTTGACCACCTCACTATCTCAGCATTTATTGCCTTTCCTCCATGAGTTTGAAATCCTATCTTTATCAGATAATAAATTTCTATTTGTATTTCTGAATATTCAGTTTAAATGCACACACTAATCTCCATTTCTGAGCATTGTCTCATTTATAAGGATGGTTAAGCATAATTATCAAAAAAGGGGTCAATGGAATATAGCTTAGTGGAAAGGATTCGTCTAGTGTATAGAAGTCCCCAGGTTCAATTCCCAAAACCAAAAAAAAAAAAAAACCCTAAACCTTTTTCCAGGTTTCAGTTTGGGTAGGGGACTAGCAGCCAATGTATGACTTGTTTAAAGTCACTTAATTCAATAATCTCTAGGGGATTAATTCTGGTATGTAATTATTTCCATGCACATTTAAAAAACAAAAATATCACAATGGTAAAATCCTGGGCTTGGGAGACAGACCTGGGTTTCCATGTCAACCCCACACTTACTTAACTTTGTGATCTTGAGTGAGGTCCTTAGCTGATCTTTAGTTTCTTCACTCATAAAATAGAAATAAATACAAACTTTCAGCCAATGAGTCAATTAAACAGCAAAGGAAAGTAACATGCTTATAGTAGTGCCTGTATATAATAAATTAGTTATTGTTGGTTTTGTTGCTCTTAGGATTTAATCTACAGGTAACTAAACTTGTCTTCATTTGCCTGGACTTTTCCCATTTTACCACTGAAATCCCCAAATTCCAGCAATCCACTAGTCCTAAAAAAAAGACCAGGGCATGTGTTCATCTGAACAGTTGCCGCACCCTATTTTTTCCTCCTTGGAGCCCATACTATGAGTCCTTACATTCATTAACTCAGCTCTTACACATACATCACATAATGCAGGCTTTTTCTACAAACAGAATCCATGTTCTTGTCTCATTCCAGTAGAGAGCCCCTTCTCTGGGGCTAGTAGGCATTCTTTGGTCTTCGGAGCCTAATCTGGGATTTCCTCAGGTTTCCACCCAAGTCAAGATCAAAGAAGTGTTGGGAATGGGGGCTGGGAGAGGGGACTGGGGGAAGGCTCAGTCAAGAGATAAGGCAAAGGATTCCAGAACTTGGAGATGAATGGAAAGGTTCACTTCAGGAACTGCAGTCTCCCCAGGACTGACTTGCTAGAACGAGAAAATCCATTTTCTTCCTCATACAATACCCTGCTCTCTTTCGATCTTTGATAGACAAACCATGTAACCTGGGGGCGGGGGGCGGTCGTGCAGTATGTGTTTCTCTACTGGGTCTGTTCTGAGTCCACACAGACAAAAGTGCCAGGCCCTGGCTGCCTCTGTGTCAGAGATCAAGTTGGTTTAGATTTAACCCAATTATGCAACAGAAAGAGGATGGACTAAAAGCTAGACAGCTACCCTATCCTTTTCGTGGACTGACTATGAAATCTCAAGCTATGGCCTCCCCAAAACGGGTCAAGGCATCCTTTGCATTATAAGAACTACCATATTCTTGGCCAGCCTGCCATCTTGGCTGCAAAACCGAGAACTAAGTTTATCGTTCTTTATCATCTAATATCCTCTGTGGCTCAGCCCCGGTCATTGACACATGAGCAATGGTTCCTTCCGTTAGTATCAATGGGAAAACATCATACTCTGATGCCCCCACTACCCAGGTTTCACTGGTTCCTTCCCTACAAGAAAGAATTGACAGAAGGAAACCAACAAGATACTGAAGAAAGTGAGCCACTGGTGTGGGGAACACCTGCCACTTCACTGTCACCTCCCAGAACTTCTTGCCAGGCATGTCTTTCATCCAGCCGCAGAAAGCAAACTGTGGACTGGGCAGAGCCTGGCTTGGCAAGACAAATCTATCCTTCCCTGCCGAAGCTGCCCAGAGTGACCCACATTCTTTGTTCTTGTCACACATTCTCTCATTGAACTTGAATTTGGAGCCAACTGTTGAAAGGACTGGAAAGAACACAGACCTTTACAAGAGGAAAACACCCTCAAACAGGGGTGGCACCTGTCGATAATAGTGGACCACTACCAAACCTGTGTCTGCCTCCCGCCCCAGCTGTTCTCATGAAGTTTGTTGGGACTCAGCCACTGCCATCATCTGCTTACGTATTGCCTGAGTTGCTGTAGTTTTCTAGTGACAGCTTCCAGTAGTTATGATACATGCTACTGCCTAAAAAGCCCGAGATATTTATTATCTTGGCCTTCCAGGGAAATTTGCTGACCTCCGCCTGTGAGTTCCTACTAATTAGACCCCCAGAACTATCCTACTACTTATTCATTGCAAAGCCAGGTCTTTGTGGTTTCCTTTGAGTCTGGGGGTTACTCAATGTTTTCTTGCAACATTTCCTTTTTGCTTAAGCTAAAGTGGTCCACTACTATGGATTACAACCAATGAAAGCTAGTGTTTTAGCATTTTTTTATCTTTTAATTTTTTTCTAGAAATTTCACTGTAGATGGGTGTAAATTCCCTCTACCTTTGAGGCTGGGGCAGGAGGATGGTAAATTCAATGCCTAAGCAGCCTAGGGGGACTCACCCAACACACACCTTCATCCAAAGAACAAAAGAAAAAGGGGGTGGGGTGGGAAGGGGGGCAGGATGAGCCGTTTCATGTTGGCTCCAGGTTCCTGGTTGGGATTCTCTTTACCCATATAAGGTCTCCAGGCTCAGACACCCGCAAGGGCATGGCCTCTTGAACTGTCTAATTAATAGTCCTCGGGTCTGTGGCAGGGCCTGCAAAGACTTGAAGAGGAAATGGTTAGTAATTTCTGCTTTATGAACGTCTGAATGTGGGTGCATCTGGCCCTTAGGAGAGCCAAGGGTAACAGGCTGGCTCAATTTTCCCCAGTCTCAAAGACATATTTAGTTTATCTGTCTTGCCCCTCATGGCTCCTAGGCACAATGTAGTTGTCAGTCAATATTTAGGACCTTTTCCAGGCTTAGAGAAACTTTGGCCATGAAGGCTAGGCCATTGTCAGACCACAGGAAGAGAGACAACCCAAATTTATTGTAATATCTGAGCCCAATTAACTCAGCAGTTTTAGGTCCCCCAGATGGGTAACCTGGTGGAGTTTGGTGTCCATCTGTCTTCTGATAAAGATAGGGAGTCCAGAGCCTCCTTGTCTTGGTCAGTGTTGGTGCCCTGGTCAGGTTGGATAGGAGGAAAAGTCTGCTTCATTCGGGCTGAACTATCCCGACAGTCCTCTAACCAGCCTTGGGTGGTTTTTCCATTCTTTGCAGAGGCCGGAGGGTTTGGGGTTTTTCAGTTTTACAAACCATTAGTTGTAAAGGAGACCTGGGCAAAGCAGTCTGAGGCAGGAGCAAGCAGGAACAGGTGGAGGTTTAGGGTTTCTCTGGGCAACCTGGCAGAGCCAAAAGGATTTGAGTCCCTAACAAGAAGGCACAGGTCACTAGGTATGGTGATGCATGTCTTTAGTCCCAGCACTCGGGAGGCAGAGGCAGGTAGATCTAGCTGAGTTTGAAGCCAGCCTGATCTATAAAGCAAGTTCTAGGACAATCAGGGCTAAATAGAGAAACCTGTCTCAAAAAAAGGGAAACTGGTCAGGTGGCCCATCTCCCAGTCATCCTGTTCCAGACAGTCTGGACTGTCACTGGGTCACCCACCTCCGAAAGAGAGCCAATCGATTTCACAGAAGGTCTGGAGTTTTTTGCATGAGAAACAGACATAACTGGTTTTGCCCTTGCCATTGCTGATGATGTCGCCATAACAACAGTAGCTGCTGCAGCCATAGTTACTGCAGGATGGGCCTCTGGGATCTCATTGTGGCCTCCAGAATTGTTATGAGGTATCCACTGGAGAAGACTACTCAGAAACAGGTTCTAGCTAATAAATAGTAAGCGACTATACTGGGTGTTTGGAACCCTAGTCTGGAGTCTTTCTCAGGGTGGGCTTTTAAGTATAAAAAACACATTCTGGGTTGGCATGCCTCAGTTAGTAAAAATAGTTAGCCAGAAGCATAACTACAGAACCAAAAAGCAAGGTTAGTACATTTAGGGACTTTCCCAGAACCATGGACTTTGATAGATCAGGTCTTTGTTTTTGACTGGTGCTGCCTATGTGCTGTGTTCCACGGCCTGAATGGAACCTCCATCATGGCCTCAGTTGTGCTAAGTCTGAGAGCCTGTTACCCTTCCTTCCTTCCTTCCCTCCTTCCTCCCCCCCACCACTCTCTTCTTTATTGGTGCTGGAAATTGAACTCAGAGCCTCAGGCATGCTATACACAAGACCTACCACTGAGTTCCTCCTCCAGCCGACTTAAAATATTTTAAATGTTCCAACAGTATTGAAGGACAGTGTGAGCATATGCTGGATTAGGTATCCAGAGCTCTGGGTCCATTTCTTGGCTCTGGCATAGCAAATATTTTGTACATGAACATGACTTCTGGGAGGCATAATGTTTGATAATGCAAACGGAATATGCTGATAATTAGCATTCAAGGAAGAGAGAACAGTTGAGATAATTTCCTCAGCCCTGGCCAAGGAGCAGAGCCTAGCTGGTGCCAGTGATTTCAGAAATGAAGCCAGTGCCGAGGCTTATATGAAGGAAGGAGACAGATCCTCTGGATTTGCAGAGCCTGGAAGATACCTTTAGTGATGAAAAACATGTATCTGGATTAGGCAGCCTCCAATAAGTAGGCGGATTATCTGGCTTCCTCGATTCAGAACCGACTGGACTTGTTAGACAACTTCTTAGCGTTCAGGAAGAAGGAAGGAGACAAGTGTCGGTTAAATCTAGCGCAAATAAGGTACACACTGAGCTGGCAGCTGCAGGTTGGCCAAATTCAGGTCTGCGGTTTGGAGTAGAGGGAAGAAATAGTTGCTGACTTTAGAAGCATCATGACCCTCAGTTACCAAGGAGCAGTGTGGCCCACACAGTATCAGTGAACTGAGAAGGTTACCAATTGAAATCATAGATGCTGTTTATCACTTCAAAGTTATGATAGAAACTTGATTCACTGCTATAGGGCTTGTGGGGTTTTTGTTGTTATTGTTTTGTTTGTTTGGTTGGTTGGTTTTGTTTTTTTCCGAGACAGGACAGCTTTGGAACCTGTCCTGGAATTCACTCTAGACCAAGCTGGCTTCCAGCTCAAAGAGGAATATCTGCTTGTCTCTGCCTCCTGACTAGGGCTTGTTTTTTAATGCATAAAGTATATGGATTATTACTGTATTATATAGCTGGGTTTTTGTTTGTTTTTTTGTTTGGTTTGGTTTTTGAGATAGAGCCTCACTGTGTACCGCTGGCTGGCCTGGAACTCCCCAAAGACCACTCTGGCCTTGAATTTACGGAACTCTGCCTGCCTGTTTCTGCCTCCCAAGTTCTCAGTCAAATGCTTGTGCCACTGTGTCTGGACCTACGTTTATTTTTAAATTTTTTAAAAAATTAAAAATGTTTCTTACATTTACTGTTCATGTGCATTTGTGGGGTGTGTGTGTGTGTGTGTGTGTGTGTGTGTAAATGCATAAGCCTGTATGACAAGGTCAGAGAACTTACAGGAATCACTTCCAATTGTGGGTTCTGGTAAGCAAGCTCGGTGGCAAGTGCCCCAAGCCACTGAATCATTCTTCCAGCCCTAGTTTTGGGGTTTTTCTTTTTACTACATTTTATTTAGCTAGTTTTTTTCTGTGTAACCGTCCTGGATGTCCTGGAATTCACTTTGTACACCACGTTGGTCTTGAACTCACAGAGATCCCCCTGCCTCTGCCTCTCGAGTGCTAGGATTAAAGGCATGCACCACCATGGCCTTTTAAAAATTTATTTACTTAGTGTGTAGTATGTGGGATGTACATGCATGAAAGAGTGAATATGTGGGGATCAGTGGACAATCTGTAGGAACTGGTCTTCTCTTCCTATTATGAGGATCCTGGGCTCAATTTAGGTCATTCGACTTGGTGGCAGGTACCTTTATCTTTGGAGCCAGATTGCCAACTCATGGCTTTATTTTTGTAATTATAAACTGATGTCATTTATTTTCTAATTTTATCTATCCTCTACATTCTGACAATGGCTGTAGTGGCTCCAAGAGACTACCAAGGGGTTGATCCTTGGGATTCTAAAAACTGCCAAATGGGATCCCAATGCCTCCTCACAACCATTCTCCTTTATAGAAGTCACTAATGGGATCTCTGTAGAAATAGGGCAAATGTTTTAGATACACTGTGACCAATGAGTCCTTCGGCATGGCTGTGCCAGGTGGTGGTGATGTGATCTGCTCTTGTGTTTTACTTGTGGATGAGAAGAAGAAAGATGAAAGAATCTGGATTTACTTTCATACTGTTCTTACATCAGCCTTTTTGTGCTTGGCGGGGCAGGTGTGAAACACAGGCCTTCAGCAGGCTGGGAAGTGTGCTGTCCTGTCACCAAGCTACATCCCCACCTTCCTATTTTGTTTCAGTCAGCATTTTAAAAAGCACATGTGATCTCTTTCTTCCTTAGGTTATATAAGATTATAGCACTGTTAAGTAAGGAAACATGAACAGTACATACAATAGAATTCCATTCCTGACTTTTGTTTAGGTTTTTTTCTTTGTTTGTTTGCTGTATGTTGTTTCTGTTTTTTAAGGCAGGGTTTCTCTGTGTAGCCCTGGCTGTCCTGGAACTTGCTCTGTAGACCAGGCTGGCCTCGAACTCACAGATCAGCCTGCTCTCATTTCTGTTTTAAACACACACACACACACACACACACACACACACACACACACACACACCATGGCACACCTGTAGAGCTCAAGAGGACAGTTTGATGGGGTTTGTTCTTTCCCTTCTCTATGGGTACTTGGGGTCAAACACAGTTCATCAGGTTTATAGCAAGGGACTTTATCCATTGAGCACTATTGCAAAGTAGTGCTATAATCCACTCACTTACCCAGCCAGTGGGTATTTAGTCAATGTCTGATGTATGCTACATAATATGCAGAAATGGAGAAGGAGCCAAGAAAACATCAAGTTAGCCATTCTAGTGGATGAAATAAGTAAATTCTTTTCAACTAATCCAGGGAATGTGCTAGAGAGCTACACCGTTAAATAGGGAAGGAGCTAGTCAGAGGTCTCTACAGGAAAGATGTCCAAATGGAGCCTGAGTAGCAAGAAGCTAGTCAAGGAACACATGAGGTTATGTGTTCTGGGCAGAGGTTACAGCGAGCAGGAGGTAATGGGATTTAGCAAATAAAAACAGAAGGCCTGGTTGTATTTCAGGTTCACCTAGGCCATGGCAAATGTTTTAGTGTATGTAAAATGAGATATGTTTACACAATTTTCTGTGTTTTAGCCGACACTTGAGTTTAGCGGGGTGTTCTGTATGTTTACGGGATCCTGCCTGAAGGAGGACTAACCAGGGAAGCAGAGCTGAAGTGAGGATGGAAATCAGCGCACCCAGGTGGACAGGAGACAGAGATGCCCTGGAGACAATAGAGATGTGGCAGAATCCAGACCTTGGAGCACTCAGAAGAAAGTTTCCAAAACCAAAACTGCCAACAAAGGTCGTTCTGAGAGCTGCTGTTCCTTCATGCAGCGAAGTCATTGGCTTTACCTTCCTGCAACCCTATGGTTTCTGGGAAAGGGTTCTTAGAGGATGAACAATTGTGTGGGCTGCTGTGCCTGGGTGGTGCCTGCGGAGTCCTCGGGCCACTGGGTGACTTGCCTGAACATAGCGTGCGGTATACATTGTTTGGTCTGAGCTCTTAAGTGTTCTTTCCCTGTTTGTTTGTTTAATTCCTGGGCTTTTGTATGTGGTCCCCTATAAATCTCCCTTTTCTTAAGGGCTATGTTTGACAACTTCATTTCCCCCCAACTGGACACATTTCCCCTGCTAAGGGTCAAATAGACTAATTACCCTAAACGGAGTATCGGAGACACCCTTAGGCTCACATACTGGGAGTGTCTCATTCTGGACTTATTAATAGAAGAATCCGATGAGATCATATCTGAAGAGGCGATGACGTCCTCAAAGCTCAGCCATGTACCTTTTGGAAAATAAACTTCTGACCTCTTCAGCAATGGCAGCGTAGAAAGCCCTATGAAAGATATTCTGAATTTCCACAAGAAACTTGAAATCATGATGCATGCCTGAAATCTCTGCACTTGGGAGGCAGAGGCAGGGGGATCACATCAAGTCCCAGGCCAGCCTGATCTGCATTTCCAGTTCTAGGCCAACCAGGACTACATAGTGAGACCCTGCCTCAACACCCCCTCCCCAAAACAAGCTGGGCATCATGGCACATGCCTTTAGTTCCAGAAGTCAGGAGGCAGGGGCAGGTGGATCTCTGAGTTCCAAGCCAGCATGTTCTACATATGAAGTTCTATGCCAGCCAGGACTATGTAGTGAGACCCTGTCTCAAAAACAACAAACAGGCAAAAAAACACCCCTGCCAAAGTGTTCATATGAGAAAATGGAGGCCCTTGAGGATCATGATAAAGGACCTCAAAATAGCAATGATGTTGAGACTCTAGATGACGTGAAGGAGTGGTCATGGTCACATGGTCCGCATGGAACATGACCTAACACTTGTAGGTTTTAACACAAAAACACTTCCCTGTGGGACTCCATTCTGGTAGACATAATTTCCATTTTGCACATGGACTATCAGGAACTCAGAGAAGTTACATGACTTGTCCATGGTCACACTGGCATTAAATGGAGGACCAGGAGTCAAACCCAGATCTTTGGGCTCCAGTTCTCTGTGGGTTCCAGGCCAGTGTAGTCTACATAGAGAGTTCCATGCCAGCCAGAGCTACGTAGTGAGAACTTGTCTCCAAACCCTAGAGAAGACAGACGAGGAGAAGCAGGCTGACATTAGTGTCTCAAGGATCAAGGATAGGCAGGGGTGTGAAAAGTGGCCTTTGAAGTCAGGCAGAGGGCCAGCCTGTGCTGTGTTCAACTCAGCGACTGACTCTCCACATATCATCTCCCTTGCCTCACATCAAACTTATCAGTGAGGTGTCAGCAGTTCCATTTTATCAAGGACAGAGGTTGGAGAAGAGGTCACCCAGCCAGTACGGAACAGGTTGGGACTTGACTCTACATATGTTTAAGTTGAGAACCTCACCAGGTCTCTACTCCCACCCTATTTCTGGTGGAAAATTAGCCCCAGAGGCTTTAGGTGGGGCTGGGGGCGTGGCTCAGCAGGCAGAGTGCGTACCTAGCTGGTAGCCTCCTGATTTGATCTTCAACACCACTTAAACCGGGTGTGATGATGCACAACTATAGTTCCAAAACACTTCGGGCGGAAGCAGGAAGATCAAAGTTCATTCTTAACTACACAGCCGAGTTCCAGGCCGGATTGGGCTACAGAAACCCTTCCCAAAGTCCCTCTTCCTTCCGGGGCGGTAGGTTCGCTTGGCGCCGGAGCTGGGGCTCTTCCTGTGTTCATGGTCGAGTACCAGCCTTGGACCTGCAGACCTCTGACCACTCACCTCTCCCTTCTTCTCCTTTCCCAGAGAGTCCTGTCCCCACCCTCTCCTGAAGACCACCAGCGCTAGACAGGAAGCGGGGCTGGGCTGCCTCGTGTTCATGCAAGAACATGTCCAGTCTTCCTCCCTCCTTCCCCTTGCGCTACTAATTTTTGTTTCCAAAATATTCGTGATGTGTTTCCCCAACCAAGGGTCTCTGAAGATCCAGTACAGAAATTCCTCCCAATTTTCTTTTACCTTTTCTAGACACTCACCTAGTTTTTCTCTTAATACAGCCCTTCTTCCAGCACCAACACATAGTAGGTTTTCAGCAAGTCTTTCTGCTCTGAATCAACAGAAGAGGCAGGGGAAATCTGAAGTCATTTTGAAAGGCTATCATCACTAATGCTTCTCTTGTTTAGACATCTTTTGTAGCTAATGGATCTCTCCGGGCTTGGCATCTGGGACATTCCTTAGAAGCCTGCCCATTAAGGGAGTCACTGGATAACCCTCTCATCCTTTGTGGGAACACTGAGAGTCAGTCAATACATTCTAGTAGTTCAGGGTCCCCACATGGTAAGTGGAACATGCTGCCCAACAGCCAGCCACAGTGTACCCACTCACTCCTCACTCTTGGCAAGAGTCTATGACACTAGAAAACAAGCAAGTCCAAGAGAAAACAAAATATAGTCAGAATATATAATTAATGTTTACTCTCCTCAGTAAGCTGCCAGCATTTGGAGAGTGTGGATGAGGGTACACAGGGATTCCTTCTACTTCTTTTTCTTCTTTCATTTTTCAATAGTGGGGCTTGAACTCAGCCCCTCGCATATGTAGGCAACAGTTCTGTCACTGACCTACATCTCTAGCCCTCTTTCTACTATTTCTGAGTACTTTCCATTCATCTAAAAAATACCTCAAAGTAAAATATTACACAGATGAAGAAT
Source organism: Sigmodon hispidus (assembly GCA_004025045.1). Taxonomy (NCBI): domain Eukaryota; kingdom Metazoa; phylum Chordata; class Mammalia; order Rodentia; family Cricetidae; genus Sigmodon; species Sigmodon hispidus. The sequence continues at coordinate 4,195 of PVIH01001130.1, read as the reverse complement.
GCATTTGGGGCTGGAGAAGTGGCTCAGTGGTTAAGAGCACTGACTGCTCTTCTAAAGGACCTGGGTTCGTTTTCTAATTTTAAAAAGAATACATTTGACAGTGGGATGTGTAAGAACCCAAGACAGTGTTGCAGAGAAAAGCAGAGTGTGTGTGGTTTAGATGATGAGGGTTTAGGGCGGAGGAGTTGGAATCCTTCTTCACTTAAGAGGCTTCACACTTAAGACAGGTTATTTGGCTTCTTTCAGCTTTGGTGTCTTTATCTAAGGGGGATGCCCATAGAAGCTGGATAGGAGGATGCAAACACAGAGTTGGGACAAAGCCTGGTACTGGCAACCACCCAGGAGATAGTAGGTGGCGGTCAAAGGGGGCACAGTTCTCTCCTTTCTAACCCTATGACTTCTCAGTCTCGGCTACCCCAAGTCTCAATGCCCAAACTGCAGACTCCCTGGTGCTGGTTCAGCTGCCCAGGGAGAAACAGCCCAGAGCATCCACCCTTAGTCTATTTCCTGAGGTTTCTAACTGCCTTATTTTATTTTTTTTTTGTTTTTCTTTAAGATAGGACTTCAGGGCTGGAGAGATGGCTCAGCAGTTAAGAGCACTGACTGTTCTTCTGAAGGACCTGAGTTCGATTCCCAGCAACCACATGGAAACTAACAAAAAAAAAAAAAAAAAAAAAAAAAAAAAAAAAAAAAAAAAAAAAAAAGAGCACTGACTACTCTTCCAAAGGACCCAGGGAAAGGTTAGTTCAAGGACAGGGCACTTCTGTCCTGCATTCCACAAGTCTACTGCAGGCCTGGCCCAGGGTCCTCAACTTCCTCACCCAAGTGACGCATGATACACAATGAATGAATAAATGCACTAATTAAAAAAGGCCTGTGTCCAAGGCTTACAAACCAAGAAGTGTTCATAAGCACCTTTCCTGCCAGCCCTTTAAAATATTAAAATAAGCAGTTACAACTAGACATGGTGGTGCACACCTGTGATTCTAGCACTCTGAAGGCTGAGACAGGAGGATCTTAATCATCAAGACCAGCCTGAAGTCCTATCTGTGTTTTGTTTGTTTGTTTGTTTTCTTTTTTAAATGTGCATTGTTTTGCCATGGATGTCAGGTCTCCTGGACCTGGAGTTACAGTTATTTGCTGCCATGTGAATGCTGGGAGTTGAACCTGGTTGAAAACAATTACTTTACCCTTTAGAATATTATTTTAGTATTAGTTGTTGCTTATGCTTTATAATCAATAGAGAAGTCTTCTAGGTGCTTCACAGATAAGGCCTGCTATCTACTAAAAATTATTAATCACATCTTAAAGGAGGGCACAAGGTACATTCTACACAGTGAGACAGTCAAGGATAAGATTCTCTTTCTAAGAAGCTGTGTGTTTGGTTAAGAAAGGAAAATGTGTAGCAGTTATCTTATGCTTTTATATTATGAAAAAGTAAGTTTTGGTAACAGGTCAAAAGGTGAGGAGCCCAGGCTCTGGATATAGGCTTGATTTTCCTTTCCTGGAACTGGAACTGGAACTACAGACAGTTGTTAGCTGCCATGTGGGTGCTGGGAATCGAACCCGGGTCCTCTGGAAGGGCAGACGGTGCTCTTAACCGCTGAGCCATCTCTCCAGCCCCGATTTTCCTTTCCTTTCCATTAAGAACTTGCTTAGAGATAATACAAAAATGAAGAGATAAAGGAGGTAAATTGGTGACCACAGAACCTCGAGCGTTGGTAGCATACACCGCTGGCTTCATATTCTGAAGTCTATAGTTAGTAACTGAACACTGATTTATACCTGTGCATAGGGACTTCCTCTTTAGGTAGGTGATGGCACAAGGTGAGGCTAGTGAGTTCTGAACTGAAGTATTGCATGGGATTTCCAAATCTCTCCAGATGGAGGTGACATTTGTCAAAGTATTTCTTCCTGCTAATGTTGTAAACGGTAGAGGTGATGGCTTGTGTCTCAACTGTCCTTTAGAATAAGGAGGATGGACAGGACAGACATACCCTGGGATTAGCATCGCAAAAAGTTTGGGTCCTTGGGATTGGAGATAGCTCAGTGGTTAAAATCACGTGCTGCTCTCGCTGAGGACTGGAATTTGATTCCCAGCATTCACTTCTTATAACTCCAGAAAACTGAAGTTCATCTGCCTTCATGTATTACCCCCCATACAATTTTTTTAACTAAAGAAAAAAAGAGTTTTGGTTGCTCAATTAGGCAGAAAGCTGTTATTCTGGCCCTGGGCTTCCTGAAGATTTCTTTTTATAACTATCGTGAATTCTTCTTTTATTTAAGTCATTACTTTTCACATCTTATTTTCTCTAAGTGAAACTAATCAGAATGGCAATCATTATTGTATTCTTGGCCTATAATGTCTTAGATCCCTCTTTAGGCCTGCCTGGCATCAGTGGTACAAGAGCCTTGTCAGGTTCTGTTTTTGATGCCTACCCATTCATGTCTTTGATGGTAGGGAAACCCATGTTCCCTGACCCAGTAACAAGCCTGGAATCCCCTTTGCTTTTGTTTCCTGATTCCTGGAATTCTCTGGGTGTGTAGGTGGGGCTGTGCCTCTTTGATAATGGCGAGAGTGAATTAGGCAGAAGGGAGGTGAAGTCATCCACAGAGTGTAAACCTGAGTAAACAGAGAAGCAGCGGAGAAGCGAAGACTACCTGGGACCAAGCGAGGAAGACTCTAGGCTTGTGTTGGGGGTTTGGAAGATCGGCTTGAATGAGAGGGTGGGGGACCCTCATTACGGACGAAGGGTCTCCAAGGACTCAGAGAAGAGTCTGGACTTGATCTTGGAAAGAAAAGAAAGCTGCTTTGAGCAGGACAAGGACATGCACAGGCAGTGTTTCCAAAAGAGTTAATCTGGCCACAGTGTGGAAAACAGACTGGAGGCAGGAAGAGCCTGGAGACAGGGGGAGCAACATAAATCTTTTAGCCAGTCATCAGATAGCCAAACATTGTCAACAGAGTTTGAAAGAAGCCGTATGAAGCAGCGGAACAAAAGTGTAGCGATTTCAGCCAAGCCATAGATGAGAAGTCTTTCCCCAGAAAGACATGTCCATCCCCGGAATTTCTCACACAGAGCAAGCCACAAAGAGTGAAAATTGGTTCAGTCCTTTTGGAAAAGAATTTGGCATGATGGATCAAGAGCTTTAAGCATGGTCACACCCTTTGACCTAGTAATTTCACTTCTGGGAAGGCTAGGGAAATAATCCAAATGAGAGAAAGAAACTACGGGGAGATTTTAATCACACCATATTATATAACAGCAAGTATTAGAGACTGTCGGTGGCCAGTACTGAGAGCAGGGCGTGGGGTGGATAAGCAGACTGTGGCCATCAACCATTGCATGATTATTAACTCCAAGGCAGAGGATGATTAAGCCAGTGACATGAAAAATACGTACTATACAATTTGAGGAAAATAGAATGTAAATTGCAGACGGTGAATTAACATACAACTCAAGTACAAACAGCTCAAGTAAAAGAGAAAACAAAGTTTTGGGGATTTTTGGTTTTGGTTTTTGTTTTTCCAGACAGGATTTCTGTGTATTACAGTCCTGGCTGTCCTGGAACTTACTTTGCAGAACAGGCTGGTCTCAAACTCACTGAGATCCGCCTGCCTATGCCTCCCAAGTGCTGAGATTAAAGGCATGTACCACCACTGCCTGAGGGAGAAAAAAGTCTTAAAATTAATTATTCTCAATCATTCTCTTGTTTCATTTCATTGGTGGAAGTATAGATTTTTTTGCTTGTTTTTCTATTAAACTTTTTTTCCCTAATGGCTTTATTAATGCATACTCTTTTAGGAATGCTGGGGATCAAACTCAAAGCCTCATCCATACTACATACACTCTCATCACTGAGCTATATCTACAATACCTGCTTATATATCTAACTACAGGGAATGCCCAGGAGAATTGCTGCTTTTCACAAGTCTCTTCTTTGCTTTGCTTTTATCAGAATGTTCTGAATATGAGACCTGGCAAATGGCTCAGCAGGTAAAGGTGTCTGCTATGCAGACCAGTGACCTCAGTTTGACCCCTGGAACCCTCATCGTAGAGGGAGAGAGAACAGACTCATGCAAGTTGTTCTCTGACCTCCACATGCACACCATGGCATACCCCTCCCCCACATATGCACACCATGGCATACCCTCCTCCACATGCACACCATGGCATACCCCCCACATGCACAC
>PVIH01001129.1:0-259397 GCA_004025045.1 Sigmodon hispidus | reverse complement strand
GGAAGAGGGGATGGAATGGGCAGGGGAGGAGGGATGGAATGGGCAGGGGAGGAGGGGATGGAATGGGCAGGGGAGGAAGGGATGGGATTGGCAGGGGAGGAGGGGATGGGGTTCCTGACTGCTATACATGCTGCAGCAATGAGCAAGGATGCACAGGTCTCTGTGTAGTGTTGACTTTGTCCTCTGGGTCTTTCCTCAGGAGTGAACAGTGCAGGCACATGGTAGCTCAGGGTATTGCTTGACAACGCCCACCTCCCACTGATGTCTGGTAGCTGTAGAAGATTACACTCCCACCAGCAGTGACTAAGACTTTCCCTTTCTCTGGAGCCTCATTAGCACTGTTACTGCCTGTTGTCTTGCTACCAGCCATTCTGACTGGAGTGAAGTGGGATCCCTAAGCAGTCTTGGTTTGCATCTCTTTGATGGCTAAGGAAGTGGAACACCTTTTGAAGTGTTTATTGACCATTTGTGTCTCCTCTATTGAGACTGTCTATTCCATTTATTAGTCCTTAGTTGGCATGTATGTGTACAAGCTGGTGTATATAACAGATAAGTGTGCACATATGTGGTGGCGAGGGTTGATATCAGGTACTCTCTATCGTACCCCCCTCCTTGTGTACTGGGACAAGGTCTATTACTGAACATGAGTTTACTGATTTGGCTAGATCCACCTCTCTCTGCACCTCCCCCCCCAGCAGTGGGGTTATGACCATGTGCTGCACTGACTGCCTTTTTCATAGTTTCTGGGACCCACATGGGTCCCCATGTTTATGCAAGCATATGGTCCACTTCTTATGGCTCTTTATATAATCTACATATCAACCCTGTCTGATGGGTAGTTGTGGATTATTTGTCCCGCTCTGCAGGGTGCCTCTTTACTCTGCTAGTGTCTCTTTGGGCTGGTCAGAGCATCTTAGCTTCATGTAAACCCACTTGTCCCTGTGGAATTGTCCCCTGTCCTTTTGGGCCCCTCCAGTTATTCCAGAATGAGCATCTTCCAGCTCATTTGGATTTCTGTAGTCCGTAGTTACAAGTGTGGGATCATTACTGTAATCCCATCTCACATCAAGGAAACAGCGAAAGTGATCACAAATATCCACGCATTTATAAAGACATAAAATATTTAAAAGGGAGGCTTTACTGTGAAAGGGACACCACTCAGTGCTAGGAAACCCTGAGGGGATTCTTTTCCTCCATGCCCGGTTCTTGCTAAGGCTTTTAAAGATCATTAAGATGGAGTTTGGATGGACAGATGGTTGCTCCTTTCTGGAAAAAAAATACATTTGTCTTTTGCAAGCTTGGGCATGGTTATGCTGTCTCTACTTGTTTCTTTGTCCATCCCTCTCAGCGGCCTTCACAGCTTAGGTGTTGTCCAGGTGAGTATTTAAGGAAGAGGCCCTGCCCTTTTCTGCCAAAGGACCTGGTTCCTCTGCTGTAAACCTTTCTACGATAATGTGTTGCTCATGAAGAATTTAAAGTCTGTTATCTGAGTCAGTTCTGTCTTTTTCACTATTCCTTACTCAGTCATTCAAAGGGAACTTGACCTTTAGACTGTGTGAAATACCCACCAGCAGGTCAGTTGTAAGTGCTACGGTAGCCACCAGGGCAGCTTTCCAAACTGAGATTCTACTCCAGAATTCCTCTGGTCTACCAGCAAGAGTAACAGTATGGGCTGGAGGGGGCAAGTTTCTTCTTTTTTATTTATGTATTTTTGGAAGACTAACCCCATTCTCAGTAAGAATTCTCACTGGTAGAATGGTGTGTCTCTGGAAGACTTTTGGCTCTCAGGGTCAGCACTTCCCAAGGGAGACCAGGGCTTGTCATTCCTCGCTTGTGCCCATGTACTGCCCCGAGATGCTCCTTCACTGCGGAATGGAATTAGACACCTGACTTGTACATACCTGACTCTCTGGGACAGGAGAGTTCAATAAATGAAATTGCCAAGTATGGAAAGAGGGAGCACAGACTTCTTGGTAACATTCCCTATGTGTAGTAGACTTGATGTCCATTTAGCACATAACTAAGTGCTGAGTCAGATAAAGAGGGTAGGGAGGAGGAGACAACATCTGTAAGTTCATTCCAAGATGAAAATTCAGAAATCTTCTACAGGCAAAAAGTTTTTTTTTTTTTCTCTCTCTCCAAATATTTTAAATAGCCCTTGGAACTGACGACAGTTGGTTATGTAGATATATGCAGGCAGGGGATCTTTTGCACACACTAGCTTGAGAAGTAATATTCCAGGTCTTCAACCTGGTTAGTACTTGAATAGGAGCCATAAGCCAGATCAGTGAGAGAAGGAGGGAAACACTTATAAGCAGATGTGGACCCCTCAAGCTGTTCTTCTCTGTAGTGATAGTGGGAGCCCAAGTCCAGGGCCATGCTTGATTTGGCTCTGCGCCATTGTGACTCCCAACTTTGCCACACACTGTGACTCTGCCTTGGATGCCTGTAAAGATGATTGTATCTGATAATCAATTGTTTAATTGGTTAAATTTGAGACATGCTTTCCCTGGACAGCATAGGCTAGCCTCAAACTTACAATCCTCCTGCCTCAGCTTCTCTAGGCACATTCTGCTGTACCAGCCAGTTTGCTTTCTAATCATTGCTCACTGAATTGCTTAGATACAGTTTTTTGATTACACGAATCCAAACCTTTATAGCCTCATAATCCACTAATAAACTGATAACAATTTATGAGTTGAGTTCCATTTTCAGAGAAGTTTAGGAAGAGATGAAATGGGAGGTGAAGAGTAAGTGAAAAATCCCATGATGCTCCTTCAGTAAAGAAGGTTGGCCCAGCAGTGGTGGTGGATGCCTTTAGTCCCAGAACTGGAGAGGCAGAGGTAGGCAAATCTCTAGGGGTTTGAGGCCAGCCTGGTCTACAAAATGAATTCCAGGACAGCCTGGGCTGTTATACAGAGAAACTCTATCTTGAAAAATCAATCAATCAACAAACCAATCAATTAAAAATGCCATGGACCTGGTGTATTCTTGGAGGAGTCTCACAGAGTACCTAAGCCGGTCATCAACCATCACCCACAGACAATGAGTGTACACTGGTGGAGTGGGACCACAGTGTTGAAATCTAGTTGCTTATTTTGAAAGCCACAGTGTGCTATGACACTAGACTTGGTATTGTAGTTGAAATGGCTTTGACACACTGGGAGCCAGCGATGGGGGCACTAAAAAGAGACCCAAACTTGTCTGAACTTGGAAGCTCTGGTGTAGGGGCTGTTTTTGGCTGTGTATGCTGTATACACACAGGGCACAGTCAGTTTCTGGTGCAGGTACACTGCACTTGCAGACAGACTTAGATGGCTGGAAATGATCTAGGACCCAAAAAGGAGATGTTTGCAAATGTGTAGTTTATTTCAGAGAAAGGATACAATAGTAAAAACATGCCTGCTGGGTCTGGAGAGGTGTGTGGGGCTTCATCTGAAGACCCTGTGTCTCCCTGGAGGTTATCCTAGCCTCTCCTTGTCTACAGCCAGCACTAGTGGAGGTCCCTGGAGGCCTCACTGAGATTAGCTGACAACCAGCACCATCACCATTAGCTGCCAATGATTGGGTGTGTTCTGTTTGCCCATCAAGGATACTGCCATTTGCAGGGCACTTACTGTTTTAGGGAGGTAGCCAGAACCTTGCATGCCTGCTGGGATCTCTCCTCAGAGTTCATGCACTGAGGTGTTTGTTGTGCATTTCTGAGGGTTGCAACTTACCCCTCCTGCAGCTTGGTAGCACACTGGTTGACTGTGCCGGTATGACCATGTTTCAGTTTTAGAATCTTAAAAACCTAATCTGCGCAAATGGTTGCTGCGATATTTAATCTCCCCCAAATTTCTTCTCTCAATTCATTATGTTTAACCTTTATAAGACTATGAGACTTCCTAAGAGGAAGCTTTGCCGAAGTGTGTCAGGCGTGAACACATGTGCTGTGTGTCTCTATGCCTTCCAGATGCTAACTCTGTCTCTCCTTGCTTCTCCATCCCCAGATGAATCGGCTCCTAAGGAAGTCAGCAGGGTGAGTAACCAATCGAATGCAGTTTCTACAGCACTGCCCCAGGACTGGAAACATGAAATTCCCTCCTCTCAGTTTCCGTATTATCTTAGCATTGACGTGAGAAAAGCATAGCAGAAACTCTGTACCCTTTCCAGGATGTCCCTAGGGCAGTTGGTGCAGAGAGAGGCTACACACGGAAGTCCCAAGGCTGAGGCACACATGTGCCTGCACATCTGGAGTTGATTTCCACGGCTGGGCTGTTAGAGCCAAGAGACTGCAGGTAGAGGCTGGATTTCCAGATCCTGCAGAGGAACCAGCGAAGGCAGCATTTTCTAAGCATCCTCATGTGGAGGTGTCACCTCTGCCCTGGCTGCAGAGGCCATCTTCAAGGTGTCTCCACTGCAGGACACTGCAGCCCACCCTTGAGCTGGTTCCCTCTTGTACTTTACCTATGAAGATCCCTGGGTTCCACCCAGCTCAGTCATCTTGCTTGGGGAGGAACCAGCAAAAGCATGATAGTAATTAGCACCCCCATACAGTCAGTGCTGGTGCCATCTAGAGTAATATGGTTAAGGGGTCTAGCCAATGTTGTAAGCTGGGCAGGTGGACTGGACAGCACAGACAGCGGAGTACCCTAAGGGAGGGCATAGATGTATGTCGTATAGTGGTATTTTGATAAGAAATGCTATTATACATGCTAATCTAATATATCATTAGATCATGTGGGGTTAAGTAGACGAGTATTAAATGGAAGTAGAATGATGTCTAGTGTTCCTAATGAGCTTTGAATTAGTACACACGTGAGGACTTGCATTTGGATCCCTAGTATCCATCTTAAAAGAGAAGGCAGTGTGCATCTGTAGTCCTAGTGGTGGGGGCATTTGAAGGATCCAGAATTACCCATATGCTTACAACCAGCCATAGTCCTGTCTTTTCCGCTGCATGATTGGCACTTAGAAAGAAGTTCTGAGCTGGGGTAGTGGTGGCACATGCCTTTCATCCCAGCACTTGAGAGGCAGAAGCTGGCGGATCTCTGTGAGTTTGAGGCCACCTTGGTCTACAGAGCTGGTTCTAGGACAGCCAAGGCTACACAAAAGAAATCCTGTCTTGAGAAAACAAAAACAAAGACAAAAAAGAAAAGAAAAGAGAGAAAAGAAGCTCTGACCAGAACAGGGAGAAAAGTGCCACTCTGTGGGCATGTCTGGGGCTCCTGGGGGCAGAATACTGCAGCTATGTGCCACTGTGTTCTCAGAAATGGAACCGTGTTAGGAATGGAGTCCATTTTGAAGTTTTCTTTTATAATGCTGATCCCCACCCCCACTCCTTTGAGAATTTATAAAAGGCAGCTGTTTGCTCTTGGAATGCATTGTGTTCCCTCATTAGAACCTTGGTAAATGCTTTGGTTTTCACTGAGCCAGCCTAACGTGGGAAGCGGCACACTTAGCGGAAAGCCTTCTGTTTGGAGTGTTGTCAGTGGTGTGTCTTGGCACATCAGCCCTTCCCATTTGCTTCTCTTGACACTGCTGCCCTTGCGTGTTCTCTAGACCCTCAGGGCCACCGTGTGCCCTGCTGACCGTGAGTTCTGCAGCAGACTGCCCACTGTCCCCTTCTGTTCCCACTTTTACTCACATTGGCCCCTCACAATTAAAATTGTGTCTGTTTCCGCGTGTATGGTTAGCCCATTGATATGGATTTGGATTCTCTAGAGAAAAGAGAAGAAATGCTTCCCCAAGGTTCATTTTCTGTAGGTCCTTCCTCACACAGAGGTTAGCTTTTGTACCATGTGTGCCAAGATGCCTCTCACACCATGGTGGGTAGACAGACCTTCACAAAACCTTTTAAATGTAGTTGTGGATCTCGGGGGTCATTGTTTTATTTCCTTTTTAACTGACTGTACTTGTGAGTAGCTGGCTAGTTTTCTCACACCTCTTAGCTATTTATGTGTGTGTCTTCCACACTCTCCTGTTGGTTGAAAGGTTGAATTAACTTTCAGAGTTAAGTGATGAGGGTCCTTGAGGGGGCAGGGTTTAGAATGGTCCCCGGCGGTGTGACTGGCAGATTTTTCCTGAGTAGGTGAGATAGATGGCTTTTCTGGAGTCCAGATCCCACTCATTGTCCTTTACCTTCACTTGGCCTGGTAAAGGCAATGACTACATCTTGGTGAGTTAAGGAGCAATAATGCTCCCTGTCAGCCCAGTCATGGGGCCAGCCAGGCTCTCTCCATGTTCAATAGGGTATCATCACTCTCCCCAGGGTGTTGTTGTTTACCTTAAGAGTCATTCTTGGAGAAGGGGTTTTAAGTAAACCCTATGTGATCTTTCTCAGCTTGACTTTGTTGGCCTTGAAACTTTGGCAAAGTTGTCTTTAGACTCACCGATGCAGCAGTCATAGTTACCCAGACTCACCACAGCTTCAGCTTTCTCCTTGACTCGATTTTGGTGTGATTTAGAGAAGTCCATCCAATGATAACTTTAAAGTAATTGCTTTTCGTGGGGTAGCCAGCGCTCCCCCCCCCCCACATACACACACCCTTACTCTCCTCTATATAAATGAAATACCTGTAACATTGTGGGACTTTCTGAATGGCCTGTTTTCGATACCTGCGATCACACAGTTCAGTGTCATGGTTGTGCTGTGTACCCATCCCCAGCTCTATAGGGAGGGAAGAGGCTGTAGAGAATGTTGTTCTTCCTGGAGGGGTGAGGAGTTCCCAGGCCCAGGAGGGGTTGGTAGCAGGGAGGGAGAACTGAGAAGGTGAAGGTCCAGGTGTGCTTGGGGACCTCTCGTGAAGTAAAGGCTCCAGCAAGCTGAGAACAGCAGTGTTGAGAATGTAATGGAGCTTGTGCTGTATGGAGACTAATTGTTTTTTTGGATTCCTAACCCTCAAATGCTCAGGCTGTACGATGGAGGCCTGGCAGTGGGGCTTCGGGCTTCCCTCAGCCTAATGAGCAGCAGCTGAATACCACTTCCTGCTGTCACCCCGTGCTTGGCTACATCCCTGAACTGAGAGCAAATGATCTATTTTACACAGAAGCAAGGGTCCTGTGGGGGTGAACTTCTTTTACTTGGGGAATATTTGTTGACTTCACACAAATGGTTTTCACCTTGGTATTTACAGCCTTTACATTTTCTTTGTTTATGCTGGAGTATTTCTTCTTTGGAATGTAATCGTTATTTTTGGTGGGGATTATAGACCTGAAGCCAGTGTGGTGGAACAGCAGGGACAGGAAGTACAGTATATGCTCCTTGTGGAGGCTGCTTGAAAAAGTACCCCGTCTCCCAGAAGTGAGAATGTTCTCCATGGAAGAACCTTTCCCGAGGATCATGTGGTCAGTTTCCCAAAGGGAAACCACAGAAAGCTTGAACAGGGTCTGACACCTTCTGATCCCGTCGAACTGGAGTTAATAGATGGCTGTGAGCCACCATGTGGGTGTGGGAGATTGAATCTGGGTCCTCTAGAAGAGCAGCCAGTGCTGCTGAGCCATCTCTCAGGCCTCTTAGGAGAAACGTTCTAATGGTCTGGCAGAAAACCTAGTTATAGCTGAGCATATAAGGCTGAGGAAGCAAGAAGGTGAAAATGTCAAGACTCAGAGCTTCTCTGTAAATGAGGAGAAAATGGAGTCTTCTGTCTAGGTGGGTGTAAACTTCAGTAGACCCCACGGGATAGGTACCAGCCCCTTTTCAGGGTAATATTTTATTAGTATTGCATTTCATAAAAGTGTGACTATAAGTTAATGTGGTTTATTTTCCAGCCATGCTCAGTCAATTCCAAAGCAAAGCATTAAAACACGGGCTCATTTTGTAAGAGTGACAGTGACCACCTAGGAGCCGGACTCAGGAGGCAAGGGAAAGACCTGGAGTGACTATGCTTTCCTCCAGCCAACAGCCATAGCTGGCATAATATAACCAAGGATAGATGTGAGCATATGCATGTAATCCCAGCACATGAGAGACAGAAGCAGAAGGTGGGAAGTTCAGGGCCTGCCTCTACCACATAGTGAGTCTGATGGATTGCCTTGGAGGCTATCGCAAAGTAACAAAACAACAAGATCCTGCATAACAGAAAAGAACAAAGTGAGGGAATGTGGAGGAATGGGAAAATCGATACTTTTAAATCTAAGTAAAGAAGTAGCAATCACTTATAAAGCCTAAGGCCTGAAGGGTGTGTTAGTGTAAATACATATCAGGCATACTATATGTGCGTATGTTTATGTGTGAGTGTATGTGCACCTGGTTGTATGTGTGTTTATGTGTGTGTATGCATATTTGTGTGTCTGTATCTGCGTTTTCAGGTGTGTATGTATGCCTTTCCTGTGAGTGTGTGTTTGGGGTGGCATTAGCTATGAGGTAGCTTTCTTTGCATGATTTGAGATAATCCCTGTAGACAAGTGTATGGAAGGCCAGCAGAGAGCCTGTCACTTTGGTAATTAACACATCCATAAATCCTGGAAACTGCTTAGTGACTCTCCCATTGTTGTGACAAGATGCCTGGGACAGACAGTTTGAAGAAGGAAGGGCTGGTTTCACCTTACAGTTTGGGGGATGGTGGCAGTCCACCCCATTGGGAAGGCCCTGGCAGCAGCACTGAGCAGCTGACACATTGCAGTTAGGGTCAGGAAGCAGAGAGACAGATGCTGGTACCCCGGACTCCAGCCCATGGAGTGTTACTGTCCACATGCAAAGCAGGTTGAAGTTGGTTGCTTTTTGCTTTACTCTTTTGGCCCTTTGCTCTTTGGGGCCAAATAACACAAATAAATACAAGGAGACTTATTCTTATTTATGAATGTCCAGCCCTTAGCTTGGCTTGTTTTTAGTGGGCTTTTCTAACTTAAATTAGCCCATCTAACTTTTGCTTCTGGACTTTTACCTTTTTCCATTTCTGTTTATTTTTTCTTTACCTTTTACTCCATGTCTGTCTGTGTGTCTGTGTATCTGTGTGTCTGGCCGGCTGACCCTTCTCCTTTCCCTCCTTGATCTTTTTTCCCAGATCTCTCCACCTATTTATTCTAACCACCAGCCCCACCTATCTTTTCTCCTGCCTTGCTATTGGCCATTCAGCTCTTTATTAGGCCAATCAGATATTTTAGGCAGGCAAAGTAACACAGCTTCACAGAGTTAAACTAAACATAAAAGAATGCAACACATCTTTGCTTCATCAAACAAATATTCCAGAGCATAAACGAATGCAATGCATGCTAAATTAATATTGCACAACAGCAGATTATTCCTCCTTAACTAACCCAACCTAGAAACTTCCTCTCAGACATGACATCCAGAAGCCTGTATCCTAATTGCTTTCTGGATCCTGCCAAGTTGATGGCATTAACCAGCACAGTGGCCAAAGAACACTTAAGAGATGCCTTGCAAAAATAGGAACATTCTTAATTCTGGAAATCAAACAGCCCAACAAGTGTTTCTCACCTATGAAGTCATTATAGAAAGAGCCCTAGGAAGGCCTTCCAGGTAGGCCCCACCTCTTTCCATTACCAGACACATCACTGGAAGTACCTTCATGCACTTGAACTTGTGAATGTGTGAAAGAACACTTGTCTTCCTAGGTGGTGCTTTGTCTGTCTCAGCCTTTGCTGCTGGTTACTTGCAGCCACAGGAGCCGATAAAGCCTCCCAAGGAGATTCATCCTGCAATGCTGCAGTGTCCTGACTGGACTTGATATGAAGCATTTCCCAGGGTAACTCAGTTTGTCCTTCTGCTACCTGGGGCAAAGCTCTTACTGTTTATTATTGGCTCTGCCCGCTCGAACTTCAGGTGAAGCCCATTGTTTGATCAGTAGATTGAACACAGGAATTTTTGTTTCTGAATGCCTGATGACAGTGTTATATAAAAGACACGTATGTTCTTTGACAGTCAATGGGGGCCATCTAGTCTGAAGCTCAGTACTAAACCATGCTATAACATCTAAAACTGGGAGCCGAGCAACATCCCCTTTTCATAAGATTTCAAAGCACTCCATGTTTTATCTCTCCTCCTCAGCAGCCACAAACACACACCAGGGTATATGTATTTACAGATATCACAACAGAAGGGTTGTTTGAAGCCGCAGATGTGCAGCTGGTCCCAGTCCACTGAACCCCAGGTGTTGTGAACACTGCTGTTGAACACACAATTTTATTGTGAAGAAAGGAACACAGAAAATAGCTAGCAATAGTGTCCCATGATGGATCCAGCACTCTTCCCTTGCAGATCCTCATTAAGGTGTTTGATTTTTTTTTTTTTTTTTTTTGTCAGAGAGATGGATTACTGGCTCATGTTTGCTTATTTATTCCCCACAACAAGAGCTTGAACTCCCCGAGAGAGCCAGGGCTACTGTGAGCATGCGCCTGCTGAGAACCTTGAATTACCAGGCGCCCACTCCCAAAGCCCATGTGTTGGTCCCAGCACTTCCGTCTCCTGTCTTCCTGTGTTCTCTTTAGCCCCCTCCACCCATCCTTTCTAGCACTGAGTTAGGAGACACTGGAATCTTTTGCTGTTGTAGTCATCGTGGATCTTGACTGCTGCTTTGTTCTCTTCTTCCTAAATTATTGTACAAATAGCCCTTTGCGGCCCATTGATCCCTTTGTCCTAAGTGAAATGATTTAACATATTATTTAACAAACCTTTGAACTTAGTCTTCTTCACTAGAACGGGTTTCTATTATTCTTTTTTCTTTGCATAAGGGTTGATGGTATGTTTTCGGAGGTAAGCCCCATTTGTTTATAGAATCCTGACTGGTTCCGCAGCTCAATGTGAATTCTTTGGGTGGTGCCTAATATGTATGGTGAAGGACATGGCATCCTCTCTCCTGAACTGTGTCTGTCTGCCTTCCTTCTCTCCACTCTGTCTTGGTTCTTCTCTAGCTTTCTCCAAATCCCCTACTGAGCATGCCTGCCTCCTCCACAGAGGTGTGGCCTTCCTCGGGTGTTGGGGGGGGGTGTCAGAGGTCACTTTCCAGCACTGGTAGGGCAGCTGTCTTTCCCCCTCTCCCATAACTCTAGGGTAAACTTGCTGGGACTCTGGCAAGAGCTATTTTCAGAGGTATTGAAGGTGGATCCCTGAGTATTGCAGATGTTAGGCAAGTACTTACCACCCAGCTGTTATCCTTTTCCAGTCTGCTACCAAGAGCTTAAAATAAATGGCTACTGGAAGCCAGCTCCTCACTCCAGGCTATCAGCATGCCTCTGCTCTGCGTCTGCCTGGGAGGCCTGTAGACTTCATTGGTTGTTCACTGCCAATGCTCAGTTGTAGAGCTGTTAGGATTTTCCAGTTTATGATGTCTGAGTGCTAAAAAAGTTTTTTTATTTATAGCTTTGCTTACTTTAAAATGCCTAAACTGAGCTGGAGACTTAGCTCAGCATGAAAAGTGCTTACTGTGCAGGCTGGAGATGTGAGTTTCTTGTCCAGGATCCATACTGTATACAAGTGCCAGGTGCCCCGAAGCACCGCAGTGAACTCTTAGTGATGACTGAGGATACAGGAAGATTTTGTAGGAGACACCATGACATCTGTTGAATAGGACTTCATATACTTGCTCTTTATTTTCTGCTGTTATTTTTGTTGTGAGATGCCGTATTCAGTGATTATTTGGATCCCCTCTTCCACACAAAATCAGTGTAGACAGAAACTGAAAGTGACAATGTCCACCATCATCCCAAGGTTTGGGAAATTATGCAGCATCTCAGTTCTTTTGCCCTCAAACACAGGCCATCTTAAAGGACAGCTGTTACTTGTCACTCACTGTAAACTTTATGGAATGTTAAATGTTTTGAAGATAGTTACAGTCCATCTCCCCGTTACACCCATGAGAAACTCAGAGCCCAGAGATGACATCCCATGATAAGGGCTCCATCCCTGTCTCCGTGTGTGTGTGTGTGTGTGTGTGTGTGTGTGTGTGTGTGTGTGTGTGTGGTTTGTGACAAGTGATTCTTATCCAGAAGTGATGGAAGGCTACTGGGCACTGATGTCAGTGGAGGCTAAGACTGTTATCACAGAGCACCCCCTGATTGTGAGTACAGACTTGTTGTGAAGTCGTCTGTACCAGGGCTCCACCACCCATTTGTCCACTTGCTGAATCTTCTCCTACCCCCAAGAAACACAACAACATTTGTGTTCAATAGAAGAGAAACATCCAAAGGCCAGAGATTTAGCTCAGTTTAGCTCTGGCAAACATGACGCTCAGAGAGGAGTTCCCAGAACTCATAAACATACACAAACAAAAACTCCTCAAAATAAATAAACCCCAGATGTCTAGTGGGGCTTTTGACATGGTCACTCTCTCCACCCAGCTTCCCTCCTGGTCAGTGTAAGTCTCAGATAAGCAGGTTCCCAGGGCTCAGGGAGACTTCAGAGCCAAATAGTAGGAAAGGGCATTTGTGACAGCAGAATATTCTATGGAGTTCTTCATGGTGACTCAGAGGACCCTCCACAGGCTGTAACCTGCTCAGTGCTGTTGTGGGGCATCTGTATTCGAACTATTTTTAACCCCGTGTCGATTCTGTCACCACATTGGGGCCTTTGTGAAGTGGGAGTCTGGAAGAGTCTCAAGCTAGAAAATAGCAGGGGAGTGATAGCAATATCTGTCCCTGAGACAGAATCCAGCAACAAATCACCAAAGACACGATCTGGTGGCCGGAGGTCAGGGCAGAGGTCCTGTCCAGTTTGGGTAACTTCTTCATGCACAATTATTGAGGTTGGAAGCTGCAGGCTTGTAGGGAAAGAAGGAAGATGATCTGCTTTATATGTTGCTGGTTGTATATCAATGTCCTTGTTTCCCTGGGCCTGGCCTCCCATTCTTGATGTAAAAGAATAAACAGGCTTCTGAGAATTTATTGACACAGCCTGCTGTGGAGATCAGGTTATATTTCTGCTCTGTCCCTTAGAACTTTATGGTCAGAGACATGAAGCATGTTAGAGAGGTCGACTGGCAAGGACACCAGGTCATCTACCTGGGACTTCAGTTCACTGCAGATTGTGCAATGCTGATTGCAGCTTTGATTTTGTGCATTGTAGTAATATTGCCCTCTTCATCTCCAGCCCCTGAATGCAGCCCGTTGGCCCTCCTTCCTCCCTGAGGTTTAACTTATAAGGGAAGTGAAGGGCGTAGGCAGATGACAGAAGTCTTTATGCTTCTTCCCAGCTCACTCCAAGCATAGGTTCTTCATGTAGCCTGGTCCTTAGTGACAGCATTAAGCTATAGCTCGGGTGGAAGCCAGGGCGCTGTAGTCACTCACCGTGTTCACCAGTCCTGCTGTCTCTGACTTAATCAGGGAATTGCTGGGGTTCACTAAGCACCTGTAACCTAAGTGATCCAGGTAGGGGTTCATTGGGACCTCTCTGCTCTGAACTTGGAGCAGACAGGGCTTAACTCCTCCCTGACACCCTTCCATTAGCATATGACCAGCAGAGTTCTGTAGGCATGCAGGGTGGTGTGGGGTGATTGACTGATGGGGTCCCCAGTTCATTCCACCCACAGATGGGGTTTACATATGACATTTGTATCACAAGCAGCAGATCATTAGAATGAAAGATGTCTGAGTGGCCCAGAAACAGAAAGGTGTCAAAACTGAGACCCTGAGTATCTAAGGATGGGGGTGGGAGAGACAGTGTCCCTGGTAGACAGTGGCAGCATTGGCTAGAGATACTGGTCTATTTCCCCAGGGCAGTGGGAAACTTGGGAAGGTTTTTCAGCAGAGAAGTAAATGAATTTTGTTTCTATTTTTAGTTCACAATGCTTGCTATTTGGAAAACAGGGTTTTGTAAGGCAAGAATGGGGTAGGGAGAGAAAGCTGAGGCTTCAGCTTCTATTCTTTAGAGAGGGGTAGTGTGGCCTTGCTGGGACAGGCTGAGAGAGAGGAGCACCCTTCTTGCTAGTATGAAAACATGTCCTACCATGACTGCAGCATTGGGGCACACGGTTCACCTCTGCTCTACAGGGACCTGAGCTCACGGATTCATATTACACCTAGCAGTGTCTTCAAGGATTTTCCTAGCCTGGTGTGACATTTTCCTCAGGCGACCTATGAACTCTTTACCCAGTCAAGCTTCCATTATGCATAAAAGTTGTAATTTACAACATTTGATGTTCCTATATAAATAAGCCGGACACAGATGAGGTTTAATGATAACCTTAAGGGGGAGGCGTCTCAGTAGGGTTAGTTCTTAGTCTACCTGTTTTACAACTAGATTCTGTTCAGCCATGCCCATAAACAAATCCACCACCAGAGCCTGAAGATGTAGAGACAGCATGCCTTATAAGCCAGGGGTTTTTAACTGTACTTTCACGATGCCTCACTTCTGTTGTCTTTGTGTTAAAGTACCAGGACACCAATATGCAGGGAGTTGTGTATGAGCTGAACAGCTACATAGAACAGCGACTGGACACAGGCGGAGACAACCACCTGCTCCTCTACGAGCTGAGCAGCATCATCAGGATAGGTAAGACACACACTGGGCGCACACTCTCAGGTCTGATAGCTTTGCAAAGAGCCACGAGAGACCTCTGTCCCACCAGGGGGATGGGACCCTTCACTGCCTTCTGTTGCTGGCCTCAGTGTGTAAGTGGAAGGATTTGAGTGTGAGACTACCAGCATGAATGAACCCACAAATCCTGGAATGACCCGAGATCATTTGCCTGCGGTAAGCAGGGGCTGGCACCTGGTGCCGACACCTGCTTTCCTCCGTATGGAATTAAATCATGTCTTCAGAAAGGAAGATGCCAGCTTTTTAAAATAATGTTGTAATTTATTCTTTGACAATTTCATAGAGTCTATTTTGAGCATATTTATTACCCTTTTCCAACTCCTCCCAGGTCCACGCCCTCCCCATTTCCCAGCACTATCCACCCAACTTAGCTGTTAATTTTTAAGGGGGAAACATGCTTCAAACATCCTTGGGTGGCCAGAGATGGCTTTTACTGTAATCAAGACGCTGAATCCTTCAGGGCTGGTGTTGTCAGTTCTTTACCATGACACCGCCTCTCAAGTTTTTAATCTGAGAGTAAAAATGAGCCGGTAGACATGTAGACAGTAGTGTTTGATATGACTTCACTGTGTGTCAGGCACTGTGCATGCTGTCACATGTGCTGGATGGCTCACTGTCATTGTCAGCTCACGAGTGAGCTTGGGACCCCACTTGTTTTTTGATCAAGAGGCTTCGGGTGAACCAGGCTAGATACCCACCCAAATACACACAGACCCAAGTGAGTTATAGGGCGTTCAAATTTGGGTGACACCCCACCCCTCACGGGTGTTTGTTATGGTAATTGCCTTTGAATGATTCAGAAGAAACATGTAAGTTAAAAATCTGTTCCCTTCAGTGCCATGTGTATATTTACATAATGATTTCGGTGGACACTTAATTATTCAGTATTCTTGTGGGTTTTTCAAAAAATACTTAAAAATTAAATGCAGTGCCCCTCTGTCATTGTGAGGATTGAACAATGACCCAACAGATGGTATGTATGAGGTATGTGGCCTGCACTGTGCATTGGATATGAGGTCATGAACACATTTGCAGTCAGCGGTGAAAACTGGGAACCTCCTAATTATGCAAAGCCACACTGTTCTCTTTGTGGGCACCGGTTATGTTAACTGGTCCATGCAAAGTTGGGTACCTGAGTCTCACTGTAGAATCTGCGATGTTATATTCTTCCATTGAGATTAGTCTCTTTCTTCTTTTTATTGCTTTGGCAGCCACAAAAGCCGACGGATTTGCACTGTACTTCCTCGGAGAGTGCAATAATGTAAGTATCTATATTTAGGTTTTGGTGCTCTAGATAAGGAAGTCTCACGAGTGCTCTAAGAATCTACTATATTGCAAACAGCGGGCATGTCGTAATGAGGACCTTAAGGCCTATATGTACAGTTAGTTACTACCTGTCAGTAATAGCCCAGCAGCAGACAGGTCTAATATGCAATGAATGTGTATGTTCTTGCTTTGGTTTGTAGCATCCTGTATCATGTATGGTATTTCTAGAACGTGTGTTTCCTATCAAAGTTACTTCAGTCCTGTGGGCTGTAGTGCCACAGAGGAGAGCCTCTGTCCTTTTGGTGCTTCCTCCCCTTGAGAGCAAATAAGAACAGAAGTTAGCATTATGTGATTTTTCTAGGGTTTGAAAGGTGAGTCTCTTAAAAGCACTGTGGTGGGAGGTGTGAGGGGGAAGCTAAGTCTGGATTAGAGTCTCTGACTCTGTGGCTGTTCCTGGATTTCTGATGGAGTGCATGTGACACAGCCCGTGGTCACGTACAGCACACACATGCAGACACACTTCACCCACTTCAGTACCGGTGTCTTGTTTGTTATGCAATGTAATAACCTTAATACTTTTACTATAACCAAGTTCATTCCTAAGCTTGCGAGGTAAATGGGCTGCTTTTATGAGTTAGGCCAGGCCATTGCAATTTGTGGTGGGGATCTGCAGTATGAGTCTCGTGCTCTTGAGTAACCAAATGCCTACACTGCTGTTATAGAGCATGTTAGCAGGAAGGCCGAAGAAGGGGAGATCGGTAAGGTGCTATTCCTGAACAGTACAGCTGTGCAGATCAAGCGGGCGCATATGAATCATGGTTGGTTGGCTTTTCTCATAAAGAATCCTCTCACAGTCCACAGCCATGGTTCACCTGTGTGATGTGACACTATACTAATGTCTCTCTTCTTGACATGAGAGCTCATGTAGGGTGAGGACCTTTGCTAGCCCCAGCATCTCCCCCCCACCCCCCACATCTGTCAAAGGAATGGTCACACAAGAATGTCTGCTTAAGTGCATTATACAGACTTCAGTCAACTTTGAATGCTTGCAGCTATACTGCAGACTGCAGTGTTTAAGGTGACTGACCTGTGAAGATAAATAGCTATATTTTTTTCCTGCTCATTAAAAATTGTCTTTAAGAATTGGGAGACAGTCTTTAAGATTAAAATCTTATTCTAACCAACATGCAGACATATAGAACTATCATGTCAGTGAGGTGTTCCACGTGAACTCGACTCAGCTAACTGTCTAGCTGCCAAGGCCACTTTTATAGCAAACGAGCTGTCTCAAATCTCCTCCTGTGGCCTTCGTGATGTATCACACTGTGCGCAGTATAGCACTCTTGCTCCTCTGTAGTCTATCTCTGTGCCCACTGACCGGACTCCACACCCACTGGCCTTCCGTGCACACTGACCGGACTTCACACCCACACTACCTCCGTGCACACTGACTGAACTTCACACCCACTGGCCCTCCGTGCATACTGACTAGCCACCCCTTCACACACACCTGTTACATGAGGTTTTTGACCCCCACCCAGGGACGCTATCTGTTATATGAGATTTTTGACCCTGTCTGGAGGCCCAGACTTGCTCACAGCCATTTTTCCCTTCTAAAATGACTCAGATGCTTATATTAATTTTATCTTGTTTGGCCTACGTCTTAGGAACATTGTTAGTTAGCTCTTTTATTTTAACTTAATCTATTTTTACTAATCTACCTGGTCATGTGGCCTGGCCCCTGGCTCAGCTGGGTTCCTTACATGGTTCTCTTTTAGCAGCTGGATAAGTCTGTCTGACTCTGCCCTCTTCTTACCTGTACCTCAATTTCCCCACCTACTTCTACGGTGCTCGACACAAGTCAAAACAGTTCCTTTATTCAAAAAACTATATTCGCAGCATACAGACATTACCATGTTTCCTACCCTCTCAATTTCTGATAACCATCATTCTATCAAAACATCTAGAAGATCCAAATTTTCAGATCCCTCATGAGTCATGAAGCACCTATCTTTTGACACCTGCTCATGTAGGGTTTCCTACCAGGAAACTATTAGGACAATGTCCATTGCTTCTACAAATGGCTTATGTGAGTGAGGACAGTGTACTCATAGGGCCCACATCTTATTACTTCCCTGGGATGGCGTACGTTGCAAGACTGCATGTGCAAGTGTGTAGACCTGTCTCACATCTACTGAGATCAGGTACACAATTGGCCCAAATGGGGACTCAGTATGTCTTCTCTCCGCTAAAATTTGGGTCCTGAATATGATGCTAGCTAGATGTTCACCTGAACAAATGTGACAGGCATTGATCTGAGCTGCCGCTGATGCACAAAGGACAGGAAAGTTATGTATAAGGACCCCCGAGGCTCCATGTGACCAGCCGGCAAGTCACTCAACTGGAGTTCAGTCCCTATACTCCTCCGGTCAGTCACATGGTATGACGTATGATTAGCTTTCTCAGGGATTACTTGGAATAGCTTTCTTGTGTGTGTGGCCTTCAAACATATTTTTCTGAATCCCTCCGCTCTCAGCCTCTCTCACTTTACTAAGTGTTATAGCAAACCTTCTCAGCCTTCGGTTGGACAGTCACGCACATGATCGTCTCGTGGGCAGATTTTTCATCCTCTGCCCCTTTCAGCATCATGCAGACTTGTGTTGGGTGTGGCTTAACATCTCTTGGAAAATCAGGATGCATGGCTGGGCAATAGCCTTCTCTCATCTGAAGCCCGCTTTAATTTGGAATCTTGTATTTTCTTTCCCCATCTTGGAGTCTATAATTCTTGTGATCTTTGGGTGCCTGATGTTTTCCTGAAATAAAAGCTTCATCTAGGCAAAAACTTTATCCGTCTGACAGGAAAATTGAGGGCCATAAGGTCTGTGACTAGCCAGTGCCCTCCAGGTGGGGATTGTCCCCTTCACCCAGGGACTCGGGTCACAGGAAATGGCCGTCTCAGTCCCAGTCCTCCAGATGTTAACTTCCTTTGTTGCCACCTCTCCTAAATCTCCTCAGCATCACTTTTCTCAGGCAGAGGTTCTTCCTGTAGCTTCTGTCAGGGAGAGCAGATTGGTGGGAAGCCTGGGTTTTGTCGGGATGTGTCTCATTTCACCCACTTTCTTCAGTGATGCGTTTGGTCTACAGTGGATGCAGGCTGATGGATTTCTGACTCTTCAAGTCCACCGAGAGCTTCTTACTTACCTGTGTTTTCAGTCCATCATCCTCCCAGGATGGTTTCTATCCCCGGATGGAGCCAAGTTCACCTTCTGCCTCCTCCAGTTTCGTTCCCTATGTCTTACCGGCTTCCATCTTGTTTCCAAATTCTTTCTTGCTTCTTTGTTCACGCCCCCCCCCCATCTTCCTATCCAGAATAAGATACTAATGTGTTTGTTCTTCTCTCAGTTATTTTGCCGCGCTCTCCAGTAAGATCTGGGCCACTTAACTGTGCCATCTTCATGAGATATCCATCACAGTGAGGTGGACGGAGCCTCACATATCCTGCTGCAGAACTATAATCTCAGAGGAGTTTTTTTTTCCCCCCTTTCAGGACTAATTTCAAGGTCATCTTATCTTCTTGCCTCATGTTGTCCTTCTGTCCCATTGCCCTGTGATGCCAGAGATGGGGTTCACCCTTTTCCAGCTTGTCAGGGAGTGCTGGTGGGTGCCCTGCCTCACCCCAGGAGAATTGCTTTCCTTAGGTTTTCTTGGGAGGCTGCGCATTTAGGCTTTAGTTGGTGCCCAAGGAAAAGGCAGCTGTGAGGCTTTTTTTAACCTCCCGACATTCTGTATTTACTTCATATTACACTTCTGGGGGACTTTTTCCAATTAATCTCAGCCCAGTGATGCATCACTCTTTATATATTTGAAGGGATGGCTCTCTGTTAAGGATTATTCCTGTTCTTCTAGAGGACCTGAGTTTAATTTCCAGACCTACATTGGGTGGTTCACAGCTGCCTGTAACTCCAGGTCCGTGGGCTCTGATGGCCTTTTTGGCCTCTGCATTCATGTAGATACACATATAAAGGAGAATCTCATACATGCATATAATGCATTTTGATTGAATTCACACACACACCCCCTCCCCCGTCAGTTTCTCCTCTGCCCTTCTCCACACTGTTCCTTCCCACCTCTGTGGACTCTTTACTTACCCCTACTGGGTCTGCTGAGTCTGTACAGATGACAGTCTGCTGGCACGTGGGCCAATGCTTCATCTCCCAACAGCCTTCAGCTGTTAGTGGACCCTCAGCTTGTGGATGGGGTTTTATGAGCCCTCCCCTATGCATGCTTCGATTTTTGTTGACGTGATATCACACAGGTCTTGTGCACACAGTAATAGTTGCTATGAGTTTATGTGTACAAGATACTGTAATGTCTAGCAAACACTGTTTTGCTCTAGATGTCCATTACGCCCAGCTCTTACAATCTTTCAAGTCTTGGGAAGCGGGGTAAGGGATACAATATAGCTATTTTATTTAGAATTGAGAGTTCCACAGTCTCAGCATATTCTCAGCATATCAACAAATTGCAGGCCTCAGTATTAATTCCTCTCTACTATAAAAAGAAACTTATTTGATGAGGGTTAATACATACACTAATCTCCAGATTTAACTATAAACATTAGGGAGTCTGTATTGCTATGTCCATTCAGCAGAATATTATTTTTAGGCTTCCCCCTAGGGCCTATGACCTGGCCAGTCTTCGTTTTTTGGCCAAGTAACAACAGTACCAGGCATGAGTTCCTTCTTGTGGGATGTGTGTTCAATCCAGTCAGAAGGTGGTTGGTCGCTCCCATTTTACGCCATTGCTGCATAATGAGCGTATATTGCCAGTGCTATTGTTAATGTGCTTCCGGTGGTTTACACTTAGGCAAGAAAGTAGATTTTTTTCTTCCCTGATAGAATGCATAGCATCTTCTAGCACTATGAAAGGTAGCCAGTGAACCTTCTCAGTTAATACCAACAAGACATCTTCATGTGTTATGACTCAAGTATGTGGTATTTTCAGCAGTAGGGTTTTACAATTCAGTTCTGGAGGAGAACCAAAGCATTGACAATAGTCTGTAATATTTGAGGGTCTAGGACCTTACTGGCCAACAATTCCAAAAGAGCTAAATTGTTCCTGGCCCTGAGGTATTTTTTTTTTGAATCAATATATATGATCTATGGTCTTCCACATAAAAAGATTCAAGGACATAAACCATACCATCATTAGTTGGAAAAACAGCCTTTGACAAAACCCAACATTTTCAACATTTTTTTAATGATGAAAGCTTTGGAGAAACTAGCAACAAGAGAGGCATATCTCAATATAATAAAGACAACATAGCGAGCCCACGGCCATAATCTTGCTGAACAGAGAAAGACTCAAAGCATTCCCCCTGAACTCAGTAATAAAAGGATATCCGCTCTCTCCTGTTGAGTACAGAATGTGAAGTCTTTGCTGGAGAATTCAGACAGATGGGGGAGATAAAGGGGATACAAACAGGAAAGAGAAAAGTCAGGTATCTATCTTTAGATGATTTGATTCTACACATAAAAGACCCTAAAGACTCCGCCAGGAAATTCCTACAACCTGTAATACTCTAAGCAAAGTAGCATGATATAAAATTAACAGTGGCCCTTCCCTATACAAATGACAAAAGATGGAGAAAGGAATCAAGGAAACAATACCTCTCACAATAACCTCAAGAAAATTGGAATGACGCTGATCAAGTGAGCAAAAGATATGTATGGTATAAACTTTAAGACCTTGAAGAAAGAAATTGAAGAAGTCACCAGAAGACAAAAGATCTCCCATGCCTATGGGTCATAGCGAAAATGCCCATCCTTCCAAAAGGAATCTACAGGTTCAGTGCAGCCTTCACCAAAATTCCAACAGAAATCTTCACAGAACTTGAAAGCACAATTTTCAGATTCCTATGGAAATACAGAAGACCTAAGTTAGCCTAAACAACCCTGAATAATAGAAAAACTGCTGGATGTATTACCATCCAGATTTCAAGTTTTACTACAGACCTATAATAATGGAAACAACGTTCTATTGGCATAAAAAGAGAGTTATGGATTAATGGGGTAGCGTTGAGGACCCATATGCAGACCCATCCATGTACTCCGACAGCTCCCTGTCTTTGTCAGAGAGACAGACTATCCACACTGGAGAAAAGACACATCCTCAACAGACCACACCCGTGAAACTGGGTAGCTGCATGTAGAGGATTAAAAGAAAAACTTATCTTTCGTCCTGCACAACACTAACTCCACATAGAGCAATAACTTGAATCTGAAGATGTAAAATAGGCTTTCTAAACCCACCATTAACATGTTTTCCTTTCCCTCTTCTTCCTCATGGGTTTGCTCTGGAGCTCAGGCTGGTCTGGAACTCGTGCTGTATTGGGATCTGACATAGCTTGTGCTTCTTCTGTCTCAGCCTCCTACATGCTGGAATTAGAGGAAAGCATCACCACTCAGGGCAAAATAAACTTCAGACCACAAATTACCTGTTTCAGTTACAGAATCATAACAAAGCAATTGAAACAGACTGCTGTGGAGGCGGCGTTAACAAAAGCAGGCATCCAGGGGGGCTTGACCTGACCCACAGATGCCAAAGATTAAATAAAGTGGAATGAGTTTAAAAAAACTCCACACCTGGGAAGCTTTACTTTACGTTTTTCCATAAATGGGCCAGTAGAGACTACTTAATTCCTAAAATCAACACTGGTGAGAACGTGAGTGCATTTTGGCTTGGCCTTTAACCAAATTTAAAGACAAACAAGGCAGAGAAATTTAAGCAGGAGATAGGAGCCTACAAACACTGATTTAAAACATACCATGTGGTTGTAGAATCGCTAGGGATTGCCTCAGCACCACAAAACTACCCAGGCAGTAAAGCAGCCCGTTAAAAACAAGCTAAACCCCATCCTCCCAAAAAGAGCAGAGACCCGTGTTACAGCCCAGCAGAACTTGACTCAAGGAGGAATGGCCAGCTAGGGCAAGGGCTTCTTATCCAGAAGGAGCCTGCAGAGATGGTGATACTGAAACCAAGTTTGTATGCCTGATAGTGTATGCTTTGCCGTTTATGAGTAGAGCAGACTGCCCTCCCCCCCCCCCCCCAAAAAAAGTCGCGTTTTCCCAGTTGTTGACAGCAGGCAGCTTGAAGGGGTGAGTGACATCATGCCTGAGCACTTGCTAAGGACCAGAGAACTGTGCTGCAGGGTGGAACCCCTGGGAAGATCATTCCCCTCTTGAGGGAGCACACATAAAATCCCTGACTCGGGCTCCTAAGCTGTGGCCTCTGCACGAAGAGCAATCTCTGGTAAGAAGATAGATTTTTGCCTTGAGTTTACTTGATCATTTATTATTATTATTTTATTAATTTTTACTCTAGTATAATGAAGGATACAGTTCATAGAATGTTGTTTCTTGTGTACAAATTGGTGCGGAAATGGAAAAGCAGGGAACCCAGTGTTTATGTTAGTATATAAAGCCGTAACCTGAAAGTGTTGCATTTTTTTTAATATTTAGCCCTGGTAGTTTACTCTCATTGCGATGTTTTTCATTCAACTGTAGAATAAATTGTAACCAGCATTCAAAAAATGCCTTTGCCTTCCCGGTTCCACATTCCCTGGAACTTGGCGCCTTGCTTCGCCACCTCCATCTGAATTTGCTTCCTAGCACCGCCATCTAGTGGCCATAAAGGAGAATAGCACAAAGGCCTGGGTTTTCGTCCCTCGGTTTTTCTGTTTTAATTTTTCATACTGTCCTATTTAATTAAACATTGTCTTTAAAATTGATCTGGTTGAGAGTAAAAGCAAAGAGAGCAACATTAAAATGCAATTTCATGAATTAAGTGATCTTTGAATTATGTTTTCCAAAAAATGTCACTGAAACAGAATCTGGGTGGTTAGTATTAACAGGGCGGGTTTCCTATTTCATTTAAATGGTTATTATGTTTTTCTAAATTGTATTATTTTGTAATTGTTACGTTAGTTAATTATTTTTGTCTATTTCCTTGTAAATTTCTACTAAATGTATTCCCCCAAATTTGGCATATATTTGTAATTTTCACACTTTTATCCATGTAGGATAAAGAAATAAATGTAAAAAAAAATTAAGAAGGAAAAAAAAAGAAGCAGGGGCCCCTCACACAGAGGAAGAGAGAAGTCAGCCATGGGAACAGCCTCTGGACCTCTGTCCTGAGCCCTTGGCTTTTGAATATTGCAGTATTAAGGATTCTGATAGTGGTTTTGTGAGGAACATTTTTGTCTCATGAGCATATGAAATCACAAACTCGTTAGTAAAGCCAGAATAATACCTACTATAAAGGATTACTCTTTCATAATGATCCCCAAGGAGTTTTTACAGTTATAGCAAATAAACAACTCGGTAGCCTTCTCTTTGCAGCAAGCCTCATCTATGGGATGGCTTTCCATGCACACATCTTGCCTGAATCTTTTACGTTGTACACACATCCTCTGCATGTGATTGCCCGGGAGTGTGGGAATGTACGAGGGCTGTGAGTTCAGGGCTTTACCTCCAAGACATACTTACTATGTGCTTTGGTGGCTAATGGCTAAACCTCTCAAAAACCGTACACTGTATGTCTTCAGAGTGAATGACTACAACCAAAAGCAAAGGAGAAAATGCAAAGCTTCCTTTGGAGGCTCTAGAACGCCTTCTCTGTTGTTCAGGGCATAGTCTTTGCCTAATCACATAGTTAAACCCGAGTTTCTTCCCTGCACTGTCTTTATGGGGAGGAGAACAAATACCCAGAACCCGGGTCCTGACTCCATGTCATGAAAAGTTGTCATCTGTCCTGACTTTTCTTCCTGCTAAATACACTGCGTTCTTAACTATTTTCTTTTTCCCTTCAATCATCTCCTCCTCCTCTCCCATCATCCTCTGCTCTTCTGTCTGAAGAATGACAGCTGACATGTCAGTACCCTCTAGAACTAATGGCAACCTTCCTCCCTCAAAACCATGTGTCGTGTCCTAGCATATAGTAAAATTATACTAAGTTCAAGCCCAGTAGCACCTTAAGAGTGAGGGTGAACTACATCCCCTTAAATTCTTGGTCCTGGAGGCCCTGAGACCCCCTCAGGAAACAAGATAGTTGATTGTCTCTGTTGTTCATTTCCCGCCACTGCTAAATGCTGTGACAACCACGAGACATATATAAACCAGGCTAGAGCTGAGCTGGGCTGAGCGCTCCTTCCTGCTGGCTGACTCTCACAGGGCCAGAAGGTGCAACCCAATCAGGCCCCTGGAGGCCTTCTCAGCCGCTCTCCTCATCTGCTGGGGGCTCCGTGGACATGAGGTAGCCAGCAAATGGCCTTCCACAAGTTCACCTTCAGGCTCACACTTCAGTGTTCCTTCAACTTTGGTCAGGGCAGCTTCTTTGTGGAGGTGGGGGGTGGGGGATAAGGGGGTGGGGTGGGGGAGGGAGCAGGCAGTCAGTGTTGTGACTCCCAGTGCTGGGAATCTCCAGGACTCCATATGATTAGCACAGGCTAGTGGGTTTTAAAGTAGCATCCATTTCTAGCCCATTAAAACAATGCATAGGCTGAGCCATCAGTTACCATCT
Source organism: Sigmodon hispidus (assembly GCA_004025045.1). Taxonomy (NCBI): domain Eukaryota; kingdom Metazoa; phylum Chordata; class Mammalia; order Rodentia; family Cricetidae; genus Sigmodon; species Sigmodon hispidus. The sequence goes on along the minus strand of PVIH01001129.1, from coordinate 234,079 downwards.
ACTCTGGTTTCATCTCTAAGCGTGCTCTTGTACTTAAGCTTATGGGGCTTCACCCTTTCAACAGAACTATTTTGAATTTTTCTTCCTCATGAACTTTATTTGATAACAGATATCCCCAAAGCTCAGCTTCACCCTTTCAACAGAACTATTTGAATTTTTCTTCCTCTTGAACTTTATTTGATAACAGATATCCCCAAAGCTCAGGCCTATTCCTCTGTGCTTGGAGACATAAGTCTTGAATGTCCCTTCTGGCCTGTTATTTTAAAGCGGCCAGAGTTAAGACAGAGCTTAGCTCTGCCCCTGCCTCCCCTCCCCCCTTCCATCCCTCCCTTCCCCCTCCCTCCCCTCCTCCCCTTCCCTCTTTCCCTGTTCCCCTCCCCTTCCTTCTTTCCCTGTTGACTTAACCAAGAAGCTTAAGCTTGTAGGATCCTCTGTCCTGTGAGGAGCAGATGACTTCCAGGAGGGTTCTCTGTTAGTGAGGAAAACACAGTCATTTTACAGCGGAGCTCGGTCTCCAGTTAGTGCCCCCATGATGAGTTCAGGGCTGACCACAGCATGTTAGGTTACTTAGGTCAGCTGATACAGGCTGCTTTCTCTATCAGGTGAAAGGAAGACATAAATAGGATTTCCCAGAACCTCCTGAATGGTTCCAAATGGGTGGATGATCATGATACAACTTTGCTCTTTCAAAATGATCTAAACATTTTATTAAAAAGAAACTAATTTAAAATATATGGCTAGATTTTGTTAAAATGATTACTCCTAATATATTTTGGGAGTGGAATTAAAAAAATAAAGTCAAACGTCTTTGCCCAGAGTCACTTAAGAGGAAATCACTAAGATGAGTCATGGCTTTGCAGAGAGGACAGCATCTTCTTACTCCATAGTACCCCAAATCTGCAATTCCAGCTCAAGCAGTGTGAGTGACAGTGTCTTAAAGCAGTGTTCTGAGACACTGGGAAGGCCATGACTTTGTACTCAGCCCTGGGCTTGCCGTTGGTTGGCGGGCATGGCAGACAGAGTCTAGGGTCCAGTAGCAAGATGCCATCTTTTCTCTATATCATGTCTCACTCAGAAGAGTTTCTGTGCCTGTATGTTTGTGAATTCTGGTTGTAAACATGCATTCTATGTGAAGCAGGAATATGAGACTTCACTTCAGGCTCCCTGTTGGCTTCCGGTGAAGCCTTGCATGGTCCCATGTCTTTTCCTGTGACTGCTCCCAGGATTACTGGCTCTAATAAGTAACGCTCTGCCACTGCCCTCCAGTCTTGTGGCTATTGGGCAAAGGCAGAGGAGATCATCTAAAATGTTTTTTTATTTTCTTCCCCCTAGAGTCTGTGCGTATTCACACCGCCTGGAATGAAGGAAGGTCAGCCACGGCTTATCCCTGCAGGACCCATCACCCAGGGCACCACCATCTCTGCTTATGTGGCCAAGTCTAGGAAAACGCTGCTCGTGGAAGACATCCTTGGGGTAGGTAGCTTTAGCTCTCATGGTCTGAGGATGTTATTTAAAAAGATGATATATTATTTTCATCTTATTTAATTTGTTTCAGAATTAACTATAAACACATTTATTCATTGGAAATAAATGGACTTACAGTTTGACTTTTCATATTTAGAAAATTACACCTGTTGTGCTCCCCAATAGAGCCCTTATTTCAACACTTCCCACCATGTCTAAATAGAAAAAGTTTAGATCCATGCAAAATAAAAAAAGTGCCCATTTGGTAATTCATGTAGACACTGCTGTGGGACTGACTGTCTCATCTGAAGGGTGTGTGTCCTGAGTCTAACGATGGTCATTCTGTTGAGGTGGGCTTGTAGGCTTCTGAGTAATAAAAGACAGAGCTCAGATGACCATGAGTTCCGTGTGGAGGCTCTTCGGCCATCTCCGCTTTGCGGAGGCCTCTCCCTCTTCACCTGCGAGGCCAGCGGGGTATAGCTTGATGAAGGCAGGTCAAGGAGAGGAATGAAAGTTTTGAAAACCACCCTTGACATCACATTCCCTGCCTTCCCATTGGCCAGAACACCAATCATGTGAACAGGCTGAACCCAGCCCGAGCCCAGCCCGAGCCTCCTCGGTGCCAGAGGGGACCAGCAAAGATGTGGTTACCAAGAGAGATGACAGACAGATCATTCATTGGTACAGTCTCCCAAGTGTGTCCAGGCACACATTCCATGAATGTTACTGCAATGGGCACAGCCTTCATAGGTGACAAATATAAGCAATAACACAGGCAGGAGAAGTTTCTTCTGTGAAACTGCTGATGTGGATACTTGGAACCTGGCTTCTGATTTTTTTTTTTTAATTTCAGCCAATAATATACCTAGAATAAATAACTGTTGCTTTATTAAAGACAAAAGAAAGAATCTAAAGGGAAGGGAAATAAAAGAATCAAAGAGTAAATGTTCTGTGGATTCTCATTTGAAAATATTCTATTCTGCATGTAGGATTTCAAAGGCTAAAAGCCATGTGAACATTTTTAGATTGCTCTCGATTCAGGGAGGTTTTTCTGTTTCCTGTCAGCTTCTTGCAGATGGTAGAAACCAAGCACGTAGAATTGCTACCTTGATATTAATCCTTTTCATTTCCTTGTACTGGCTTGCAGAAACGTTAGCTAAGACAGGAAATTATTAAAGTTGAATTCATTTTCATTGTAATGATAAATAATTGATAGTGGATGACTTGAATGCATGATTTTGCACTCTCGAAGTTCAAGATGGAATGGTTAGCATGACCCTAGAAAGGGGCAAGATGGCACGTTTGTGTGCATGACTATTCTTATGGTGTTTGGCTGTGCTGCATACACCCGAGAAGCTTGGGGCGGTTCTGGCAGAGGAGGAGAAGGAAGAAGTGCCAGACCCACCGATAACCTTTCTAACCATCACCCGAAATTGACATCTGTCACTCACTCATAGCACATGGACGTGTAAAGCTAAGACACTGAGATTTAAGTCTCTCCTTGTTTGATTTTTCAGGATGAGCGATTTCCAAGAGGCACTGGCCTGGAATCAGGAACTCGAATCCAGTCTGTTCTCTGTTTGCCCATCGTCACTGCCATCGGAGACTTGATTGGTATTCTCGAGCTCTACAGGCACTGGGGCAAAGAAGCCTTCTGTCTCAGTCATCAGGAGGTGAGGCTTGAACTGTATCCCCCAGGGGCTAGAGCGATGACCCAGGGGTTCGGAGCATGTGCTGGTCTCACAGGTGACCCAAGTTCAACTCCCAGCACCCATGTGATAGCACACAACCACCTCTAACTCCAGGGGCTTGGGCACTCTCTTCTGGCAGGCATACATGTGATATGTAGACAATTTTTAAAATATCTTTTAAAAATGCATTTTAAAAGTCATTTTGAAAAAAATGTCTTTTGGCATCTTGCCCTCACTGGTGGGTGCCACCAGTGTTAAGTAAATACATGAATGAATGAAGTTAATATTTGCCTGACAATATTTGACTATGAACAGTAGTGTGTTTTTAAAAACTTGTTTACTTGAGCAGCTGTTTTTAGAGGAGACTGGCTAAATTAGAAATATGCTCTGTTAGGTTTTTTTTTTTTTTCTGTAGAAAAATATCATAACAAAAAATGTGCTTTGGTGCATATGAAGCCAAGGGCAGGCATCCTGGTTGTCTTGTGTCTTCCTAAATGTGTCCCTTTTATCAGTTATGTGCACACTTCATGTCCTGGTTGGGACTGAACCATTAACACTAAACACATACAGTATCACCGCTAAGTGACTCTCCTATGGTAGGTAGACCAGGTTCCTGTAGTGGTCTGGCTCCACCCACTTCCTGAAGAACCTGCTTCCTGTTTCCTGGGCTGTCCCTTATGTCTTCCACAGTCTGCTCACCTCCCTGCAGAAGTCTTCCCTCCCTGGTGTGGATTGCAGGCCCCATCATCTAGTACCTCCTGCCCTGAGGGCCTCCTGTGCATGGGACCTGTGTCCTTCCTTCTGTCCAGGATACTTCCATCCTGTCCAGCCTTGTGCTTGCTTCTTCCTTTGTCCCTAGCAGCCAGAGCTAGCCCCGTTTGCCCAGGAAAGACATACAAAGTGGAAAAAGTCATAGAAGTAGAATATGGGCTGGTGTATGTGTGTGTGGGGGGGGGGGCTGGTGGACAGTGTAAAGATATGAATGGATTTCCTGGTACCCCCTTAAAAAAGCTAGGTATGGCAATGTATCTGTAGTCAATCCTGAGAGCAGAGAGAGGTGGGTCCCTGGGACTCTGTCCTGTTAAAACAGCCAGCTCACTACTCTCTAGGGCAGTGAGATCTTGCCTCAATGGAGGTAGACATTTCAGAGATTTCTCTGTGGTCTTCGCACATGTGCATACGTTTACACACACATGACTCACATGGAAATAAAAGTGAAAACATAATTGGAATATAAGCTTCAGTCTTTGGATGCATAGAGCATATACACCAAGTGTTTTCTTCTTAGGGATCCCACACCAGATGAAAGAGACAATTAGAGGCATTTTAATAAATGTTTTTGTCAAACTGAAAAATATTATTTGATATTAAAACAAGATAGTATAGACTGGTGAGATGGCTCAGGAAGTAAAATGGCTTGACGTACAAGCCCGATGCCCTGAGATCGTTTGTTTTATATGCGCGTCTGTGTGTTTTATAGGTTGCCACAGCCAATCTTGCTTGGGCTTCCGTAGCAATACATCAGGTGCAGGTAAGTGTGGGCCATTCTCACACGGACATCCCAATGCAGCAGTAGTGGGGGCTAGCAAGTGGTTCCCAGGTCTGGTTTTGGATGTAATAGTTTATATCTGAACTTTGTAATCCCTTATATTCATTTGTAAACCATCTTAAATCTCTTGGTGCAAGTACATCGGCATTTTTTTTTTTTCATGGCAAGAAGAAAAGTGTAATTGCAAGGTGACGGCATGAGTTTCATGGTCTCTTCGGGCCATAGAGTGTGTTGGGTACATGCCTGGTAACAGATTTGGGAGTACAAGTGGGTGTAGAAGTCATTCAGGGTGGAGAGTGTGTCTGTGCTCTGCTCTCCATTTTTTTTACCTCAGAGAGTGTTGTCTGTCCCAGATGGCGGAGCCATGAGATAATAAGCAGAGTTTAGCATGTTGTACTTTTCAAGAAGTAAGACTGATAATGACTGGTGTTAACAGCATGCCGGGTTTTGTCCCTAAGTCAAAGGGCTTCCAAATGACTAATAACTGTTGTATGTGCGGCAGGTGTGCAGAGGTCTTGCCAAACAGACCGAACTGAATGACTTCCTGCTTGACGTTTCAAAGTAAGTGTTCACCCCGACTTCTCCTGGCCTTGGTGATAGTGGTGTGAAGTGCAGGTCCAGGTCCCTATGGTGACACATCTCTGTCTGCTGCATGGGCACACAAACATTCTGGGAAGAAGTACTAGTCTGTGGATTACACAGTTGCATCTTTATCTATGGTCAGTTTGTATGTTAGAAGTGACAGATGTATATATGATGATCTTCATCTGACATTTTATTTTGTGAATAGAAGAGGCTGCCACTGTCCACACTAACGCTTTCCAAGATGCATGCTCTGACATTTTCTAACAATGTCACTTTCCACGGCACTATTAATAATGCCATTGCATTTCTGTATACGATGTCACAAGTTGTGATTTGGAGAAAACATTTTGTTTCTCTAAAGCCTGACCTAGATCAAATTCTAGGTTATTTGAAGTTTAAATTATTAAATTCTGGGTTTATGTTGGCTTTGCATGCTACAGGGTGGGATCCTCTGTCTACACAACTCACCTCATTAATAACAAAATCTGAAAGCCAGATTATGATCACCTAGGTCATGCTCTCCTACCAGCTTAGTAAATTGGGGAGGCACCTACTTGTCCCTGGCCAACAGCAGCACTGTGGTGGCAACTGTCTTCTCCCATCCATACTGGTGCTTCCTAATTCCTCAACAGCACATGCCATCACCCTGCTGAATGCTCAGGCTGGCAGTTCCAGTTTACTTTGTAGCTGCCCTCTGGAATCTGGAATTAGAAACATGTAGCTGTAGTGGTTGCTCAGCCAACTCTCCCTTCTAATAGTTAAAGCCCGGCAGAAGTAATGGGAACTCTGATGATGTTAACTTCAGAGCACACAGAAAGGGAGGTCAGACTTCTCTCTGGTAAACACATTTGTGTATTTTGGCAGTGTCCCGATGTCACCTAAATGTTCATGTGACACTGTATGGGCTTTCCTCTGCTCAGGCAGGGGGCTCTCTCACTCCCCTGCTACTGTCTCCTATGTATGAGCTCACAGTGCAATAAAGTCCTCAGTCTCACTGCGCTCAAGCTAAAGAGGGCTTCCTGCATCACAGTGTCATGCTATCACTATACACCAAGTTAATTTCAGAGCATGGCTGAAACCCTCACAGAGCCAGCAAAACCCATATTGAGTTGTTTTTGATTTGTTCTGTGATAGCCAGCTGTTGACTCATCTTTGGAGGTTATGTCTCACTGTAGATGTCACGCTGCCTCTACAACATACTTGATTGGACATGCCTTTTACTTTTACTTAAGTAAATAGTTAAAAATCACTGGGTCCTGATCACTTATATTTTGGTGTTACTTCTCAGGCCAGTTTTTTTGATTGCTCAGTATAGTTTAACTTCTGACTTCTCCATTTTTTTCAGTGATCATGCATATTATAATTGTGTTTGTGGATATAATAAACTTAAGGATTGTTTACTTGGGAACATTCATGAGGATGTTGACCTGAATCCAGGTCTACTCAGTATGCATTCCAGCCTTTCTCCCCGCTCTCAACTGGGCAATGATGTCATCACTGGATGAGTCCGCTGCAATTAGTCTGTACTACGGCAATGATGATGCTTCATTGATTTTTTTTTTTAAATTGTATTTATTATTTCTGCAAGAAGACAAAAATCAAACAACACATATATTTACTTTTTAAAATGCGGAATCCATAAAATGTGTTCAGAGTTTAACATGCACTATGATATCGGTCAGGTTGCTCACGGGATTCATGTGTGTTTGTTTGTTTCAGGACATATTTTGATAACATAGTTGCCATAGACTCTCTACTTGAACACATCATGGTAGGTGTTTTCAGTTTTAACTGCAATTTTCCTTGAACCCTTACACTATTGGCCTTCACTCATGGCGTGACATTTTGTGTGTTGTAGACGAACATGCTCTGTTAATTGTTATGATTCATGGTACTAGAGATCCTTAGCCTTTCCCTTTCCCACCCCCGTTGAAATCTTGGGGAGGACTCGGGCCAGTGTTGTTTACATGGCTAGACTTGGGAAAAGTCTGCTTTCGCTTCCTAGTTTCCCAGGCATTTTCTGTATGAGTCACATTAGGTAGCCCTCCTACTGGAATTAAGTCTCAGCATCCTTCTCCTAGAAGTGGGTGCTTTGAGAAATGTTCCGTGGAGGTTCCAATGGTCTTGAGGTTCTTGTCTCGGCTCTTCTTCTGCCCCGTGGCCTCTCAGTTCGGCCTCTGCAGCTTTGGTCGGCCTCAGTCATTTTCTCTGGGTTCTTCTAGATGTGTCTCCCCCACTGACTGTCCTGGTGCATGCTCCCTCCTCCTGTTGGTCCTGAGTGAGTTGACAGCACTCTGCACTGTTTCTGTGTTTGATTCTTTCTCAGAACCTGCTTCCTTATGGAGTTTCCTTTTCATGTTTGACCTTGTCCTCCCCATCACTCACCTTCCGCCCACTTTGTGAGCTGTGCTGTCCAGCTGTGAAGCCGTCACATCCCCAGTCTCTTCTTTCATCTGAGCCCTGCATCTGATCCCTGATCATTTGGGGAGGCAGATTTTAAAATGTTTCCTTAGTGTTTCAGTTGCCCTATCCGACACTATCTTCAGTCTGCACCCTGGGGGCTTGGGAGTCTTGGAGCTTTTATGGGGACCGCTTTTCTCATTTTTGTGTTTCTTTATGTGTTCTCCTCCCCTCCCCCACTGATCGGGGTGTGGGTGGTCCTCCAGGCCTTACTTTCCGATTGTCTTCTGTTTATTTTCCGCGATTCTCCCTGATGTGCGTCTTCAGTTGGGTGTACTTAACCACTCCTGTTTAGGGGGGAGGCTGACTGCAGTTACAGGAACTCCACCCTGACAGAGCACTTGGTGACAACGTGCACGGGAAGGACTCAGGTGCTGCAGAGGCCAGAGGCAGAGGCATTGCAGAGGAAAGGGTATTAGCAGTTACAGAGAATAACGGGAATAGGCCAGGAAAGGGAGATGCGGGGGTCGAGGGGGGGGGTGAAGGATGAGGAGAGAGAGAGGAGGGGTTAAATGTGAATGAGAGGGAGCGTGGACAGGCGAGAAGATCAGAAATAGTAGGAAATATTAGAGTGGTTAGGAGTGAGAAGCCATTTATAAAAGGCTACTTGGACACAAGCTAGGAAATGACAACAGCCAAAATATAAATAAATATAAATAAAATATAATAAAAATTAACAGATAAAAGTGAGGGGCTGGTGAGATGGCTCAGTAGTTAGAAGCACGAAGTTCCTTTCACTGTGGTTAGCTGGCTCTATAGCTGGTGTCTGCTTTTGAATACTAATTTAGTCAGGGTCTCACTGTGTAGCTGCAGCTGCCCCAGAAATCAGAGCTCCATTTGCTTCTGCCTCCAGAATGCTGGGATTAAAGGCATGGGTCTCCATGCCTAGAGTACTTCACATTCTTTCCAGTCACTGTTGGTAGCTGTCAATTAGGCTGAGTGAGTGCTGACCACAGTGCTGACTGAGACAGGCCAAGACACCAAGAACATCCTGAGCAGCTTAAGGAAAGAGCGCAGGGATCTCGAGTATTCTCAGGGAGGGAGGCAGCAGCTGGTCAGCAGCTCAAGGACTAGTACTCTAATGTTTCAATGCCAACACGAGCATGGGCATGTGTCTGCTGGGGTCAGCACATATGTGGACTTACACACCCTGTATCCCTCCCCAGCATAGAGTATCTGAAATCAAAATGTGTCTCAAGCTCAGGTTCACTGAAATGGGCTTTGGTTTCCCACCGGTTTACTCTGGTTTCTCATTCATCTCAGATATATGCAAAAAATCTAGTGAACGCCGACCGCTGCGCGCTCTTCCAGGTGGACCACAAGAACAAGGAGCTGTACTCGGACCTGTTTGACATCGGAGAGGAGAAGGAGGGGAAGCCCGTCTTCAAGAAGACCAAGGAGATCAGGTACAGCTGGAGCGGCCGTCCTGGCTCTGATGCGGATGCACAGGTTTCCTGTGGCCCCACTTCTCTGTACCTATTCACAGGTGCGCTGACAATACTTGTCATACTGTGATATCATTCCCACCAGGACCCGCCTCCTGAAGGTAGTGCTTCTGGGAATGACATTGCAGTGCCAGCGAAACCGCGCCTAGGAAGCGTTAGCGTCACTCCTGGAAATGCCGTCTTCCGGAGGCGGTCCTTTTGGAAATCATGTTGGAAAAACTTACTAGTGTTCCCAGGTAGGTAAAGGTCACTCCAGCTGCAGCCGGCAGGCTCCTGTGTCTAGGAGCAGGGTGAACTTAATCAACCGAGCCTCTGCTGCTTCCCAGCCAGTGAGGACTGAAAACTGATGAGTTCAACACCTGGGCCTGGCCGTTCGTCGGCCGAATCAGCTACCCTTCTGCCTGCTGCATTTTTGAAATGAAAGCCTTCTCTGTACCCTAAGTGGCAGCTCCTGTCATTTACATGGACAGATGGCCTTTACCTGTTTGGTGGAGTCCCTGGCGGCTCAGTCTTGTCACGACCTGGAAGGGAGCCTGTAAGGAGCACTAACTGTGGAGGAGTGGAGCACCTCGTGCAGGAGACAAATCCCTTTCAACATCTGCCTCTTCTCGCTTTGTGTCCACTTTAACAAATTCTCAGCGAAACACCATGTGCATCCTCACTAATGAATGCTTTCCATTTGGCTACTTCATGGTGTTAGGGAACTAACTAATTCCACGGAACAGAATGATGCCAGCCACGGGCTGTCGCTGCTCTGCCCCTGACACTACTTCTTCTAGGGTGATGGATCCTGGATTACATGGTCACAAAATTCTGATATAAAGACACTGTCAGAGTATATGGGGGCCTTACATTATGTTCATTTCTTGGTTTGGTTCTAGCTCTGGACTTGCCAGTTTGCTCATAGCCAGTTAAACTGGTTTTTCTTGCCTTAAGTTTGGGTATTGCTTACCCCGCTGGTGTAGATGTAATTGTGGAAACCGTGGCTTATACATATAAGCTCAGGGGGCAGGGGTGGCAGGAGATGGGCTGTGTCTTTGTGAGGACCCTTTGGTGCTGGCCTCCAGCACTGTCCTGCTTCTGCTCACCATAGAGAAAAAGTCACTGAGAGCTGAAGAAAGTTTCCATTCATACAGCTCTCAGAACTGAGGTAGACAAGTGCGTGTCATGAATAAACTTTGGGAAACTCATGGTGTCTAATTTGTACTCCTGAAGGCTCAAGGGAGCCAGGGAGGTGGTGATGTTTCACTTCACACAGTGTTGGCCCTTTGGGGACATTTTAATTCAGTACCCCTTGGAGGTTTCGAAAACTCTTAGTGTGAGTTGTAGATGCATTTCTTAATTAACTAAAATTTGAAATAAAAAGATGTATGATTATAATACAGTAATATGAAAAATATCAGCGTGATGCTTTATTATAGAGTATAACTAAATATGATCAGTTCATGTTTACATTTTGATTATTTTTAAAAAGAGCAAATTACAAGAACACTTTTGTACTATTTCTGGTACATGGGTTACAGATAACAGATACTTCATGTCCTGTGTTCAGGAAGGTCTATGGACCTAGGACCGGGCTGTATGTGTGCAAGTTAGTGAACCCAACTGTGTGAGAAATCCATTAAGAAAGCACGCACACTGTAATTCCTGGGGTGATTTGCTGGTGGAGGGAGAGCATTGCTGGCCAGCCGGAGACCAGCCAGAAAGAGTTTTCGGTTTCAGTCTGCAGTCCTTTACATTTTCAAGTTATTATGTGTGACATCTTCAAACACGGTTCCGAGTTATCACTCTATTCTTCTGCTTCCCTTTGACATATGTTATAGGATTACTTTGGATACATAAATGCAAAATTAACATGTGCACTTAAAGGTTCAGTTCTCGTAACTCCTTTAAGGTGTCATCATCTGATTCTCCTGCCCCTCTCGTTCTGTTTCTGCAGATTTTCTATCGAGAAAGGGATTGCTGGCCAAGTGGCAAGAACAGGGGAAGTCCTGAATATTCCCGATGCTTATGCAGACCCACGTTTCAACAGGTGAGGGGAGAGGCTGGCCCTTGTCATTTCTTCCTGGAGGTTCCAAGGCTGAAGCCTCTTTAAAGGAGTCTGTTGCCCCAGCCTGTTACCAGTGGTCAGAGCAAGTAGACACTTAGAGAACATGGTCTGAGGCCCTTCACACATCAGCATTCCCTGCTGGGGCCAGACCAAATGTCCAGTGACAGAGCTCTGGCTTCTCCTGGTGGTGCTGTTATGATTTGATCAAACCCTGCCCTGTCCCAGCTGCCACACAGGATAAGGAGTTGGATTTTTTGGTTTTCATGTCTGGTTTTGAGTTAAGGACCTGTCATTTATCCACTATAAATAGAACTGGGGTCAATCACTCTTTCCCTCTGTATCTCAGCTTCATCCCCTTTTAAATGGGTATGAGGATGCCTATGTGCAATTGTCTCTTAGGTCTGCAGCTAATTTTCCTAAGAGCTCTGGAAACTGCTGCACACAAAGCAGGAATTGAGTAAGCCACACAACCGCGATATAGTTACAGTGCGATATTAAGATGGACCACTAAGATTTTTATTTATTTATTTACGACTCTGGAGAACTTGAAATCAAAGTATATGTTTTATTCAATCCTTGGAAATTAGAAGTTGCAAGGTGGATATTGAGGTATTTAGAGCAATATTTCAGATATGCGACATTGGTGTTTAGTTGATACATTCACATGACTTACAATATAATTATCTGGAAGTATTTCCTGTAGTTAATGGTGGGTGTTGAATATGCAGAAGTGCAGTGGTACCCTAGTAATGTTTTACCACCAAGTTGAAAATACTAATAACCTTACCTTTACCCCCCTCCCCCGCAAGCTTGCTTGTCCTTACTTACACTGCTTAAATATGAAATTATTTGTCATTATTTAAAAATCTTTATGTAAAATTGGTGAGTCATACTACTGGGAAAATACAAGAGAAGCCATTAGAATGAGGGACACTGCCAAAGCATGTGACATCATCACTTTAGTATCTAGATTATATGAGACCTCTGTTGGTTTCATGAGTGAGAAGAGACACACATACTCCCACTACCAAGGCCACACGAGTGTTTATTTTAAGAGAGTTCCCAGGCGGGTACAGAACAGAGAAGCAGGACAGGAGAAGAGAATGACCAAAACATGACATCATTTTTTAAGAGAAGGGGTGTGCACTGCTTTACGTAGTCACGTTTAGGGCGTGCCTCTGTATGCGTCCAGGGAGGTGCTTCTGTATGCAGTGCTGCATGAGCTTATACAGCCCAGGAGCGTGCCTCCATATGAGGTGCATCTCACTGGAGCCATGTTGGCTCAACCACGTGGAGTGCCAGGAATACTTACAATGCCCCCCTAAAGGACAGTGTATGTTTGATGCTTCACCAGAGAGGATGCATTTCTGATTACTCACTGTATGGAGAGTAAACAGAGCCCAGCTTTGGAAGGTCCCTTCTAGTGTGGACCAGGACAGTGGCTGAGATTTACAGGTGGCATCATGGTGGAAGGGCAAGGATTGTGGAGTGGGACCATCCCGATTTGCTGGTAGGAGCAGATGATCAGACAGTCTCTTGGGAAAACATTGGTGTGGTTTTGAACCTTGGTGATCCTCCAGTCTGCCCTCCTTCTACATATACCCTCCAAAGAAAATGAAATCACTTGTCCACAGGTGCAAACACAAGTTTCCCCGGCAGCCTTATGGTAAATAGCTATTAGCCAATGACATTCTCCATTAAGTGGAGAATGTGTACATGAAATGTGCCTTCAGTGGATACTGCAGCTCAGCAGTGAGGCCTGATGGTTTATGAACAGCACAAGTAAACAAGGAAAGCCAGGCTTTGAAAACTCATGCACATCCCGCCCGTGCTGGTTTTGTGGCTGACTTGGGGGAACCCAGTCTTCTCTGATCAGGAGTAAGCAAAGCCTCTGCTCTGAAGGATATGAGAGCAAGGAGTTTTGCTTCATGAGCTCAGAGCCCTGATCATGTCAACTACTCACAGATGCGTGTGGCTGTGTACTGCCTGTGTGATAGGTGTAGCTGTGGACTCCTGCTCTAAATCTTAATGTGAATATTCCCATGTAAAATGGCTTAGCAAGATACGGGTTTCATAAATATGACCAAGCTCAAAGGATGGCACTGTTTACCAGACCTCCTGAACTTTCCTCTGAATCACATGCTTTGTCTGGTTGTCCGATGATCTTGATGCTGAGAGCCTGGCCAATCAATAGGAGAAAAACTTGTAAACAAGATCAAATAAGCTTGGATATTTGTGAAAATGTTTTAATAAAAAAACTTTTACTTTTACACTGTTCTGAATCCTCAGTGTCATTCCAACCCATTACACCCAAGGTATAAAAGCTGTGTTGAGATTTATGACGGGATGTGTCCTCTGTTTCTACCCACTGGGCCTTTTCACTCTGCTGACAGCTCTGCCCTTCCCGCTTCCACAGGGAGGTGGACCTGTACACCGGCTACACCACACGGAACATTCTGTGCATGCCGATCGTGAGCCGTGGCAGTGTGATCGGCGTGGTACAGATGGTGAACAAGATCAGCGGCAGTGCCTTCTCCAAGACGGATGAGAACAACTTCAAGATGTTTGCCGTCTTCTGTGCTCTGGCCCTGCACTGTGCAAATGTAAGCGTGCCTCTGGTCGTGCGTGCGTGCGTGCGTGTGTGCAGCCATCCAGCTCGGGGCTTCTTGCTCTTTTTCATTTCTGTTTTCCTCTGTGAATTGTGAGCAGGGATTCCTGCTCAGGCCCCCTTTAGAAAGTACTTCACGATGCCGGAAGAAAACTCTCTCCTGAGACTTTGAGTGCATTTCAAGGTGTGAGTTTGTTCATGTACTGGTGCAATGTGAAGCGTTGGCCTTGTGTCTCATGACCGCTTGGAAAGGGACGTGTTGTCTAGTATGTGTCACACGTGGTACCTTATGGAGTCTTTGCAGAGTGTGAACAGCAGCTCATGTCTTCCCACTGGCCAGGGAAGTTCTGCTTGTGAGGACAATCAGGGCTTAGGTCAATGCACATGTGTAACTGTCATGCATAGTCCTTGTAGCCACTGTGTCCTGTTCCTGAGGAATAAAATGAGGTTCAGTTTATATTCTGAAATTTATCATCTATCTTTTATGTTGCTGTATTTTAAGTGAGTTAAACATGTAATGGTCCATAAACTAATAATCCTGTAATGGTATTATAGTGCTGCAACTAGGGAAATTTTTAGGATTCTTACTGAGCAAAGTTTTACCAGTGGGACTTAGCTGGGTACCACTTTAGTAACTTAGAGAAAATGTTTTGGGAACTAAGCTTCTCACCTCATGCAGCCCTGCTGATCTCCCAGAGTCATAGATCCTGTCCTGTACGCCTCTATAACTTGGCATAGTTCACCCCCTCTGCTCCTAGGTCAGGGCAGGGGAATGATGGAAATGCACCAGAATGGCTGCAGTTCATTGCGATTTTATCACTGAGGTGTTTTTAATTACTAAAAACTTATAAAATTATATGACCTTTGAAGTTTTCTTCAACCTTGAAATATGAGCGCAGTGTGAAGGTATATCTCTCCTATCTACTTGGCCTGCCTTGGTTCACATTGTGCCAGGGACTCTGCTGGCTAATGGGAAAGCAGTGTACTTCATATCGAAAAGATGCTCTTTTGGATGCCCCTCAAAGCATCCTCACAAACAGCTTGCAAATCCTCTCAGACAGTTTGCAAATAAGATGGCCGCAGAGCCCTCCCCGTGGGCTTCTGGGAGCCTGGCAGCTGCAGGAGCGACAGTCCAGAGCCTGAGTGTGGGCACTGCTCCTGTGCCTTCCTGGTGCTTTCTGAGCAAGTCAGCCTTGCCGTGTTGAGCATGTTTTTAATAGGAACGGCATCTTGTAGCATAATTGCCCCAGCAGGTTAACTGAACAATGCCATCTCCCTCTCTGCCCTGAAAGATTGTCTTCTTTCTAAAGAATACTCACGTTTATTAAGACTATAGACATGAAAAGACTTTGTGAGATGTAAAGCAGGCTTTCAGTTGTTAGCTGTCGATCAGTCTAGATGCATGGGATCCTGGGAACTCGGAGTAGTTTTGCCCTTGAACCAAGAGCCCATAGAACCATAGCTGCTTTTAACCTAAGCATGTAGCTTGTGATCAGGTTCTGTGCTCCTTTTGAACTGTGGTACTTGTACAAGAGAAGAGACAGGCTGCAGGATTGTTCTTAACACGAAGTATGCTTTTATTTTCTGTAGTTTATTTATTTATTTATTTATTTGACAAATCAGACCATTTCCTGTAGGCAGAATTAAAGCAGATGTCTGGCTGGAAGCACCCACAGTCCATTGATCGAGCTAACTGATAATTCAAAGTACTTCCAATGGAAAAAATGACCATTTAGAAAGGCCAGAGGTCTGAAATGAGTAGAATCACTTAGTTTTCACATGCCTCATGATTTTAAAGAAGGTTTTCTTTTTTTTTCATTATCCAATGTAATTTTATGAGAGAACCTATTTGACTACTAGTACCTGGATTTAAATATATTTAACTCTAGATTAGAATACCCAACACGAAAGTAAAAGCCGTTCCTCTAACATGTCCTACTATATTTTTACTTTATAGTTTTATATTGTGTACATACACACACATATATGTATTTTTAATTTAAAAGTAACATTTTTAACATACCCCCACTTCCCATTCATCCCCAGCTTCCCCCTTCTCCCAGGGTATGTCAGTGCAGTCTGGCAAATCCAGCTGAGGTAGCTCCAAGTTTCTCCTGCCTGCATCAAGGCTGAGCTAGGTCTCCCTCTGTAGGGAATGGGCTTCAAGAAGCCAGTTCATGCAGTAGGAATAAATTCTGATCCCAGTGCCAGAGGCCCCACAAACTGCCCACGCCATTCTATTGTCTTCCACATTCAGAGGGTCTAGCTCAGTCCCATGCAGGTTCCCCAGCTGTCAGTCCAGAGTCAGTGAGCTCCTAATGGCTCAGGTCAACTGTCTCTGTGGGTTTCCTCATCATGATCTTGACATTTTTGCTCATATAATCTCTCCTCCCTCTCTTTGACGAACTGGGAGCTCAACCCAGTGTTTAGCTGTGGATCTCTGCATCAGCTTCCATCAATTGCTGGATGAAGCTTCTATGATTACAATTAGGTGGTCATCAATTTGACTATAGAGGAAGGCCAGTTTAGGCACCCTCTCCACTATTGCTTGGAGTCCCAGCTGAGGTCGTGTTGTGGGTTCTTGGGTGTTTCTGTAGCACCAGGTTTCTCTCTAGCCCCACAATGGCTCCCTCTATCAAGATATCTATTTTGTTGTTCTCTCTCTCTCTGTCCTCACCCCCAACACAACCATCCCATTCTCTCATATTCTCTTCTCATCTTCCTTTACCCCTACCCTGCTATGACCCCAATTTACTCAGGAGATCTTCTCTATTTCCCTTTCCAAGGGGGAATCCACAGATCTCTCTCTTAGGTTCCTTCTTGTTACCTAACTAATCAGAGGTTGTGGACAGTAGCTTTGTTGTCCTTCGCTTTACATATAAAATCCACTTATGCATGAGTACACACCGTGATTGTTTTTCTGCATCTGTGTTACCTCACTCAGTAGAAATTGGTATGGGGCAGTTTCTTAGAAAAGTGAGCATCAATGATGCAGTAATAACCACTCTTGGGCATATACCCAAAAGATGCATATTGTTACCACAAGGACATTTGCTCAATTATGTTCATAGCAGCATTATTTGCAATAGCCAGAACCTGGAAACAACCTAGATGCTCCTCAGCTGAAGAAAGGTGTTTTTTTTTTTTTTTTTAAATGTGGTATATTTACACAATGGAGGACTTCTCAGCATTTAAAACAAACAAACAAACAAAAAAACCCATGACATCCGCATCCTGAAATTTGCTAACAAATGGATAGAACTAGGAAAAAAACCATCATCCTGAGTGAGTTAATAAAGAAGGTTTTAAATGTAAGAGATGTACGTGGTCCTGCAACAGGGAGGCTTTGAGAATAGATTGACTCCTGTGCTTCTTGGGTCAAAAGATTCTCCACACCTTGGAGGCACGAGACAATCACCTTTGTGCTGGTGAGACACACAGGCACTGTTCGGGACACTTGTCATATAAATGTCAGTTTCACAACAGTCACGTAGACAATTCCAGCATATTAAGAGAAGCTGGGCCTATGAAATTTGAATTTGAATAATGTGTCTGAGGCTGCAGAGCAAGCCTGTGACAGTGCAGGACTGGACAGTAGGCTGACTCTGTCCTCAAGTCTCACACCTTGCATTTGACACAGCTCTTTACCAAACAGGAGAACTGATATCAGGGAGTGATGTTGAGGTCCGGGAGGATCGTCAGGTAGCCATCAAACCCTACAGCCTGAGTTATATCTCATGAGAATAGTGGGGGAAGAAGCTGACCCTTGTTGTCCTCAGGCCTCTATGTGTGTGCCACGCACAAATATACCTCACCAAAGTAAATAGATGAATAAATGCAAAGAAAGAAGTGTCATTATGTATCACATAAAATATAGGGCAAATGGCCTTTAGCTGGGTTTATTCGATTTCTCTAGAGACAGAATGGATAAGGAACACAGAGTGACAGATAGTACTTGAGTGAATTGATTGAATTGGTTTATGCACTGATGGTGTCCGTGCAGTCCCAGAACAGGCCTCGTGTAAGCTGAAGAAGTCAAGAATCCCAAGCCAAGTTCAAAGCAAGGACAGTGTTGGTGTGACTGTCAGTCTAGCTGGAGACCTGAGATCTTGGGGGCTGCTATAGTGATAGAGTTCACAGTCTGGAACCTGGAGCTCTGGTCTCCAAAGACTGAAGGGTGTCTCTGAGAGGGAGACAGAGACGGAAGGACAGGCTGGGGCAGAGGATCATCTGGATGGGTGGATCTTCCCCACAGCTGCTGAGTACAGCACCCATCTGCAGAAACACCCTCAAGGACACGCTGAGCAGCAATGCTTTGCAGGCTCTGGCTATCTCACAAGTTAAGGTGACACTGCAGGCTAACCGCCACAGAGCATATGAGTGGCTTTTTACAGAAACGAGTGTGGTTAAAGTAAAGAATAAGCCTTCATAAGCAGTGGAGCAAACAGAACAGAGATGAAAGAGATGTCGGAATGGACAGTCTGACACCAGGGTCAACCTAAGAGAATGATGTACGTTAAGTATAGATGATGGCCTGGCTCATATGTGCCCCTGACAAAAGGCTTCAGAGAAATGTCTGAGGTTGATCTTCTGTGATAACATAACAAAGGTGACTTTTAATGATCAAGCTTTGCTAGTGATGTGATGGCACACACACATAGGCACAGACTCACTACCAGACATATCCACAAAATCTATGACTCAAAACCCTAGATATTCCCTTTTGGGTACTCCCTATTTTGTGTACCCTTCCCCCCCCCAAAAAAAAAACCCAAAACAAAATATAGCCCTTCTCAAAATTTGTCAGGACAGAGAGATAAAGTGTGAGATGGGTTTTGACGCTTTATCTCTAAGCTTATGAGGTTTATGATAAATGTTAGCAGGTATTCATTTCCCTGTGTATTGAACACTCACACATGTTAGACATGATGCTAGGGCTAGTCACTAGTTCCTGAAGCTCGGGAAAAGAACATATCTCCCCTGCCCCCCTTGTGGTGTGTGTGTGTGTGTGTGTGTGTGTGTGTGTGTGTCCTATACTGAGTCACTAGTCTCCAAAGCCAGAGTAATGGTCCATCCTGAGTATATAGGTTAAAAATCACTAGCCCCTGAAGCCTAGGCATAGGTACATGCCATATATATATACACAGATGATATATGTTCAAATCATCCAATACTGAATGCAGGGTAGCTTTCCATTTCTTAGATGGTTGCAAGGGTTTTCCAAAGCACACTTTGTAGTAGGCATGGCCTTTCCTTCCGGTGTCATTCTCTGTGCATGCTGAGTGTCACTTAAGATGATGCAGAAGTCTACTTTAATGCTTGCTTCATTGCTTTGCAGCTGTTTTTAAGCCTTATTTAAATTAGCTGATGCTTCTAGGCCTCAGTTTCTCCAGCAGGTGAGTGGTGATGATAGCATCCCCCAGGACTGGTGTTAGAAATGCAGATGTTAATGTCTGGGTTCTCAGTCTGCAGCAGATGTGGCCTGCTCCTTTTGCTTTCTGCTCTGATTGGCTCTGATACTGTATTTTCCGAGCCATCAGCGCAGACAGTTATATGAAATTCCAATTCACTCTTTCATAGACCGACAGTCTTCATAGCCTAAACTGCCTTTTGTTAAGAGAGAGGCTGAGATCCAGGACTTGGTGGAAAGTATCATGGGAAAGATTTCACAGGGACTGTTGATACCCATTCTAAGACAAAACTGCGTTCCCTGGAGGGAAGTCACCAATTCCCACTGTATTTATGCTTTGTCTTGATTTCAAATCAAGGGAAGGGTTTGGAGAAAGTTCTCCCACGTGCCCTATCCAGTCGGAGCAGGAGAGGAACTCTTTCTGGTGCTACACGCAGAGTGTGCCGGGACCTGTCTTTAAGAAAGAAATTTCAGCTCTTCCAACCCAGAGTGAAGATGTAGGTCTCTTGAGAAGAGCAAAGCAAAGTCATTTGTATAAATGACTTTGTGCTGTGTATGGCCTCGTCTATGAAGTAGAGACTGTGAGCTATAGGAGGAAACAGCAGGTTTTGTGGTTTGGGGCATCCCTCCTTGGGCTGTCTCCTCACTTTCTATATTTCTTATTCATTTTCCCATCCATTTGCTTATTCCAGTTTATCTTGGGTAATTGCCTGTGGGTGTTCTATACCCAGGACTGCTTAACTATTCGTGCATGTACCTCATGCTCTTACTGTTTGGAGCTCATTTGAACTTCCTGCATATGTGAGTAGCATTAACTTCACAATGCCAGCTTCCTAGCTACCATCTTGGCCTCCACGCCCTCCCCCCCCTCACCCCCCATCACCCGCCCACCGCCCCCACCACTGGAAGATGGTTTTGCATCTCCAGCTGCTTGCAGTGGTGGCAGCTTCTTTCTTATGTCACTTGTTCTACTTGGGACTTCATTCCCAGAGTCCCACAGAGCCCCACCTCTGCTGTGTGGGGTTCTTTTGGCCTACTGTAGCATCATTCTGTACTGTGTCTGTTTGGTCTTAAGATTTGTGTAGAGAATCCATTTCATATTAATAATATCATTAATGCTGTTGAAAAATAACATAATGGAAAATACCTATTTTAAGAAATATTTTGTTACAAATTAAATCAATGAGAGGGAGAAAGCATGCTCAGCTTATATTAGTGAATGTGGTTTAAATCTCAAGCCTCCCCAAAGTTAATCTAACAGTAACTTGACATGACCCATGCCTGGCAGTGGGTCCTCAGTGGTGTGTTTTCCTGATTTCTAGTGTGTATTTCCCACTACTGTCAATTTCAGGTTCCTCACGGGAGGGGAAGGCTCACTTGTCTCCTGCATGATAGCAGAGGGTACCACTGTGACTCCGCAGTTATCAGACTCTTCTTGCTTATCACTAGAGAAAGGTGCAGCAGTCATGGGGAGTGGCATGCTGAGCATATAGTCATCATCTGAGACCAATACAAAGTCTTAACAACACCTAGTACTAAGACCCTAACTATCATCAGCCACTGGCATCTGCTCTTTACACCCCCTAAGATTGGTCAGTGAGTGTACTCACTTCACAGGTGGGAACCTGGGTAAAAATAATGTCTACATACAATAACCGGGAATTAATCTTGGACTCTGTATTCACAGAAGAGACTTTTAGAAAAAGCAGCTGCTGTTGGTCTAACACAATGAGCTGAAGAGACAAATAATTTTCTGTCTTCTTCAGTTTGCATTGAGATCCTAGATTATATAATTTTTGATGTTCATATTCAAGGTTATTTACCAAGTGAAAAATGTATAAAATTTCCGAAACTTATTTATTTTTTGCATGAAATTAAACTATTTTATGTTGTAGCTAATTTTAGAGTAAGCACTGTAGTTGAAAGTTTTTCTGTCCTGCCCAGCCTGTCCCACAGACATTTAATCCCAAATAAACATACACAGGCTTATATTAACTACAAGCTGATTAGTTTACACTCAGGCTTATTACTATTGCTAATTCTTATACTTTAAATTAATTTATATTTCTATTTATGTTTAGCCAGGTGGATTGGTTCCTTTTGGCTCAGTGCAGCATTCTCATCCTGCTTCCTCTGTCTTGTCTGGTTGCTCCACCTCTATTTCCTGTCTAGCTTCTGGCCAATTAGCATTTTATTAAACCAATATTTACAGTAACAAATATTAACAGTGTACAAGACCATAGTCCCACAGCAAAGCACCAAATAAAATGATAAAAATACATGAATAAAAATTTATAAAACATCATGTATTTGCATTATAACTTTATAAATAAAAAAGATGATGGATATCTTCAACCAGATTGTAGGTCACCCACTTGTGAGAAAGTGTCAGAAATATGAGTTTTAGGACTGGATGATGTCATATGCAGGGGACTGATATTATCTGTAACTTGTGTTGTGACCTTTACACCCAGTGCAGCTACCTTAACTTGCACCTTCAATATGGAATCACACTGGGCTACAGGCCAGGCAGAGCTGTTCTGAATACTGAGAACGCCACTCATATAACTCTACCTGTCAGAGCCTGTGGGGTTATCTGTAGGGCAGAAAGCCAGGAGGAGTTCGTGAGGTTTGGGAAGAAGTCAAGAGAAAGTTTGCTGGAGTTTTCAGGTGAATGATGTTGATGGGACATCATGCCATGCTCTCCAGCCATGGAAGAGCTCTCTTAAAGCTCCTATGTTGCACAACTCTCTCCTGTTCAGAGTGGCGAATGTCCTGTGACAAATAGCCTTCTGCATCTCGGATGAGACAGAGGTTTCTGAGCATCCAGCATTTGTAAACACCATTTGCAAGCTTCTCTCCAACCTTGTTGGTGAGGCAACTTTTACATGTGCTTCCTGCTTGCCTGTGGGTCTGCAGTTTGTACACAGTACCTGGAGCATTTGTTGAATTTTTACATTACTCACACATTTCCTTCATAAAGAGATATGTTTCAGATTCGCTGCCCTCTCCTGGCAAATGTTACAATATTTTCACATTTAGAAAATAATGTCTATAGGGATAAGGGGTACTTCAGAAGTTTCTACTGCTACTAACACTGATGAGAAAGTACATAGTTGTTTCAAAGAATGTCACACCACAGGCAGGGCTTTGAAATAGACATGTAATGGGCCTGCTTTTGTGTGTGGTTGCCTTGCTCTCTCTTGCTATCCTTTTTTATTCTGTATATTTAGTTTTGACTGTAATACAAGCATGGGCAGATACTTTCCTGGCCATGTCCTTTTAGTGTTCTGTAAGCGTCATGTATCTGAATGGATATATATCTTTTCTAGACTTTGGAGATTTTTTTTTGTGATTTTATTGAAAATATTTTCTATGCTTCTGGCATGGAGTTTTTCTTCTTCGTCTATATCCATGATTCCTAGGTTTGATCTTTTTATGGTGTCCCAAGTATTTTGTTGGTTTTATTATGTATTCTTTGTTTTTGCCTTACCGTTTCCTTTGACTGAATAATCCAATACCTCTCCCCTATCTCCAGGATTCACAGGCTGTGCTGCATACACATGCCATGCTTTAGCAAGGCTTCTACTGAAGCCTCTGATTTGACTTCTTGAATGTTTCATTCCAGAATCATTTTACTTTTCTGCTTCTGCAGTATTTCTTTTTCTTTATTAGATTCTAATTTTGCATCTTTAATTGACTACTTATTTTACTATACTGTTTGTATTTTACTAGAATTCTTGCAGAGATTTATTTCTGCTCTCTTTAGATTCATTTACACATTTATGTCCTCATTGAATTCATTGACATATTTGTAATTTTTTGGGTTATTTGTAATTTATTCTAAGTGATTTTTATTTGGGAACATTATGATGGATTTGGTACTTTTAGGGGCAGACAGATTGCCCTGGTTTTTGTTGTCACATTTTGTGTAGTGATTTCTGCATCTAGAGTTGGTCAATTACATCTTTGGCATGAATTTCTGTCCCACCTGCATTGAATGGACATTTGGGTTTGACTTTGATGTTATCATGTCTTAGCTGGGGTCCACTCTGTGAGGTGATACTCAGAGCTTAGTTATGGGACAGTCAATGTTGATTTGTGGTCAAAATAACTTGGGTGATCCTAGCTGGGCAAGCTGTTTTTTTGTGCAGAAAGTTCACAGTTTACTTGATGGGCAAGGCCTGAGGTCACCAGTCTCTGACCTTAGACAGGTGCCTTGGCCATCCAAGTTTCCTCAAGTCATGGTAGGAGCCTAAGAATTGGTAAGGACCGAGAGTTGTGGATATGTGGCCTTAGGTAGTTGCTGCTGAGGCCATTCTGAGCCTGAGGAGAGGGTTCTGGGGCTATGTGTCTGTAATCTAACATAGGTCTCAGTAGGAGCTGCGGACAGAGGCACGTATGGCTGTGGTCAAGTATCTATGACTTCACACAGATGCTACTGTCAGTGGTAGGCTAGGCAGAGGAGGACACTGCTTCATGTAAATTATATGGGACAAAATGACAGAAATGCATCCAGAACCATTTCAGAAATCATTGAGAGTTCTCTATTTACCACAAGTTCAAAGTAATTGAGTGGTTTTTTAAAAAATAACACTTGTCAGCAACCCAAACAGCAGTTCTCATACAACATAATCCAAATTAGGCTAATGTGATTGTTACATACCAAAATGATGCTTCGAACATTGTCTTTTCTTCCTGTAATTAAACTATCATGTCTCTATAAGAACTGTACACCAACATGCACAGAGCAAAGTATGTACTTTCAGAACCAAGTCAACAGTGAAGGTGTGTGACACTGCCCAGACACGCTCCTCGGATTCATGATGCATTGGAATTGTAATCAGTTTTGTTGTTTTGTGCTTCAACAGCCTATTACAGCTACACCCAGCTATTTGACCCCACATGGGGTCACAACCCACAGTTTCCAAAGCAATGTAGTCTAGCAGAGATCGCTAAGAACTGTGACAAATAGTTTTAAATGATGATATAAAAGATGTCTTGATTCTTGATGCTTCTCACCATCATCCACATCATTAAACAGACGATGAACATAATCTTGTATATAGAAAGCAAGCTGTCCTATTCCAATGTTACAATGAGACATGGACTGTTGGAGAAGCTATTGATCACACACATTAATTTTTGTAAAGGGTAGTTTTCCCCTATAGTTTCTTTCCAAATTACTCTCACTTCACGACTAATTCACACGTGTCAATGTTGGTCTTTTTACTGGCTCCATTGCTTTTTAAATTTTTTCTCACTTATTAGTGTGTAGTTACTTGTAAAACTGCATTTGCATGCATGTAAGTACACATGGCCTTACTCATTCAATAGGATAATAAACTATGCCTCTTTATTTTCAAGTTGGTCCCCTCTTTACCCCCTTTCTCAGGATGAGGCCCCTGCACCTGCTGGGCAAGCAGTCACCACTAGCTATATGCTAAATCCTAACTGTCCATCAGCGTGGCCACCCATATGTCCACACCATGGGCACAATATTGGACATTATACAAATCTGTCACACATATGTAATCATTGCTCTAATGCTGGTGAAATCCTAAATTCAAGTAAGAAAAGAAAAAAATACAGTTAAATCAGGGAAAGAAAGGAAATTCTCCCAAGGAAGCCAGTTTGGTATTCTGGGTGACATGATTATCAAAGTGTTTCTATATCAAAGGTATAGAAGTTCCATAAATAATAGTCATTTATTTATTGATAATACACACACATTTTATTTTTAATTCTTTTACTACTAAAGTGAAAATATAATATGGGGCATTATAAGAAAGACAGACAGTAATTTCTCTCCCTGAAGTGATGTGTGGTAAGCAGATATTTGTTAGGAAAGATGTAACTCAGGTGGGTGTGTCCCATCAAGGCTGTACCACAACGCGGTGTGTCTTGACTTTGAGCAACAGGGAATCTCCCAAATTTGAACCACAGTTCTCATCCCAAGTCTGCACTCCAATGCCAAAGCACTGTCTCTGTGGTCCTAACCAATCCCCCACTCACATTCCTCTTGCCTTGCAGATGTACCACAGGATCCGCCACTCAGAGTGCATCTACAGGGTTACCATGGAGAAGCTGTCTTACCACAGCATCTGTACCTCAGAGGAGTGGCAAGGCCTCATGCGCTTCAACCTACCAGCCCGCATCTGCAGGGAGATTGAGCTGTGAGCCTCTCGTGCCGTTTTCACTCAACAGAAACAAAGCTGAGGGTGGAGTCGGGACCACAGTTACTGCGGGGAGCATCCCGTTTGGCTTCACGTGTTGTTCCTCTGCTCGCCTTAAATAACAAACTGAAATCAAAATCATGTGTAGTGGCCCAAGCCTGTAGAGCCAGTGCGTGGGAGGCTAAGGCAGTAGATTCAGAGCTCAAGATCAGCCAGGGATGGATAGCGAGTCTTTGTCAAGGACCTAAATTTGAAATTAGTAACCTAAACGTTAGCCTCTCTTATTACTCTTTCACATATGCCAAATGGCTTTCAATGTCACACTCAGATCTCAATTTCCAAGTTAGATGAACAAATTTAGTAATAATCTGTCCTATCTTTACATTGCCATTTCCCCATGCTTGGCTAACATACTTAAGTCTGGAGAGGCAGGGCCTCATGAGGACTGTATGCCTGTACCCCCCTCCCCCAAGGAGGGGCTGCGGCAACCATCCTAACCCCAGGTTGGCATTTGCCTTATAATTGGCAATATACACTCATTTGCCACACCACTCATTCTGGTCGTGGGTTAGTAATTACATTAGTGAACAAGAACACAGTTATTGGTACCGAAACTTCAGGAGTTAAAGTTATTGAACTCATGTTTCAGCTTAGATGGAAGGCCGTTTCTGGTAAAGTCCCCTGGATGGTGTGCTATGTGTATTTATTAGTGTTGATTGCTCTGGTGATACCCACGTCCCTTGAGTAGTAAGACTATATATATATATATATATATATATATATATATATGTATATAAATATGTATATATATACACACACATACACACTCACACATACACATATGTAGGTGTCAATTATCCTGATGACACTTGTGTCAGTTATTTTAGCAGATGACTCTGTAGGGTCCTTAAGGAACATTTGTCAGTTCAGTCAGGTATGGCAGGAGCAGGTGCAGACCATCTATGTCCTTTGAATAGTGGGGTAGATATGAGGCATATCAATTTTCTTGCCAGCAATGCTCATCCTAATTGTACCCAATGATCCTCTCATTTCAGATTCCACTTTGACATTGGTCCTTTCGAGAACATGTGGCCTGGGATCTTTGTCTACATGATCCATCAGTCTTGTGGGACATCCTGGTATGAGCAACCTGCTTGTGTGATTCCTTTTGAACATGGAGGTGACCTCTCTTGCCCACTTTTACCCAACCAGGCTCTTTGTATAGTTATGGTAAAACACAACATTTTGATAAAGATTCAAATACAAATCAGCTGAGCTTGTTGGGCACATATGCAGCTTTTCCAAATGCTCCAGGGACTGTTGACTTCCTGGCCTCTTTGGCTGTAGCCATAGCGGATAACTGTCTAGGTCCTGTCTTGGAAATGGGTAACCTAAATGTATTGCTAGCACTTCTTATCACCCTGTCACACATTCCAAATGTCACTGAGGCTTTGCAGTGGAAGAGGCAGGATCCACACTAAAAACAGTGCATCTGGATACTGCACATGCTGACAGCATCCACCTCCAGTCTCATATGTGCCTATTAGGTCAAGGACAAAGGAGAAGTCTCCCAGCGAATGTGATATTAACCACAGGCTATTACTCCCTCTCAACATTGTTCTGAGGCTTTGCATGTGACGGCTTACATCTTACACAGACTGAAAGTACAAGGACTGTATTTGCTCATTTCCACATGTGTGTTTGCACTAACCCATGCACAGTGTCATCATGTCTCTGGAACGACACTGTTCATCTCCTTGAGCTTTGTGTCCTCTCTTTTATAAGTAGTGAATTTAGGACCAGCAGCTTCGCCTGTTGCCTAAATGGTTGAGGCTTTGGCTAGAAGTCATAAGAGGCCAGAACTTTCTACTGTAGGGCCATTGGAAGTTTTTAATGAGGAACACAGAAGCTGTTTTATGAAATTTTAGTCTCTTAATCTGTCTTAAACATATTTCGAAAGGGACAGGGTCTCAAGTAAAAATATAATACTCCAGTGTACAGTAGTATTGATGTCCTTCTCCTTCATGTACTGGGTGAATAGATTTGGGTGTGACCATTTTCCACTTGCAACATGAGTGTACCTTAATGCCTTGGATTCATTCTGAAAGCGTAGTCATATGCCGAGAACATTGTAATATATCTTTGGCATTTGTGGAACTGAGTATGCCTCCTAGAAGTTCTTAGCTGAGAATGCCCTTAGCAGGAGGATGTTGTATGTGGCTGTGGCTGTCTGAGCCCTCTGGAGAGTAGGAAATGCTTGTAAATGGAGGAAACTCATAGAGAGGAAGCAGGGTCGACTGCATGCTGACTGGTAGAGTGGACCTATCAGAGTTGATCTTGGTTCTTTTGCTGCTTTCTGGTCATAGAAGGAGTAAGGGGTGAGAGTAACCACAGAGCTCATGGTTAGCCAGGAAGGAACCCACAGGTGTGTGAGGAAGCCCACAGGTGTGCAAGAGAATCTACAAATGTGTGGGGAAGCCCACAAGTGTGTGAGAGAGCCCTGATGTGTTTGGGAGAGTCCACAGGTGTGCAAGGGGTTCCACAGGTGTGTGAGGTAATCCACAGGTGTATGGAAGAACCTACAGATATGTGAGGGGACCCATCGGTGTATGAAGAAGCCCACAGGTGTATGAGGAAATCAACAGGTGTGTGAAGGAATCTATAGATGTGTGTGGGAGCTTACACATGTGTGGGGAAGCCCACAGATATGGGAGGGAGCTCAGATGTGTATGAGGGAATCCATGGATACGTAAAGAAGATCACATGTGTGAGCGAGTCCATAGGTATGTGAGGTAATCCACAGATGTGTGGGAGAGCCTTTAGGTGTTTGAGGGAGGCCACAGCTGTGTGAGGAAACCCACAGTTGTATGATGGTGTCCACAGCAGGTGTGTGAGGGAACCCACAGGTATGCGTGAGGAAGCCTGCAGGTGTGTGACGGAGCAGTAGTGCATACCTCAACTAGACACTCTCCTGGAACGTATGGTGCTATGCTGGCCTTGTCATAGTCATGGCAGTCTCTTCTCCACACAGCTTTGAACTTGAAAAATTGTGTCGTTTTATCATGTCTGTGAAGAAGAACTACCGGCGGGTTCCTTACCACAACTGGAAACATGCAGTCACAGTGGCACACTGTATGTATGCCATACTTCAAAACAACTATGGCCTCTTCACAGACCTCGAGGTGGGTGTGCACCTCCTCCTATCAGAAAACAGCAGTAATGCAATGCCTGGGTCAAAGAGCATTTGTGGCATAGACTTAGCACCAGTACACAGACACATACCACACTTCAGTGTATGTGTGTGTGTGTGTGTGTGTGTTTTCTTCCTTATTAAAGTTGACAGGTCCCATATGTATTTAACTAAGTAAATTTTTCTTGTTCCTCCTCATCATCCTGTTTGTTCTTCTGTTTTTTGAGACATGTTTTTTTTTCATGTTGTTCTGGAATTTAGTTTGACTAGCCAGGCCTTGAATTTACAGATATACCCACCTCTTTCTCCTAAGCACTGGGATTAAAGGCATGCACCACTACTACGCTCTTGTTGCCTATATGTCCTAGATAACATAGACTTACCTGGATGATTTGAGAACACAGTGAGCTTAGTACGGTTAAGAGATTAGTGCCATTTAGTCTCTTTCAGTGTAAGGGAACAGGCTCTGAAGTACACCGCTAGCTCCCCAGGCCCCACATACCCAGAGCTGATCCCATACTGTAAGATTTCACAGTTCCAGAGTCAGGACAGTTGGAGCCTTCTCATCCACTGAGCTATGATAGCACACCATCAGCCAAGTGCCAAGTGATGGGAATCAGTGCCTGGGAACCAGGGATGCTGAGACCACTAGACAAACAGACTTTAAACACATCCCTTTGAGCCCTCAGTGTGACAGTGATACCACAGACCCAGCCTCTTTCCTTCAGCTATAAAGGACAGTACTGCCACCTCTAACATAATACATTTTGCTTTCTTCAAAGTCACTCTTAAAATAGATTTGCCCTGTGCTCTTGCCACCCTGTCAGACCAAATTCATAGTAGAAATAATCGAAGGTGAATTCCAGAAGTGGAGAAAAATACCACCTCAAACACAGTAAAAAAGTAGGACTGGAAGGGTGGCTCCGTAGGTGAGAGTTGACTGTGGAAACCTGAGGGCCTGAGTCAGATCCCAGTACCCACAGGAGCTCTGGGGATGGCCCTGCATAGTTTAACCTCAGCACTGTGAGAGACAGTTTACTGGCCACCAGCCTAGCTCCAGGTTCAGCGAGAGACCCTGTCACCAAGGAATAAAGCAGGAAGTAATAAAGCAGGGCATCCAATGTCCTTCCCTAGCCTTTGCATAGACACAGTGTGTGTGTCCCCACCCTATGCACATACATTATAGTCGCATACAGGGGCGTACAAGGGAACAAACTATCTTCTTGGTTGTAGCTTATTGGTTAGTTGGAATAATCTTTAGTTGTAGCAGAATTTAACAGTACATTATTGACTTCCTCCAAAAGACTCAAGTGAAATGTGCTTTTTGCTCATATGAGTAGTTTTCTATTCTATTAAAATTTGTATTGTATTCTATTTGGGGTGACTTTCAACATTTTTTTCCCTTTAACTGCTTTTGCAGTTATTGCTTTCCCAGGGCACGGTGGCCATTCCTCTTTCACATTGCCTTGGAAACTTCTTCCCTCAGGTTCCTTAGGATTGGAGGACATAATTGCTCATACTTTTGCCAGTCTCTGTTCTCACAGAGCTTTGGCAAATCCCACCATTTTCTTTTTCTATCAAAGGCCACTTGGAGACTTGAACAGCTACATACCCCATTTCCAGTTTCATGTCACTCTTGTCCTGGACCCTGATAGGCTACTCACTTGTGCCACATGCAGGATTTCCCACACCTGATGCTGCTGTCCTTAAGAAGGATCACATTTGACCTGTCTCACCTTGCTTTTCACAGCCAGTCAAAAGAGCCCACTGGAATGCCTCACAACCATGTCCAGACTTTGTTTATACCTGTTACACCTCTATCACTGTCCGGCTCTCACCCTCCACTACCTTCCCTTGATTATCACAAACCCTCCTACTGAATTCCTTACACATCACTAGATAAGGTTCTAAAATGGCCAGTTAGATGCGGACATTGCTATCCTGGAGTCCCTTCACTCTACTCCTTGTCTGGAGTATGAGGCCTGTGTGTGGACCCCATGCCCTGCCCTAAGTCTCCAGCAGCCTCCTGACCTTGCTCAGGTGTGCTCCTCTACCATGATCTTCTCAAACATCATTTTGCCCCCTACTTTCTTCTCACAGATCTTTGTTGGTGTCTGGCTCTTGCTGGGCCTGGCCCAGACTGTTCTGTTTAGTACAGGCTTACCTTCCTTTGGCTTTATAGCACTCTTTTTATTCCAATGCAGTACACTGTTTTCATATGTCCTGTGTTTGCATGTTGTGGTGTGGTGTATTGACTGAGAATAATGATGGCTTTGTTTGAGCTAAGGGAACCCAAGCTGCCTGCCACATGTATGGCTGAGCTGGTCACTAAGGCTTTGCTGCATTTGGAATCTCCTGGTCCTTCCCCCACAGTTAAAGAGGAAAATTCATTTGCTTATCAAGTTCACATGCAGAGAAACCAAGAACAGGGTTTCAAAAAGTTTGCGGTTTCAAAAATTCCTATGAGTTTGGATATATCAATGGCAGAATTGAATATGGCATGAATGTAATCTGTGACGCCCCAATTGTCTCCTTGCCATGTTTTAAACATGTCTACACTCTGTTATCTCTTCAAGCGCAAAGGCCTGCTAATTGCATGTCTGTGTCACGACCTGGACCACAGGGGCTTCAGTAACAGCTACCTGCAGAAATTTGACCACCCCCTGGCTGCACTGTACTCCACCTCCACCATGGAGCAGCACCACTTCTCCCAGACAGTGTCCATCCTGCAGGTAAGGTGACACAGTGCAGGGCTCTAAAGGGAGAGAGCAGGGCTCCACAACATGCTCTCCAGGCAGCAGCTGCAGGTTACTGTGCTTGCTTACGTTTATAGCCACAATTGCGAGTAGTCTTTAGAATGAATCATCCAAGCTTGGTTTCCCTATATCCTCTAGTCAGTGTGTGGTATCCTCAGCAACAGGATCTTACAGGCTAGTTATGTGGATAACTTCAGTGTTAACAGTTGCTTTGGAGACCTCTGAGGCCCCACTGACCAAGGTAACTTGTAAGGAGGTATCCTATACCTGGCAGTGGAGTTTTGTTTCATAGTCCATGGCTTCTGGGAATGGCATTGTCCACCCATGCAGAATGCCTCTGTTTGGACTATTTTTAAAAACTGTGCTTTGAAGTTAGTTTTCTAATGACTGGGTTTCCATAAGGCTTAGATTAACCCACCTACAACCCTTATTTTCTTTTTTCCTCATCCTTTACCCACCCCCAGCATTTGTTGCTCTCTTTCTGTCTCTCCTCTTACGTTTTTAATCGTACTGTGGTTTTCATATGCCTTTCTGTCTTAGTTACTGTTCTATTGCTGTGAAGAGACACCATGACCATAGCAACTCTTATAAAGGAAAGCATTCTACTGGGGATGTCATACAGTTTCAATGGTTTAGTTCATTATCAACATGGCAGGAAGCATGGCAGTCAGTGTGCAGGCAGACATGGTGCTAGGGAGGCAGCTGAGAGGTCTACATCCGGATCTGCAGGCAACAGGAGAGAGATGCTGGGCCTGGCTTGGGCTTCTGAAACCCCAAAGCCCACCCCAGTGACACACTTCCTCCAGCAAGGCCATCGATGTCACACTTTCCAATAGTGTCACTCTCCATGAGCCTATGGGGACCATTTTCCTTCAAGCCGACACAGTTTCCTTTAGGCTAGGCCTGGACCTCTCCCTTACTCCTGTGCTCCTCCAAGAGTAAGCCTTTGTACCCCCAGCACCCCGTCTCTCCTCTGTTGTTTTATCCTTAGTCTGTTCTCCTCCCTTCTATGCATACATCCTTCCACCAATGGCCCCTTTCTAGTGTCCTGGTTTCCATTTGATGCCCAAGTCTTTAGTGGATAGCTTCTTCCTATGGTAGATCCACAGTGTCTGCCACCTGCCTGTAAACCCAAAATATACCCTCTGCCACAGCCAGGGTATCCTGTTTATCTGACTTGGTATAGGCATTCTTATACTGGCCATATTATTTCCCAACACCCCCACATAGCCTAAAGGCACAGCCTTACACCTATTTTTTTGGTTATCAGTGAGTACCTCAGTGTGCATACCTCCTGGGTTTCTTTTTTTGCCTCTTTCAATGAGATATTCCTGTACCTTTGATGACTGTGCCTAATGAGTGTACTTCTCATGAGCTACAGGAAGGTGAATTACCCATGACAGTGTGACCTGAGTGATTTAAGATATAAATGATTTTCTAAGCATGAGTTTTAGTACGGTATGAAATTACTACAATTTATTGTCCTCCAAATAAAAAGCTGCTGGTAACTTCAGTATTTTATATTTCCTAGGCCTGTTACTATTTAAAAACACACACACACGTAAACATAAGGTATAATGAACTCACTTGGGTTTTGTGGCAGCAATCGGTATCCTGTGGGTAAATGGTTCACATAAGTCGTAGCTCTATCATTACAGCTAGACAGTCCCGTTGTCTCCCCAAACCTGTCATCAAGGTGACATTTGCCTTTGTTGTCCATCCTGTTTCAAATGGCTGAAGATACCTTGAGCCTCAGTGTGGCTCTCACTGGTGGTTTTCCTCTGGTTTTTCTGTAGCTGGAAGGGCACAACATCTTCTCCACCCTGAGCTCCAGCGAGTACGAGCAGGTGCTGGAGATCATCCGCAAAGCCATCATCGCCACTGACCTCGCTCTGTACTTTGGGAACAGGAAGCAGTTGGAAGAGATGTACCAGGCAGGGTCCCTGAACCTCCACAACCAGTCACATCGGTAAGGATAGCTTGGCAAAGGCTATGAGCCTGATGCATGAATCAAGAACTATAATTTGGTGTGTGTGTGTCTGTATGTTTTCAATGGAGGACACACAAAGGGCATACCTCTGCTGACATGAATTTGGTGGTGATTCCACTATTTCTCCCGTGGATTGTTTACAAAGTAGATTCAGATTCATGTCCAGTGTGTTGTGAGCCACTCACCTGCCCCCTGCCTGGATGATTCCCAGATGGCTCACAGCAATCACTGGTGGATTATCGGTATCTAACCAATCTCTCTTCAGTGAGGCCATCTTTACCCTAAGGTACATGGACAGCTACTTACTGCTTCCACCCTGTCTTTTCTGGGATACATCCAAACTTTGTTGTATAAGGTTTAAGGGCCAGATTTACCGGGCCTGGACCAGAGATTCAGCCCCACTCTCAGCCCCACTTAGCCTCAAATAATCACACTTGTATTATTTTTATGCTGATTGACCTAGGGCTCAAGCATATAATTTACTAACTCCTTCTTCTGAACTCAACTCATCTTGTTCAGTCGTGTGGCTCAGTATCTTTTCTCAGATCAGCGGTTCAGCTTCTTTTCTCTGCATCTGTGGCTATCTCTTTATCATGTCTCTGTTGCATCCCTGTGGCATCTGTCTCTGCTCTGAGATGTTCCTGAGCTTGGTAGCCCCACCCATACTTTCTGTCTGCCTTTGGCCAATCAGCTTTTATCAAACCCATAGGTGGGACAAATATGTATAACATTACCAGCATAATCCCACTACAAAACTTGATGTTAAGATTTCTTTCTAGAGGATGGTCTTGGCTTTCAGGTTCTTAGGAACAGTTCCCTTGGGTGCCCAGACACAAAGCAAAACAAATAGGTAGGACTGGAACCCAGCTCTTAGGAATAAAGGACATCTTTATAATGGTGTGGGTGCCTTAGCTCAGCATTTGTTATTCAGACTTCCCACCACACCAGGGCATGTCCACATTCTGCAAGCCTCAAAACTTACACAGGGTGTAGAACCATCTTGTGGAGGAACAATAGGGGAGACTGTCTTACTTTCACACACAGCAAGGCCTTGCCAGGACCACATGAGTCCTTTTCTGGCTCCTCCTGCTATGCCTCCTGAAGTTTATGGGTACGTGTGTGCTTGCATGTGACCTCCATGAAGCATGCTTGGCTTCAGAAACCCATCCTTGTATATTTTCTTGGATATATTCAGTTATTTTTTTCACTAAATAGTCATAATAATTTGTCATCATAGAAAATTTAAATATCAATTTTTGAAAATTTATTTTTCACATTTATGCATATGGGCCTCTGTGCTGGTGGCGTGAATTAGCTGTGACTAATTTGAGTTAGGTTAACAGTATTAAAGGTAAAGCCTGTTTGTCTTAGCAAACTTCAGAATGAAGAAATACAGAGAAGAGGTTGACATTCTTCCTTTCACACTCAGATGCCATCTGCTTGCTGTGACATCATCCCATGTAATTCTGTCTCTCCAGTGATGTACACAGTGTGCCTGCAGGGTATACATAGCTATGTGCCTTTTCCTCAAAATGTGCTTATAGATCTAAAAGATCTATAACACAATGTAACATGGACAGTTGTGAAGGTCTTCTCCATATTGCTGGTGACAGTTTCTAGAATTTTCTATTATAAACAATGATCACTGTGCTCATACTCATGTGATCTTTTCTATAGACCTTTGAAAGTCTATAGCATAGAGCTGGAGAGATGGCCCGGTGGGTAAGAGCACTGGCTGCTCTTGCAGAGGACCTGAGTTTTGCTCCCAGTACCTACATGGCAGCTCACAATGAGGGATCCAGTGTCTTTTTCTGGCCTCTGTGGTTGCAAGAATGCACATGGTGCACAGACACACATGCATGTCAAACACCAATTTGCACGAAATTTAAAAATTACGTATATATGGCATATCTTGCTAGAAATATATATACATTAACTTTTAAAACAGAGACATGCTAGGAATCACACATCTCCTAACGTGAGGGTAAGAACTGTTCCGTGCACTCTAGTCTGCTGCACGAAAGTGTCTGATACCTCCTCACACTTTCCAACAACCCCGTGCACTGCCATGCTGTCTGTTCAAGTCTGGCCTATCTTTTGCTGAGGATATCAAACTTCTGTGTTCTTCTTACAAATATTTTCTTTAGATGAATTGCAATTTTTATTAATGTTTTCTGTGTGCGTGTATGCGTGGTCTGAGGATGGAACCCAGTTCTCGCACATGCTAGGCAATCCCTCTCTTAGTGGCACTTAAGCCCCAGATTCTCAAGAACAAAGAAACCTCAGTTCATAAAGCCACACCTTTACTTATCCTTATCCAACCACACAGCAAATACAAATACTTCATAAATGTTTGTGGACTTTTTAAATTCAATTTTTATATTTAGCTCTGAGTTCTTACATTAGTAGAGTTATATTTTTATTTCTTTTTGATGCTTTAAATCAGTATCACCTAATGACTGAGTTTTTCCCTGTGGAGTTGAATATGTTAAGAGTTTTGTAACCTGAGCAGTCTCCTTAATCATTTCTGCTAACCATCTGGCCCCCACTGCAGTTCACCTATATTGGCTTTGGTCATTATGCTGGATCCATCTTACACATTCCATAGGTAATATTCACCTGGCATTTATGTACTAATTAATTTATTTAGAAATCCTACAGGAAGGATTTATGTACTATCTTTTCTGGATGTTTTGTATGCAAAACATCTCAAGGCTGGCAGAAAAGTCGCGTGATGAAATGTGTATTCTTGCTGCCTAAATATGAAAAGTCACTAGTGTATCATATAGCATCTGTTCTTTCCTTTATACTGCTCCATTTCAAAGAAGTTTCGGGACATCACAGGCCTGCAACCCTTTGCTTGTGAATGTTTCCGAAGCAAATGGGTAATGTGCTGCCAATTTCCCCAATTATAAACATCCACATTGACATGTCAGCTGAGATGTAGTACATTTAATTATTTACTTGAAAGAAAAATACAGTGTCATTTCACCAAAATATGACGTTACTCTCTAGTTGTGAGTTATGTTTTGAGGTATGTTTTTGCCCACCCTGAAGGTTTCTTGATAAAATTACACGACTTATTTGCCTTTCCCAACTAGAAGTTTCTGTGAGGGCAGAGCAGGATCCAGAATTGCTAGATTCAATGAATGGGGTCAAAGTGTTTGAAGTTATCAAGGGACTGTGAGCATGATGTATCCTGAATTGCCTTTGGCTCTCACTCTGGGGTTAGCAATGAAAGCGGGGTTACTATAAGGTCATGCCAGGAGTGCCTCCTGAGGTCATACCAGGAGTGCTTCATGCGCCAACCCTCACCCCAGCACAGCTGCTTGAGAGAATGCTTTCAGGGTTGAGGTCTAATTCCATTCACAAACAGAATAAAACATCCATTCTGGCATTTCTGAGTGACCATGACCATCTAACTGATTTATAATTGCAAATAAAAACAGTAATTATTGTTAATATGGATCCATGCCAAATTTCCAGGCTGTTTACTTTTATATGAGCAATAAAATAATGACTTTGCATTGTGGTGTCTACATAATTTTGACAGTTCTGATTCTCATACCAGCAATTTTATGTGTCATGTTATTTCCAGTAGGAAAGGTTTGCTTGTTTTACAAAGCCCAGTGCTATTAGCATCACTTCTATAGAATTTTGAAATGAGATTTTTTTCAGATTGAAACTTATGATATGTAGCATAAAAAATGTTGTGATTTTGGTGAAAATTCATTGACTGAGACTGACTTATTTCGATTTCATGAAAGAATTATTTGTAAATATAATACTAAGTTTCATGTTCTCCATCTGTCTAATGAATTTACTGATGAAGGAAGTAACTTAATTCTTTAGAAGCCCAAATTCAAAACTACTTTTCTTTCTAAGCTGAAAATTAATTGATGCAGAGATTTGTACATTTCTCTGGTCACTATCAGCTATTTGAATCTTGAAACGCCATCTGCTCGGGATGTCAGGCAGCCATACGTGACTGTGGTGCATCTCTCAGTCACTCACCCTGACCTGTAGCAGATGTCACAAGCCCTTGGGATGTTCCCTTTGAAAAGTCAAACTGTGGAGGTCAGTGGATGAACGAAAATAAATGGGCTGAAGGCAAACAGCACTCCATGATGCTGCCGAGAACTTAGTGACAGCTCTCTACAGCCTTGACAGCCAATCCTGACAAACCATCTCCATGGTCCATGCTGTGTCCCCAGTGGAGAAACCCACTGGTATCTCTGTGTCCTGGAGACTCACTGAAAACACGTGAGCTCGAGGTGCTGATGCTGTCTTCATCTGACACAGTTCTGTATCACTGGTGACGAATGATCTTTATAAATTATGGGTTTTTTTTTCAGTTTAGGTCAGGATATTATTATTTCTTACTTCATTTCACCAGGAGGTATCACCAGAGAAAACCTAGTAAAGTCACAGGCAATATGTCTCTTTGAATTTTTAAGCAATTATTGCTTTTCTTTAAAAAGATTGAGCTGTACTTTCACAAATAGCAAGTCCAGCAGGCAGAAGAACATTACTTGGCGCTTTGGCTGAGTCTGAGTTTGCTCATGTGTTTGCTTAATAGCCCAGCCTTGGAGGAACACAGTTGATCCCACTCTGCATGCAGGCAAGCTCATGGCACACCAAGCCCTTTTCTGAGCTGGTCATTCGACTTCTCCCTTGAAGAAGTTAAGCTTTTTTTTTTTTTTTACATCTTGGACTTTGTGAATATAAGATAAAAGTATGGAGCAGGTTTTCTCTTCAGGTGACATTCAGCTCACAGAGGTTTGTTCTATAAAAGCTTGACCAATAGCTCTGAGGAGGGCCAGACAGTCTGGAAGGTGACAGAATGCTACCTGCCGTGTTTGCTCAAATAGGGACATCTAGGCACCAAGAGCACAGAGCATATTCCTGTATGACTTACTGTGGAAGGGTCTGATGAAGCAGCTAAAGCCACTTTTAATTCCTCATTGCTGTCCTGCCTGCTGGACTCCATGGTCCATCCTGCTTCTCAATGCTTTTTTTTTTTTTTTTTTTTTTTTTTTTTTTTTTTTTTTTTTTTTTTTTTTTTTTTTTTTTTTTTTTTTTTTTTTTTTTTTTTTTTTTGTCACCAGGAAGTAATACATAGGCAAACCTTAGTCCTGATGACGCCTGTACCCCACCCCCGTAGGTCTCCAGGCAAAGTGCAAGTACTGAATTTACTACATTTTGTTTTCAGGCAAACACTGCATTCACCAGTTTTATTTTGTCTTCTAGAGACCGTGTAATTGGGTTGATGATGACGGCCTGTGATCTCTGTTCTGTGACAAAACTATGGCCAGTGACAAAACTGACAGCAAATGACATATATGCAGAATTCTGGGCTGAGGTATGTTCTTGATTCTTACATTAACTTAGACATTACCAAGAAATGGGAATATATTTCAGCAGAAATAAAACACAGTGGCCAGTCAATCTACCTGTAATTGATCGGTCATATTAATAGGCACTTTGGAAAACTGTGGTTAGTCAGACAACATGCTCAATTTAGCACTTATAGCCATTCAGCGGGAACTCTGTTACAGCCTATCCTACTTAGGGCAAGCTCTCTGATTCCCAGGGAAAAAAGTTGAAGACCATGCTCACTGGGTATTGCTGTAGCTACTTTCCTTTCTTCACAGCTGACCTTTACTCACTCGGTATGTATTCCTTCCTGGGTATTGTTTTAAGTGTGCACTGGACATGTAGGACTCTGAAGCCCTGGACTGCCGCTGTCACCAGAGAGGACTCAGGGAGAGTCATTCTTGTTTGTCTCTGGCATTGTCAGTGTGCTTGCTCACTGGCCAGCTCAGGTTCTGCCTACTGTAGCACAGTCAGCCTCTACACCTGTGGGTCATGACCCCTTTTGGGTTAAATAACTCTTCAACAGGAATTGTCCAAGACCTTCAGAAACCATAGATGTTTACATTACTGTTCATAACAGTAGCAAGATTACAGCTAGGAAGTAGCAATGAAATAATTTTATGGTTGTGGGGGTCCCCACCACATGAGGAACTGTACTAAATGTGTCACAGCATTAGGAAGGTTGAGGACCACTGTTCTAGAGCACACACATTTTGTTTTTCTTTTGTAACAGAAGATGTCATGCTTAGTTAATGAAAGTGAGATACACTGGTCTCAGGTGCACTGATTCTTCATTGCCACAGTCAGCTGGGTTGTATGTGTGAGCTCCAATACATTCTTTAAACACCACGTGGAAAACTGGACTGTTGTTTCACAAGGTTTCACACACTATGCAGCTCGTACTTTTCCAACTACGTTTGAATTCTAAGCTATGAAGAGGTGACAGACACATAGTATAGGTTTCCTCCCTGCATGCTCCTTGAAGATTAGCGAGTTCATGGTGGATAAAGTTCTAAGCATTGTAGGCAGTCTCCAGAGCCTTGTCCTCCCTGGGAATAGCTATGAGTGGTTTCCTGGTCCTGCAGGTTAATTTGGCTCCCTGCAGTCCAGTGTCTCCTTCCTTTTCCTCCATGAGGTGACTTCCTACCATCTGTCACCCACCTCCACACTCCTCACCCGTGCCTTTCAGCAGTGATTGCAGGATGAAGCCTCCTGTCTGGGGTCACATGGCCCAAGAGCAATGTTGCTTTGGCCCTTAGCATGTAGCCCTGGACAATCAGTACCTGCATCAAAGCTTCCACCACAGGCCTGGGATTCAGATCTACACTCTACCTCCAAATGCCATAGCCTGCCTCTGTTCCCTACAGCCCTTGAAGCTACTCATTAGGTGCCTGTCCCACATCACTCAGCTTCCTTCCCTAACCCCACACTGAGGTCAGTTATCTAGAAACTCATTCCCTCCTCTGACTTGGGACATTACCCTGAGCAGGAACTTGGTGGGGTTCACTCATTTGAATAGAGAAGAAAGCAACACTAGTTTCCCTATTTAAAGTGAGGAGTTAAAGAATTGAGGCTTTGAGGACCTGAGTGCTACAGGGCAAGCTTTGGGTGATGGGTATAGACACTCATCTGACTCCAAGAAATCCTAGACGTTTCTGCATAGAGTTATGATTTCTGAAGAAAAAAAAAAGTTCATTTCAAAGAAGATTTCAACAAACTTTAACAAATGAGAAGCTAGCGACTTCCTAAGAGCTGTGAGGATGCCGGGTCCATCTAGGAGCATTTCTAGAGGAGTCAGTAGAATGATACAAATATTCATCCCAAAGCCTAGCATGTGGGAAGTCCCTTACAGCATCCACTCTCAGCAGCAATGTGGTGCCAAGCTGTATGTCAGTCATCCTGGATCCTCACTGACAGTTTTATCAGACTGCTATCATTCCTCCATTAATACCCTTAATGGATAGATTCATTCATTTTACACAAAGGAAGAACCATCTGAAAAAGAAGCAAAGGTGGCCTTTTTGTCTTTGTATACCTTGTCACCCCTACTGCCATTAGCTGCTATACAGTGTCACCAGAGGAGATGTTTGGATGTCTAGAAATTTGTCAGGAAAAGAAAAGAAAAAAGAATGTCAGAGCACAGTACCACACAGTGACACAAAGATTGCCACG
Organism: Sigmodon hispidus; assembly: GCA_004025045.1. NCBI lineage: Eukaryota > Metazoa > Chordata > Mammalia > Rodentia > Cricetidae > Sigmodon > Sigmodon hispidus. Next base: position 193,157 of record PVIH01001129.1, on the reverse strand, counting down.
GCTCTGGCAACACATCCCTTGGGGCATGAGACATTTTAAAGAAAACTTTCATTGACATCAGAATTTGCTATGACTCTTTGAAAACTCCAAATGCTTTCCCTGTGTCTGTTGTAGGGCGATGAAATGAAAAAGCTGGGCATCCAGCCCATTCCCATGATGGACAGAGACAAGCGAGATGAAGTCCCCCAAGGACAGGTAAGAACGAGAGCCGTCTCTGGGATTGTCTGTCTGTCTGTCTTTATCTAGAGGACTTGGTGATTTTAAACCCTCTGCAGATGGCGCTCACACATGGAGCTTGGGGTGAATGGGTCCTGTCTGGTTCGTGTGTTTGTGTGAACCTGCCGGGGTCCTGCCCACTTTGGGGTATTGACACTTGCCTTTCCGCTACTTCTTGGTTCCACCGTTTTACATTTGGCTATGAAATTATTTAAAATACATCTCATCTTGTCATTATGGAAGGGACCCAGCAAACTCATTCTAAACAGCTGTAACAGACTCTGTCCCCTAAAGGGTTCTGTTTTAGGACTCTCAATCAGAAAAGCAGTTTGTTTTAAAATAGGTTGAGCTTTTCCAAAAGAGTAACTCTTTTTGTAGTATGGAGGGAGTTTTAAATGTCTCCGAGACCCACAGATATTTTCCAATTCTTATAAATTTTAAATTGACCACTGTGAAGTTACTTTGCCCCAGCAGTGACGTACTCTGTTCTCAACCACATAACCTTTTTCTCGGGTGTTCTAGCCCAATGACTCCTTGCTCAGATTTAGAATAAGAGAACATCTGTACTGCTATAAAATTAAAAACAAGCCCTCTGTGGTGGTAAGTCCCTGCAGCCCTAGCCCCCAGGACCTGTGGCTCATGAGTACCAGGCCCACCTGGACTGTCGATGAGACACTATCTCAAACTTATTTCCGAAACAGTGCAAAGTAGAAATGCACTCTGGCACAAAGCCTGTGACCATACCTTACTGCAGGAGCAAGCAAAGCCGAACCACATAGAATTCTGTTGCTTCTGCTCTCTGATGCATCTCAGAGTTCTGTTTATAAAGAGGCTGCCAGGCTAACCTAGGGAGCCCATGAGGACACTTTGCCATTTATTGGCCAGTCATGAAGTGAGGCTCACCAGTGGAGGGCAGCTGTCTGGGCTCTACTCAGGCCCACAGTGGTCCATGGGTGCCCTTCAGTAGGTAGTTAGGCTGGGGTAACATCAGTTACTGTGATGTCTCAGGCATATCTACAGGGTGCATCAAATTAACACACAGGATTTCACCAGGCCTTGGATTCAAGCCCGACTTGTTTAACTCACTGAAGTTTTGAGTCCCGCGGGTGTAAACTGCTGCAGGGTAGGAGGGATTTGTGTCCGTGTTCTTGACATTCATCTTCCCAGCACTGGTCCTCCCAGGACCCAGAAGACACAGCACACACAACATACAGCAGGAACAGGACACAGCACACAGCAGCATCCACACAGCATGCAAACCACAATACATACACAGCACACACATAACACACAGCACAAGCATACAGCCAGCACACACAGAGCACAGAGCACACAGCAGAACAGCTGACTTCATACTTTGGCTTCAAGGACATTAAGGTGGGGGCATCAGCACGCTAACAACGGCCTTGTTTCATTTTCCTGACGGATGCCTCTCTCTGCTGCAGCTCGGATTCTACAACGCTGTGGCCATTCCCTGCTATACCACTCTGACCCAGATCCTCCCGCCCACAGAGCCCTTGCTGAAGGCCTGCAGGTAGGTACAGCATTCGCAGTTCATGTGGTCATCAGGGCCATCCTGAGCTCTGCGTGAGGTTTTTCATGCCACCAGCCTGTGGGTATGTGGGATTCACAGTTTAGAGTCAATCGTCTGATCTGAAGCCTGTGTGTTTGCTCAGCTATCTGCTCACCCTGCTCAGTGGGTCTTGGGAGAGTTGACTGGTTTCCTCAAGGGATGAGAAATCCCTTTGCTTATGTTCTTTCATCTCCAACCCCCTACCAACCAGAGTTGAGTCTCAGACTGTAGCTGAGGCTAAGGCAGCCCATTCATAGCTCAGGTAGGATAGATGGTGCTGGCAGCCCATGACATGATCGAACAGGTCAAAGGACAGCTGTCTAGCTGAGACGAAGGGACTGTGTGTAGAGGACCCCTGTGAGTAGGGGGTTTCACCTGTGTTCTGTGTGGGTCAGGTATGGGGTGTCTTCCTGAAGGCAGCGCACCTCTTACTCTAAGCCACTCTCTTCTTGGCCTTTAAAGGTCCTTTCTCTGGCCCTTGACTCCCAGATCCCAGCCAGGCAGCACCTCATAGCCTCTGATGCCCAGTGTGGCATGCAGACACTCAAACACGCCTGTCACAAATCTCATAGCCACCATGTGCACCCTACAGTAACCTACAGAGTGAGTGTATGAGGAGAGTATGCCCATTCATTCTCTCCAGACAGAGCAGGAGGCCCTGTCACCATGCAGAGCAGTGCCCAGCACTGCATCTAAGGATGGTGCTGTCTTCTCAAGTGATGGCCAGGACAAGGGCACAGCCTAAATCTCAGCAGGAACTGGGACTGGGGGAGGAGAAAACCTGGGTGGGTGTCTTTCCTCTCAGACATGCTTTGTCCTCCTCCTACGTGTCGCTGGTCCTGTTTGCAGAATCCCTTCACCTCAGCTCAGCCTCCTCTGGGATCCCAGCTCAGTTAAGAACATTGACATTTTTAAAGATTCTAATTTTCTTTTTAAAAGAAGTCCCTCTTGGGAAAGCAAGGGTTGAGCGACATTCAGGGTTTCTCACTACCCAGCCTTGCCCAGGACACCAGGAAAAGAAAAGCATACATTTAGCCAGAAGGTGTTAGTTAAAATCCAGACATGGTGTGCATTAGCCTCCACTGTGGAGGCTTCTCTAAAACACCAAACCAGTAATGCCAAGAAGGAGAGCCATTTGGAATCATTTATTTTTCTATCTGAGAGATGGTATTTCTTCCATCCAGTGCTGAATAGGGCTACACGTGGCCCATTTCTTCTAACTTTACAGGCCCGAGTCATAGGGAGTTTACGGACATTTGATCCACAGAGGCCAAGAAAGATGGCTCCCCACCTGGGCCGTGGCTCTTGCTCCTCAAAGAAAAACCTTAGAGAAGCACTGACCTTAAAGGGAGGTGGGAACAGCATCTGCATCTACACCTGTATTCTGATAGCAATAACTTGAAAATTCCCTTTCCTATCCGGAATGCTATATTGTGTAATAATATTCTGAAGCAAGCAAGCACAAGACTGATTGTGGTAGCCCTCAACACAGGCATCCCTGTGAGTATGGAGGGAGTTCTGGCTAATCCCACATCGTCTCTTCAAAACCATTTTAGTGTTTAAATATTTTGTACACATGAAATTAAGGCAATTACCAAATTTCGTGTGTGTCTTTCTGAACATACCAGACAAACCCTAAGATCTGAGAAAATGATACTCGATATTAGCATACAAATCAATAGTCTTACCTGGCTTATACTGATTTTCAGGATATTTTTCCCCAAAGGTATCTTAGCATGCTTCCTAAGAAGAGAAAACTAGGGGAGTTTTTAGTGGTGTTGTATATAAGCTTTGTGCCTGCCAGAGTCAGAGCTCCTTTCTGACACTGACTTTCTGTAAAATAAACTAAGTCAGGATAAGGCTCTGTGGAGACCTTTGCTGGGTTCACCCAGCAGGCTCACCCAGCAGGATCACTCAGCAGGATCACCCAGCAGGATCACCCAGCAGGCTCACCCAGCAGGCTGTCACCATTGCAGAGATGCAAGGCCATTTACCTGTTCTGTTTCAGTTAATTTTCAGGACGGGTAACTTTAGAGGGCAGTGGAAGAATGGGGTCCCCATAGGAGGTCTCCAGTTCAGAGGTTCCACTTCTGCAGTGGAATATTTTGGAAGTCTAGGTCAGGGAATTTGAGATATTTTGCACATGAGAGGCTGTCCAGATAAAGGGCACTGAGGAGAGGTTAACTGGCCTCTCTAGGTCTGTGTAACTCGGGTGCTACCATCCTGCTCTCTTACCTGTCAGCCTTGGCTACCCCTTTCCCAGATCAGCCCTTTCCTGACAAGGAGTCCTGGATATACCTGCTGACTCTGTCTTCAATAATTAGGAAATACGACTCTGTTCAGCTCAGCTTCTCTCTCACAGCCTGGAGCCCGTGGAACAAGGTGCCCAGTGCTCTGGTGCCTCTGGGGCTCACCGCTAAAGAGACATGGCAAGGGCCTGCCTTGCCATCCCAACACCACCAGCCACTGTCAGCATCCGAATGACTCTTTTAACCAGGCCGTGGCCAATCAACCACACTGCTGATGTCACTTTTGAAAGTCGGTCACATGTCTTCTGTAATCATGTCATTTGTTCCTAGGGATAACCTCAATCAGTGGGAGAAGGTGATTCGTGGGGAGGAGACTGCATTGTGGATTTCAGCCCCAGCAGCTGGTAAAGGGGCGTCTGAGAAGCTACCTGTGAAGGTTGATGACTGATCCTGGCGAGATGTCCGCCCAGCAACTGACCCTCATCCTGCTTCTTTGACTTCATTCCTTTTATTTTTAAACGGGGGAACCCTCTCCCAGAAGGTACCATCACATATACATGTGAAGCAGATGACTTCCTGCTTACCGCACACACGCCTTGGACAGTGAGCAATGCAGGCTCTCTCTACTCTGTTCAGACATCAGCTGTTCTGTGGCTCCCCCTGACTGCTGAATGCCATCTGCAAACAGGCCAGAAATTCAGAGGCCTTGGAGACAGGCAGAGACCATGAGAAGGGTTCTTTGTCTGGGTCCTTCCAGTCCTTCCATGAGGGTGTGGCTGGTACCCTGGTTCTGTGTTTCATCTCCTCAGCAATGCAGTTTGGTGGAATTGGTTATAAATAGGATGACACACATGCCTGTGTTGAGTCTACATGTGACCTTCTTGATGTAGCCTGGGATATAGGTTATGAAGGCCACAACCTGCAGAAAATAGAGAAATTCAGATTGTTGAGTTTAGGCAGACAAAAGGTCTATTCTTTAAGTTTATTTGGGGGCACATAGGTGAGTCTCCTTCTCTGAAGGAGGCATCTGCCCTTTGTCAGGGAGACGCGAGGGACATCCCAGGCATCTGTGAGCCGCAGCACTCACTTCAAACCATGTCAAAGAATTAAAACACTTTTCTTCTCACTGCAGACTGTAGCCTTTGACAACTTTAACCAAATCCTCTGCACAAAGAAAATAAAAGAAAGGCATATAAATTTCCTCCAGCAGGAAAAAGATCTTGTGAGTAAACAATGTGAATTTTCAAAACAGTTTCTTTATATTTTCACTGTGTGTTATGGCAGCATTTTAATCACATCCAAAATGAAAGGTGATTCTGAACAACATCCCCATTCCAGGCTGTGCGCCCTTAAAAGGCGTCGACAGTGCATCCTCAGTCTCCTGGTACTCCAGTCTCTCCCACACTGTGCAGTCAGGCCCAGCAGGGGACAGGTACAGGGCCACCACATTGGCCCTGGATGATACTCTCATATTCCTTTGTCCTCAAAGATCCCCATGTGTGACTGACTCTCTGGTGATGCTGCTGTGTGAAGTCTGAGAAACCCACAGAGCCCTCCTGGGCCCTTCCTGCTAAGTTCTAAGGAAGTCACCAGTTCATGCCCCTGAGGATTTTCGGGACAGTGGTATGGAGTCCAGAGAAACCATGCTTGCTTGTTCTCACTTAGTGAACAAGTCTTGAGAAGTTGGAGACTGGTCAGAAATGAACGGCGCTCTCACCACTCTGGCACAAGTGTCAAAAGTTGCTTGGAAATGAATTTTTGAAATAGATTTTGATACACTCGATGCCATACACACCGCTGCTTACAGAAGCTTAGCATTTGCAAAAATCTATTCCATTCTCTTCTACATATTGATTCACATTGTAGCAGAGTGGGCTGAATAGAAACCTTGTTCTCATTTTATACTAACATCACGTGTCCAATTTCCTCACGGGCTTCTAAAAAGTCTCCACCTATGCCTACTTGCGTTGCTGCTGCTACCATATGAGGTAAAAGGTGGTGCCGGTGAACACCAGGGCTGTGCATACATACACACACATGTATGCACAAGTGTGGGGACAAGCACATGGGTATATAGACCAAAGGGAAGGAGAGAAGCAAGCACTTACAGGAAGTGACAGTCATCCCTTTGCTCAAAAGCACTGGTTTTCCATGTTGAGAAAAGAGGACATAAATTGATGTGTCGCTTCTATGAGTGTTCACAGGTGGAAGGCTGAAACAAGTCCACTTTCCTCGTATAGGCATGTGTCCCTAGATTCAACCCAAAACCATGTTATCCAAACAAGTTGATTGATCATCTATCTTGGAAGCTGGATTGCAGGAAGGGAAAGCCTTGGAGATGATTGTGTATTTCTGGCACTTCGAAGGTGTGCATGCATAAATTCTGTCTCCAAGTATGGAAAAGGATCCTTCCTGCTAATGAGGATCCTGTGACTACTACATTTCATAGTTTCTTTGGTAATAAGAATATTACAGAAATCTGCTTGAATTTGGCCTAGCCAAGAATGTTGTATGGTTGTGGCCTCCAGTAGGGCAGTTTTACAGAGGAACCTGCTAGGAATTTACTGGTTGGTCAGTCTCTGGTGAAACATTGTCACAGGAAAAGCAGTTTGGATAGAAAGTTGTAGCTGATAAGACTTTTATAATATTGTTTTCACCATGTGTGGGTCTTGGGAGGCATAGATTGGCCCAGAATAGAAGAGGCCAGGATATGGCCATGTTTAGTTAATAATTTGGTGTTAGTTCATACAGTCAGGAGTGCCTTTTGTATCTTGGCAAGAATACTTGGCAGACAAATACTTGGATCAGGTCTCTTATTTTTTCCCCACCTCTTTCCCCGCCATGCTTTCTTCCACCAGATTTCTAGGAATTTCTCATCAGTGTCTGATGCAAACCTAGTGACTAATAATGAATGTTAATCTTCCTTTACCAAAATTACATTATTTATGATCATTTTAATTCACAAATGTTATAGTCCTGGTGGCTATTTAATTTCTTTCCATTCTTTATGAAAGCAAAACATTTTCCCTTTTATCTGGGAAAATGTTCTGGGATATGTAAGTTCATGCCAACACTAGTATGGAGTTTTGGATCTGGGCAGTGAAATACAGTCCTAAGCTTTGTAAACATCAATTAGTTGTCTGTTGATTAGAACGAAGTAGAGGCCATGCGTGACTGTGGAATCAGGGAGCAGTGCAAAGCACGCTGGGGTGATGGTCAGCCGTCCACCTTCCTAGTCAGAAACAGAAAGAAAGTAGTTGAATCCTGTCCTTGGCTGTGTACTGGTGACTGTCACTGTCATGCTCCAGGTGTCTCATTCCCACAACAAACAGGGTCAGTTTGGTCTGACCTGTTTAGTGTCAGACTCCTCGGATTTTAGCATGTGCTAGCATTTTTATTCTATACATACCCAGTGATCTCCGCTCTTTCACTGTGCATATATGTGCTATATGTGTTTGCACAGCCTGCCTGTTGCTGCATGATGCTGAAGGGACCAACCAGTCTTCCAATGGGTTTGGCTTGGCGTATGGTGTTTCTGCTCCCATAGGTCTAAATTGAGGTCTAAGCTTTAACTGGTCTAAGGTATTCACCCTGCCTTGGTCTGTGCTTTTATTTTACATGCCAACTTTCTCCCTTTCTCTCATACACTTACCCTTTACCTTTCTCAAGTTTGCAAGGGACAGCATTTAAAAGGGCCATGTCCCTGGTAGGTCCATGTTTGCTCATCAGGTTCCTGTCATCATGCCACATCATTGACATCTGCCTACCCTAGTGACTTTGGGATCCTTTTGTTTGTCAGGAACTGAGTCACCGATCTCTTGGGCTCATGGCCCCTCAGCTGGCTTTGATTTTGAAAGTCACTTTTTGCTGTATATTCCAAACCTGTGTTTGCTTCGAGTTCTGGTGATTTTGTGTACAGGGGAATTCTTGGAAGACTGTCTAGCCAGTCACAGGCTTCTGTTGCAAGTGTCAGTCTGATTTGACAGTCATTGTGAATTTGGAGTTATTTATGTGTACTGTGAGTTGTGGCTTCCCCTTGTGTGACTGTTATATTGTCACATCCAAGTTTTTGTAGCTGACCATTTGGCTGGCATTATTTACACTAAGTTTCAATTAGAGATGCCTAGCTGGGGTACAACAGTCTTACTGTCTTTAAACAAAGCCGTACAGTTCAATAAAAGTATTGAAGGTATTCAAAAACAGGACAAAAGAAAGAAAAATGCTTGGAGGTATTCTTGTTGCCAGTGAGGAGTGTAGAACAACAAAGCCGATGTCTCCTAAGAAAAACACACCTAGAACCCAAAGAACCTCAGTCCCCTGACTTGTCCCTGCTCAGTAGTGGAAGTCAGTGCTTTGTGAGCTGCAAGCGGTCTGCCTGCTGTTACTCTAATTGTCAGGATTTGTAAGGGAAACAACACACCTAGGGCTGACCCTGGGGGGCCCAGGATAATGCCCAAACGCCAGGGTGGAACCATAGAGTGTGCTACAGAGGAAGTGAACACATACATCTCAGTGCTTATGTCCAGGAATATACATCTGCAGACATTCTATCTCTGATGTAAATTAAATACCCAAACACTTATTCTTGCCTAGCCCACCATCATGGGCAGTCCCCACTTTATTTTTTTAGTTTGGTCACCCTAATCCCCAGTCTTATGCTGTAACTAGAATAGTGAAGATAAATGACATGTGGGAATACTGTTTTCATATGATATGTTGTATGGAGTATATGCTACATGTTCATTTACTGTACAAAGTAAGTGCAGTTGATTGATTCAGAGAAGTTTTTCTGTACAGTGCCCCACCTCTTTAAAAATCACGTGCTTGCCCAGAACACTGTGAAACACTTAGCAAACTACAAATGCAGCGTCTGGATTCTTTATGAGAAGAACAGCTTTCTCCACAAGAACATAGGAATAAAAGAGATTCTCCATCCACACCCAGCCAAGGCACCTCAGAGGTCATGGTGACAGCCTCCTTGCTGGCCAACACCTGCTGGAACAGGAGCACAGGTCCAAGCAACTGATCCGCAGCCAAAGCCTTAATGGGCTCTCTTTTGGAGGGGAAAGAAAGAATTTCAAGTTAACAATATCCAACATTATTATAGTTGATGAGTTAGTAAATTCCAAAAAGATTTTATATGTATGAGATTAAAAAAAAACCTTTGTAAAGTGCGCAAGTGCAATAATTTAAAGAAGTCTTACCTTTACATTTATAAATTATAAATATTGTACATGTGTGTAATTTTTCATGTATTCATTTGCAGTCTTTGTATTTAAGAACCTTTACTGTTACGTTTGTATAATAGAACAGTAATCATTTATTATAACTCGGACAAGGTGTAAATAAATTCATAATTCAAACAGCCAGTATATATGCATATATGGGTGTTACATTACAAAATCTCTATCTTTGTTCTACTCATATGCTTAAAGCAGTAAGGGATCTTTTGTGGATATGTAATTATACATATAAAGTATATATATATGTATGATACATGAAATATATTTAGAAATGTTCATAATTTTAATGGATATTCTTTGGTGTGAATAATTGAATACAAAGTTTTTAAAATATCATCTCTCAAGTTTGCTCTCTTGTTTGTGGGGAAGACGTCAGATGCTCAGAGAAGCTGCTGGTAGATGGCAGCTGGATCTTCCCACAGACGCTTGACTGGGAGACAACACAGACCATGCCAAATGCAGCTGGTAAAATGCTTTGTCTCTGTGCAGAGAAGCCAGAGGATAGCCTCTTTGTGTAAATCTTAATTCTACCCCTTGGTCTTATCGGGGTTTGTGCTTGTTAGTTTTTTGGTGATTTGATACAAGCCAGAGTGACCTGGAAAGAGTAGCCTCAACTTAGAAAAATACCATAATAAGGGCTGGAAAGATGGCTCAGTGGTTAACAGCATGGGCTGCTCTTCCAGAGGTCCAGGTTTCATTTCCCAGCAACCACATGGAAGCTCACAGCTGTCTGTCACTCCTCTTCCAGGAGATCTGATTCCCCCATACAGACATACTTGTAGGCAAACACCAATGTATATAAAAGGAAATAAATTTTGAAAAAGAAAGAAAACACCACAATAATTGGCTTGTAGGCAAATCTATGGGGCATTTTCTTGATTAATGGTTGATGTGAGAGGGTCCAGGTTACTACGAATGGTGCTACCACTGGACAGGTGATCCTGAGTATATAATAAATCAGGCAGAAGAAGTCCTGGGAAGCAAGCCAGTAAGCAGTACTCCTCCATGGCCTCTGCATCATCTCCGACCTCCAGGTTCTTGCTCCTACTTGAGATCCAACTGCTGGATGGAGCATGACCTGAGAGCTGTAAGCTGGAAGAAACCTTCCCCAAGTTGCTTTTGATGGTAGTGTTTATGACTAGAAACCCAAGACAGAGGCAGATTGCCATGTCCACTTGTCCTGTCAGGCAGAAGCTGGCTTTCCTCTGCAGTTCTACACACACATGCACATCCTACATATCACCACTCTGCCACTAGCTAGGCTAGGGGTATGTGGCTGGGGAATATGGCTCAGTAGTAGGGCATGTGTTTCCAAGGACCTGGGTTTTAGCCTTGCATTGTAGAAAAATTGTTAGTTCCCTTGCACACCAAATCTTCACAACTGAAAAGCACTATGAAGTCACTTTTTCCCAGCATTGGCTCTGGGTCAGGATTTACTGCCCGGGTCATAGGTCAAGGTCACATAGGTCACAGGGGTGAGGGGCAGCAGCAACTCTTACTCTCCATGGCTTCCCAAAGCTCATGCTTGGCCATTGCTGTTCAGGAGATTCCTTCCTGGGAGGACCCAGGTATATCTGGTCCTTCTCTCTCTCAGCCTTCAAACGCCCCTCCCAGCACCAAGGAGAGAAAGAACACAGAAGAACATGTGTGAACCAGGGATTTGCTTCCAGAAAATTCCAGTTTTAACAGGTCAGTGTGTTGCATAGATAATAATTGAATAATCACTTTGATGGAATATTAAACACTAGGAAAGAGTAGGGGTTCTGCTGCATTCTTCAAGCCCAACAGGTATTCCACCCTTAATATTCCAGTTTTGTCACCTAAAGGGCAGAATGACTGTACTGACATAAGCCATGACTTGGAACAGTTCTTTCTGGATGGAGAAAAAATATTAAAAAAAAAAAAAAAGGTGGTGGAGGTGTGCAGAACGGAGTTCCTTCCTCCCTGCCCAGCCTTGGGCAGATCACCAGAACTCTAGAATACCAATGGGAGTGTCCCATATGCAATAACACCACTTTCATGCTCCCTGTTCTCTGGGCTAGAACCAAGGATTGCAGCAGGGGCACATACATTGGGAACACCACGGGGATTAGTAACCTTTTGTCCCCAGGCTCTGTAATAAGTCTGCGTAGTTGCTTTCAAATCCAAAAGAATGTTTTGTTTTAAGAAGTAAAGCCAGTGAGCATCCCTCCAATGCTCCAAGACAATACTTAACAGGCCTGGCAGAGAAGAGGGGAATCCTGGCTATGCTGCCACTCTGTGGCTGGGCCCCAGAGCTACAGTGTGGGGGAGGGGCTAGGAATGTTTATTGTTCCCCTGGCAACAGCAGCCTGGGCTCACAGTTGGTGACTAGAGGAGGTGATGGCTAAGGATCTGGAACCTGATTGTAAGTTGTCTGCCTCCATTTTCGTGTTTGCCCAACTTAACTGATGTTTAATTGCCTGGGAAAGCTCATTTTCTCAGAAGTGGTTTTGAAGTGGGTGAAAAGTCAGCTCCTGGATCAGGATGGTTTGCTCGGACCCAGAGACACGTAGCCCTTGCTGGCCACTTCTGTCCACAACCCAGACCAGAACAAAGGACACATGTGAATCCGTGTTCCACCCAGCTGACTATCATTCAGTCCAGAGTCTGGTCCAGGAAACAGGTGGGTCTTCCCACCTCCATTACCCCACTTAAGAAAACCCCTCAGGGCAACCTCATTTCAACAATTTCCCTTGAGGGGTCCTGTCAGGATTCTCTGTTATGTCAAGGTGATATTCAAAAGTAACCATCCTCATGTTGTAGGGTTGTGTGTGAAGGTGTATTGTGTGTATGTGTGACTGTGTCATGTTGTGGAGGTGTGTGAAGGTGTATGGTGTGCATGTGTGTGTTGGTAAGTACCTTGGAGGGAAAAGGATGGACTCATTACACTAGTGTTTACTTACTTTCTTTAAATCTGAGCTTTTGGGACATGACTTACAGGTCGCAGAGAGGCAAGCAGTCCCATATCTTTTTCAAAGGTTTAATTTATTGAACACCTAATAAAAGAGAGAAACCTCATGTGAAATAAATCTAACGAACTAACAGCTCTAAGTGATAACACCTGTTAGCATTTCACACGTGGAAGAACTTGCTTGCATGCTGCCAAGGAGCCATATTAGGTTTATTAAGGAATGGGTAGGGGAGGGGAAAGGAGAGAGAGAGTAGAGGACAGAGAAGAAAAGAGGTCTCCTACATGGTTGGGACTTTTAAAGGTAGGCATGACCTAAAGATAAACATCAGAGGCCCTTCAGAGCCCCTGTAGGCTGAGGCATGGCTGCATCAATCTAACAACACCGATACCCAGAAGCCAAGTTCACTCATGGATGGTTGGTAGAGATGGTGGCACCAAGCAGGTTGCAAGTCTGAAGGCCCAGTGCCCAGCAAACCCCCATGTCCACACCCACGGGTGGGAAGGACAGTGGATGCTGGCTCCACTGCAGGTGTTCCTTGAAGGTGTCAGAGACCAAGTGGCACAGCCTCAGTTGTGCTTGTCAGATCAGTCAGGGTGCCGGACACTCAACACCCACAGGGTCAGAGCCAGACCATCAGCAAGAGATCTGGTGAGAAGCAGTCACCCGAAGGGTCTCTGGTTGCTAAGAGTACGTGCATGGCTTTTGTGTGCTCAGGTACACTGGAGACCAGCATCTGCTGAGCCTCTTGGAGGCTGAGTTTTTATGAGACTTCTGAGGCTTGTTTTTGTCTTTGCAGACCTTTTGGGCTCTGCTTGTGATTGGTGTGGGTCACCTGGTCCCAGGAAGTTGCTGTCAGTACATCCTGATGTCAGGACAGTGAGCGGGAGGGCTTCCTTTTGTGTCTTTATTTTTTTCTATGTGTTCACTACAATCGCCTTTATAGTCCTCCCGCAGTTCTGTGGTCACAGTGTTCCAAGTGCTTTCTCCTTTTTATCCACCCGTCTCACCTAAATGCTGCTCACGAAAGCAGAAATAGAATCAGGAGCTGGTTAGGTTGAGGAAAATGGTCTAAACTAAACTAATTTGCACAATGAAGGCTATTGTTTGCATCCTGGCCAAAAGTGGGGGGGGGGGAAGGAAGAACATTAAGTGATAAAAATGTTAGGGTTTAATTTAACTGATACCCTGTCCAACAACCTGATGCTATGTTTTCCCCACTGATGAACTTTTAAAACATTTTGGTTTTCCACAAAGCCAATTTGTTTTCAGATGGTTTGTGAGGAAGCCACACTTCCCTAGGAGCTGGTTAAACCTTCGAGGCTTTTGCAGTTGGTCAGAGATGGCGGGAGATACAGATAGCTAGTGTTTGCGGTGACTGGCTGGTGACTGTGCACAGGTGGAACAGAACAGTGTAAGATCTTGGCAGACAGAATGACATTCGGATTTGTCAACTGTCACTGCAAGTCATGTAAAACACATGCCTAAGCCAGTGCTTCCCAACTTGTGGAATGAAACCCCTTTGGGGGTAGGTGACCTTTTTACAGACTACCTGCATATCAGATATTTGCATTACAGTTCATAGCAGAGGAAAAATTACAGTTATGGAATAGTAACAAAAATGATTTTAAGGTTGGTGGGGTCATCACAACATGAACTGAATTTAAAAGTCACAGCATTAGGAAGGTTGGGGACCACTGTGCTCACTGGTGGCTTTGGTGGCTTTGAATCTTTTCTGGACGTAGAACAACAGAAGAATGGCTCTATAACATCATGTACTCTCCCACTCCCATTTTCCACAGCTGGTGTCATGTATATTTTCTACTTTTGTGTTCATGCTTTGGATAGATAAAATGTAAGACTATCAGTTTTGAAAGTCACATTAATATTTTATCAGTCAATAAGGGCATTTCTTTTGAGCTGGGTAAAGTCTTAAAAATCCCATTGCCAGAAGTATTTGTTCCAATACTCAGCCATACCACTCATGTAGGAAGGAATATGGCTCCTTTTCACATTGGGCTGTCTTTGAGTAGCTAAGCTCTAGGTTTGACCACATCCCTAAAGAACCAGAATTTTGAGATGACCAGAGCTTATTAAGTGCCTGGTGTAACCCCAGGCATCAGTTTTAGATCTGGAAAGAGGAGGTACTTTGGTGATGATTTCATGTCCCAAGGTCCTGGGAGCCTATTGATTAGAAGCTGTAGGCAAAGTTTCTCATCAGGACAGTGGCTAGCTCCCAAATAACCACACAGAGATGAAATATCAATTACAAACACTTGGCGAGTAGCTTAGACTTGTTACTAACTCGCACAACCTAAATTAACCCATATTTCTTATCTAAGCTCTACCATGTGGCTCATGGCTTGTCACTTCACATCCTGCTTCCTCTGCATCTGTTTAGTAACTCCCAGTGACTTCCTGACGACAACCTCTTTTTTCCCAGCATTCTTTAGCCCTGAAAATCTTGTCAGCCAATCAGCTTTTTATTAAGAAGTGAGAGCAACACATCTTCACAGGATACAGTAGGATTATTCCACAGCATTTTTCCCCTTTGTCTAGTTAAAAAGGAAGGTTTTAACTTTAACATAGTAAAATTATATACAACAAAACATTAAGAATTACAGTTACACTATTCAGTCCATTATTCTTTGGCAAAATCAGAACAAATGTTCTATTATTTATTTTACTTTTCTGAGTCTAAATTTTTATACTTAAGTTACCTTTTATCCTAACTAAGAAAGCTTTAATTATTTAGTCTTTAACTCTATTAAAGACCTCAGAAGGATGTAATATTTTCTAACAACAGTGACATCTGGCTGTCTGAACAGTCACCCAAAGTTCTTCTCTAATGTTGGGGCATTCAACTTTGGGCTATGGGCCTAGTATATCTGACAGACCATTTTGAGAGGCGTGGAGGGAGCTGGCAGTCCCGATTAAAAAACAAAAAATACTCTGCCTACAAGAAGCAAAGGGTGGAAAGTAATTGATTAGAGATATAGAACTTTCAAGTCAAAAATAGTTGGTCTCCAGAGGGGAGAGCTATTGGGATCTCTGGTGTGTGTATGTGTGTGTGTGTGTCTGCCATACTGTCTCTGGAAGTGTATTCTGACAATGAATTCTGAACAAGTCTGGGAGTAAAGTTTCCTGAACCTTCCAGCTCTGGTTTCTGATTCTGTGAGTGAGGCCAGAACACATGGTATGTAGTTTAGAGTTCTGTAGGCTTGGTTGGCACACTTTGGTTACTATGAAACAGCAGGAGATCACTGCTAGCCTTCTATTCTTCCAGGATATGTCCTGATATTTTAGGTGATGCTTTTAGACCAGGACTAGGCACATGCATGGGACTGCATGTAATATAATTCCTGAAATTCCTCACTCATCCTGCCTCTCTTTGCTCAGGTAGTCATGTAGTCAGAATAGTCTCACATCTGGTGAAGAGCTGTGCTTAGCAACCAGGTCTGCCACTTGAAGACTGGACCTGGAAAGGGCTCATAAGCATCTCAGCATCCCTCCTCAAGATGGCCATGCAGCTACTTACAGATAGGCTTATCTTGAGGATTCCCAGCTGTGACAAGTAATGGCTAAAGGTATATCCTGGCCTGCTTAGACTGAGTCTCCTCAAGTCCAAGGCAGGCTTGACCCACCACCTGGAGCTTGAATCTCTATGGCTTGGGGACAGGAGAGGCACCAACCTTGTTGAAGGAGTGATGCTTAATAATTTATCCCCCAGGATCTTCGCAGAAGAGTATGCCTCTGGTTTTGTAGACATCTGTGAACTCTGCCCTTATTTTGGAAAATTATACCTTACAGATCCATACCTCTTCCCATTTGAGTCTTTACAAAGGGACATTAAACAAGAGAAGAGACTGTTGACAGACTGTTTAGTAACCATTTTATGTGAGATAATTAGTGTTACTTTCAGAGAAAGAGACCTCTCAGAGGGATGAATTCTGCTATTGTTATGAATAATTCTGTATTCATAACATAACAGAACTGTAATTCTGCTATTGTTATGAATCATAATGTAAATATATATGTTTTCTTGGTGGTCTTAGGTGGTCCCTATGAAAAGGTCATTTGACTCCTAAGGCGTCTTGACTCATGGGTTGATAAATACTACTTTAGTACCAGTCAGAGGGAAAATTAAACAAATAAGCAACCTCTATTTACTCACTGGCATGTCTTACGAATAACATTCTAAAGAATTGTATGTAAAACCTGCCCTCTAGGAGAAGTTTTGCTTTTACTGGAGGGCACTATGTCAAGTTAAAGCATTTCATCTACTTCCTGTATTTCCTCCTTTCCTGTATTTCTCAGTGATAAAAATCCCCTGACGAAAACAAGTTTAAGAGATGAAGGGTTTTCTGAGCTTAAGATTTCAGGCAACAGCCCACCACATCTGAAATTTTGAGGGGGTAGGAACTTTAGTCACATTACACTCACACTCCAGCAGAGGGAAAGAAATGGACATGAGTTTCCAGTCCTGTGTGCTTTCTCTACATCTACACAGTCTGGGACACCAAGCATAGGGAATGGTGCTGCGTGTAGTGGGCTGGTTTTTCCCACTCAGTTAAGGTCATGAAAACAACCTGGGTCAGAAATTCCCTCAAGGCTAATCTGGTCTGGACTGTCCCTTTTTGATATTCCCTTTAGGTGATTTTGTGTAGTAAAACTATCCACCTTGTTGACCCCGAAGGGTTGTAAGTTTTATGCCTCTAAGAGCACTTGGGGCATATCTACATGTTCTTTATCCTTGGCTATACCTGAGATGGCTACAGATGTGCTTGACTTATAAGAATGAAGCTGGGTGCTATTTCATTGTCTTCTTTGTAGACCCCCTCTTTTCTATGACAAGCATGCAACAGGGCTGCTTTTCCATGGTGCAGGAGGGGTCAGTCTCACGGTTGTGTTTTCTCTCCCGAGCAGTTTACATGAAGTGGAAACATTGTGAGACCCGAGGTGTTAAAACTTTATGCAACCTGAGGAAGCTCCTGAATCGACTCCAGAAAGACCACAGGGATGATATCTATGTCTACACCTCTGGACACCTGAACCCCAACAAGCTTTACAAACCATCTGAGATCATTTTCCAGCACTGGCACAATGCCAACAGGCCAAGGGAGCAGCGAACCAAGGTCTTTCCACCCCCTGTATCCAGAGACAAACAGACAGCAGAAATGAAAGATGCATGGGCTTACTTCACAATCAACACAGCTGTGCATCCCAATGACACCCACAACACAAAGCTCTTCAGGTATTTGAACCCTTGCATAGTCGCGTCCCATGTTTCCAAAGGGGATATTACCTCAAAGAAGTTTTCACAGGAGGAGGAAGAAGAGGAGGAAGAGGAAATAAGAGAAAGAGGAGTGTTTCCTCGGGAAAGATACAGGAAAGAAGAGCTCAGGCTGCCAGAGATGAAAGTACTCAGATACCCAGAGGTGATATCCAGCCGCCAGTGCTCCAGGTCTGCCTCGGGCAGGGATGTATATCAATATGTCAGCTCCTACTTGGCTGGTATAACAAAAGCTGACAGATACAACAAGTTTCTGAGTTTCCAAAAGGAAGTGCTAGTGAAGGAAGATCTCCTGAAGAATGATTTCACAGGGAGCAAGGTGGCTGTGAGCCATGAGAACAAACTGAAGGAGGTAAGGGAGATGGGTTCTGTGTGATGCTCTCAACACCAGGCTGATAATGTTCAGAGACCCTCATGGGCCCAGACTCAACCCTAGGTATCTCTGTTACTTGTCCAGGCAGAATGCAACGAAGTTGCTGGTATTCCCAATACCCACCATGGTCATTAAAATTTGATGTGATAAGAAGGAAGGTGGTATCTGACAGGGGTAGGTTGGAGGTGAATTTATGATGAGCAGCATTCAGTGATTGATGGGAACAGCTTTGAAAATACTGTATCTGGGATATGAAAGAATGTTCACTTTACTTCCTGTAGAAGATGGGTGAGAAGAACCTGGGCAGTAGAGATAATACAGATGCTATGGGTTAAGAATGATAGAGGCATGCTGCTTGGGACTGTGTGGAGTGACTGTGGAAACCTTTACTGACTCGGGCAGCATGCTGTGAACAAGAATTCAGAAATGAGGGGAGAAAAGAGCCATCTCTGTGTCAGAGAGCCAGAGCCCAGATTTGGTACGAGAATACGGTGAGGAAGAGAAGACTCTTGAGAGTAGATGCAAGGATGGGGAGGCAGAGGATGAATTTCTGATTGCTGAAGGCAGTGGTGGACAAAGAAAATGAGACAGACACAAACACCCATGAGAGACCAGGTTCTTAGCAACTGTGGAAGGCAATCAGAAGCTCCCTGATTTTCTGGCTTCTCTGCAGAGCCCAGCATCTGGGTTGCCTTTTTCAACTGATCTCTTAGAAGGACAAATTGTTTGGGAGAAACATGGGAACCTCCCCACATACTTCAAGGGCTGACTCTGTATCTTTTCCCTAGGAGCTCCAGAAGATATGCACCTGCAACCCACAGCAGTTCAACAGGTTGCAGGTCTTTGGGGAAATCTTTGAGGATATTTGCAATAGCTCTTTGGTATTTGGGGACCTCCTGAAAGAGATTAAGGTAACAATTCGCATCCTCCTCGTAATGGTTGAGAACTGTGCATAATAAGCTGCATACATGAGAGATCTCAGGGCTCACAAAAATTACACTGTCCCTGTTCCTCAGAGGACGTCATCAGGCAAGGACTCAAGAGAATCTGCTTCCTGTCCTGTCAGTCACATGAGCCATGTGAAGCAAGAGTCAAGTTAACTTGTTGCTTAGACCTGTCATTTTCCACCTAGGCTTCCCAATTATGAGTTGAGAACTACATGGTGTAGCCTGAAATTTTCTGACCCTTCCAGCCCACAGTCCAGATGAATCTCTTCCACCTGTGGTTCTGCAGCCATTTATAAAATGATTACTTAGAGGCTAATAATAATTACCAATTGTTTTGCCCATGTCTCAGGCTCATTACCAACTAGCTCTTACAACTTTATTTAACCTATTTTTATTAATCTATGTTTTTCACTTTTCCTGTGCTCCATCACATCTTGCTGCATCTTTTTCATTCCGCCCTCTTTTGTCTTTAGTTCTGCTTGGATTTCCCAGCTGCCTCTGAGCTGTTGGGCCATAAGCCAAAACAGCTCCTTTATTAACAAATAGTAATAAAATACATTCATGGTGTATAGAAAGACATCCCACGTCAGCATGGCATATAAGCTTGCAGAACTAGGCACTTAGAAATTGTGAGAAGTTCAGTTTCTTAAATCCTGTGCTAATTTTCTGTTGCTATAGTAAAATACTCAAAGTACAAGCAAAATACAGAAGAAAGTTTTTATTTTAGATTGTGGCTCCAAAGGGATAGAGTGCAGCATTGTTGGAAGTCATGATATCAGGCAGGGAAAACATGGCGGCAGGAAGCTGGCTGATCACATTTTTATCCATTCACAGGAAGCAGAGAGAAATAACAGAAAGTAGGGCCGGGCTATACATACTTAAAGCCTGCCTTCAGTACCTTCACTCCCTTCAGCAAGGCTTCACCAACTAAAGGCTCCATGACCTTCCTCTAATTCCATCGCCTCAGACATACGTATTTGAATAGATGATTTTTCTCTAAACCAACACAAAGCCAATGCTATGCTCTGATTTCCATAATGACAAGGGGTGGCTAATGATGGCAGTGTGCTGTTTATCTCCCAGTGTGCAACCACCTCCCCATCAGCGGGTCTCAGAACTCACACAACAGGGAACAGTATTGTTGGATGTATGTCAAGGTATTTTACAGCAGCATCTTGAACTGGTGGTCAGTAGCTGGTAGTCAAAATTGAATTTGGTGACAATTGAGTTTTATAAATTTGTGTGTATGCTTTAACACATTGCAGATACACTTCATGTTTGAATTGGTTTTAACTGACATCCTTAATACCTATGGGGTTTGTGGATGCAAAATATAGTCTTTGGGATCGGGGAGGTGGGGGGTAGCTTGTAGAACATGAGTTTCAATCCCCAGCACACACATAAAATCTGGCTATTGTGACACACATCTGAAACTCCAGTGTTGGGGCAAGGCAAAGATAAAGGAGAATCCCAGACTTACTGGCCAGCAAGTCTATCCAATCAGCAAGCAAGCATATGAGGTAGTCAGTGACAGAAAAAAAAAAACAAAACAAAAACCTGATGTCAACTCTATCACTTGTGTGCACACATGGGTGCCTGTGAACATGTACATATACAGTCATGTGCCCCATCTCAAAACACAAGCACTTACATCTGGTGACTTTCCTTTTCCCCACAGGATGAATATGAACTCTACATGGCGGCTCTTCTGGACTCACAGCCCACAGCACAGTATAAGGTAATAGCCACAGGAAGGGTACAAGGTGAGCCTGTGTGCTCAGGACTTTATATTTCAGGAGCAGTTGGATGCTCTCAACCTGGGAAGTCCCATTTATTCCTCTGTCATACAAAATAGCTGGTGCTTTTTGAAAGGGGGAGATTTTCATATCTTTATATAAAACTACAGTATTATGGGTGAAGATCTTTTCTTTACATTAACACAGTACTGGGTCTTTCCCTAATCACAGCCACTACACATGGCTAGGAATGCTAATGGTGCTGCAGTGATGACCAGAAAATATCATCCTGTGATTACCCTGAATGGGTAGATTGTCACAGAAGATGCACTCAGAGCCACAACACAGATCACTGTCTCTTCATGTAACGGACAATGACTTTCCCACTAGTCACTAGTCTCTGCAGGGTCAGTGGGTCAGCATGCCCTGTTCTAGTAAGAATGGCCCATGGGAATGACAGGCAGATTCAAGAGCTCCAAGAAGCAGGACAACTTGAGATTAGTAACTATCTTATAAGCATAAAAGGCAATATATATATACATATATATACATGTGTGTAAATACACACACACACACACACATATATAAGCATACCATATAGCGTACAAAGTCAGTTCTAAATTACATCCTGAAGATTTAGTTATTATGTATAAAGTATTCTGCGTGCAGGCCAGAAGAGGGCACTAGACTTCATTTTAGATGGTTATGAGCTACCATGTAGTTGTTGGGAATTGAACTCAGAACCTCTGAAAGAACAGCCAGAGTTTGGAACCTCTGAGCCATCTCTCCAGCCCTGCTAATTACATCTTAATAGAACACCTCACATGGGCATTGCATTCTGTGTTCTGAGACTTTTCATGCTATGTGATAAGTTTTGAGGGCCCGGAGCTGTGGCCTGGTAGTTAAGAGCATTAGCTGTTCTTGAAGAGGACTCAGGTTCAGTTTCTAGTACTCACATAATGGTTCACAACTATCTGTAACTCCAGTTCCAGAGGACCTGACACTCTCTTCTAACCTCTGCAAGCACTAGGCATGCATGTGCTGAAACAACACACATGCAGGCAAACCACTCATACACATAAAATCAATCAATCAATCAATCAACCAATCAATCAATCAGCATTTGTAAGTAAAAATCAGGACTGAGCAGCAGCTGCTGTCTCTGACAGTCTTTGTTCCTTTGTCCCTTACTCTGAGGTGGAGCAGAAAAGAAAAATCCATACCCACATCCCAATTAAACACCCAAATTAGAGACCTGACAGTCTTCCAGGACTCTCTGTCTTTGCATTCCTGAAGCCCAGATGGCCACCTAACTAGGCAAAAGCCTATGTCACCCACCACTTTCTCATGTCCTCATAAAGACAGGTGATTAACATTGTCTATCTGACACTTGAAATAGTTGATAAAGATGGACCCAGCCCTTTATTCTTTGTATTTCCCCAAACAAGCTGCACGAAGAAACCATGAAAGTCCCTGCCATTCTTAAGACTTTTTATGAAAATAAAATCTTGAACTATGAAAAATGATTTTACTTGGAACTTTGGCATTATTTCCCCCTCCCTCCAGCCCTCCCAAATGCACCCATTTAGTTGGAATTCCCACTTTATCCCAGGATACCTGGGCCGTACATGAGGAACAACCCAGAGCACCTTAAACTCTCCTTAACCACCTTACCCTTTGTGTGCCTTGTTACTGGCAGCGTCTCCTGGCTGAAGTCAAGGGGTTGGAAAAGAGCCCTGTGCACAGCACAGATATTGACCAAGCCAAAGAGCGGCTGCGGAAGCTTGAGCAGGCGGCCTTCGCAGCCCTCGAGCAGAATGACAGGTAAGGCACCAGTTGCATGATTCTGGTGAGGGTTTCATTGATATTCAACATGACCTTAAAACTCTGTGACGTCAAATATCTGCATTTTCCTGCTTTGTCGTATATAGTAAGCTACCTATATCAATGTTGCTCTGTTAACCTGGACTCCTCCACAAACAACTACATGTATGACTAGGGTGCTGGATCAAACGCAGTACCCTCTCTTGGAGGTCTCTGAAGGATCCTCCTTGAGGACCAAAGGTTGCAGGGCCAGAGAGAGTCTTCTGGTTTTATTAACTTAGAAACTTCTGTAACCTCTCTGAGGTGGTTTAAAAGAAAATGACCCCCACAAAGGGAACGACACTATTAGGAGGTGTGGCCTTGTTGGAGTAGATGTGGCCTTGTTGGAGTGGGTGTGGTCTTATTGCAGGAAGTGTCACTGTGGAGGCGGGCTTTGACATCTCATATATGCTCAAGCCATGCCCAGTGACAGAGACTACTTCCTTTTGACTGAAAATCAAGGTATAGAACACTCAGCTACTTCTCATTCAACATGCCTGTCTGCATGCCACCATGTTGTATCATGATAATAATGGACTAAACCTCGGAAACTGCAAGCCACCCCACTTAAATGCTTTTCTTTATTAGAGTTGTGGTGGTCACTGTCTCTTCACAGCAATAGAAACTGTAACTGAGACATTCTCTGAGCAGTTATACAGAATAAAGTCACCATGGCAGAGTGGGTTATTTGTGAGGATTAAATATAAAAGACTATAGACTGTAGCCATTCTGAACTAACCTCCTCTCCCCCCCAAAAATTCCTCAGAAGCAAAAAAATTTAAATTTGCTGTCAGTGTTACAGAAAGAGAAAGTCTCTCATTATAGTTTGGTCTAAAATTCTTTCACAGCATGGCTACCATCAGCTCCTGCCCTCCCCAAGGACATGGAGGATTGGCTATGGTCGATCACACTGTGCCTTGCAGGTGACACGTCTTCAGGCTAAGGGTGAATGTTTAAATGTCCCTTGTAGCTATGTGTTCCTCAATACAACTTTTTAACATTTGTAGTAAGTCTGACCTGTGTCCACTTCGTTCCATGAAGATAGTTTCTCAAAGGCCCCGACTGGAGGAGTCAGGTCCATGTGTGTGGTCATGTCAGCCAAGGAGAGGTAACACAGACAAGTTATAAATAATGGAGTTTGTTATTTGTGAATCCCCGAGAAGAAAGAACATATGTTGCAGGAGTGCAGAAGGAGCAAACAGTCTAGACTGTGTTATACTTGGTGTCTGATATCAACAGGAAGTGGGGGTGGGCAGGACCTGCTTCAGAGTGCCATGCCATGTGTGTCTAGCCTGGGCTCAGTCTATCTGCCATGCTCAGGAGAGCACACTGACAGGAGTCACTGTAGTATTCCCTACAGGTCCACACGACCTGAGGGGCCCATGTGATAAATCAAGAAGGTTGTTTGTAGATGCCTGCTACAAGATGGTCCCAGAAGGCTGTAGGGTAAGGAAGCCCTGGACAAAGTAAAAGTCCGATGATTCTGCCTTGAGGCTGGTGTGTGAGAATCAGACTCATCAGAACTTGAAGACTTTATTGCAAAGGTATCCAAAGTTTAAAAATGAAAACAATACATCACCACTATCCACGGCCCATCTTCCTGCTTCAGTGCTTTGTGAGAGCAGAATCAAAGGCATCCGGGAGAGAAGGGTAGGGCCAGGAGGCTGGGTGCTCAATAAAGCCACCTTGGGAGAAGGAGAATGCCTCCACCAAGCACAGGAACACAGGGCACCTGATAGATGAAGAGTCCTGGCCGTGATGGTGGCAATGCTAATGGTGGTGATGCAGAGGATGAGGAGAAGGAGGAGGAAGAGGAGGATGCTAGTGATGCTAATGGTGATAATGAGGATGAGGGAAAGAAGGACAGCGATGATGGTGATGACAATGAGGAAGATGATGATGGTGGTGGGAATGATGATGTGATCAAGAGGATGAGGATGATGGTAGTGTGAGCGGGGATGATGATGGTGATATTAACAACGATGATGATATGGTCATATCGATAATAATTGAAGGAAACGAGACGTAAGAGGGCCCTCTAAGCTCAACTATATATTTTCAGAAGAGTGTTTCAGGACCTGAAACAGTCACAAAGCAGAAGTGTGAAAGTTAAGCAAAAAAAATCAGACAACAGCCACAACAGCAAATCAATAAAACACAGCTTGACAAAGTAAAAAACAGACTATAGACTACAACTTAACCATAACATGCCCAAGGAAGAATGGTTTTGTACATAGCAGGGGCAAAAGCAGAAAAACAATCAAGGGACTGAAATTTGAGATAAGTGGGAAGGCTGGTAGAAACAGCAGATACGCAAATAAGATCCAACTCACATATAGCTGACGTTCAGAAAGAAGAAATACAGACCAACAGAACAAGAAAATCGTAACTTGAAGAGCAGACCAGGGGAAAGTGCTCAGGAGACCACCCCTCTGAATTTCTGTGCTACAAAGTGTATTATTATTCGATGAAGACCCTATTTAAAATGTGTGAAAATCTTAAGTCATTACCTTGTAGACATGTGTCTTTAAACCATTTATGATGTCATCTTCAGCCCAAGCAGGGAAATCCCCCTCCCCCACCTCTGTAGCACCTGTCAGGATTCTTCTGGAATGTATTAGGCATAAGATGTTTGGTTCTGCTGACTTTGCAGCTGAGCATAAGATGCAGAGAGGCTACTTTGGTCAGTTAGTTTTCGTTTTTGCGCATTTCTGGTAATTTACTTTCAGTTAAACATTTGTAAAGCCTTGTAAAGTCTCTCTTTGGGATGCAGCCCCAGGCGCAGGGAATTGCAGCACGCACTTCCTCATCAGTACCCATGTCTCTTTATTTGTGGTTGATCTCAGACTGTAAGGATTTTTCCCCCTTCATTTATTTAATTTTGTGTATGTGTGTGCTGTGCATGCGGATGCATATTGTGCATGCCTATGTTGATGCAAGAGTCAGATGCAAGATGCTGTTTTCTGTCACTCTCTACCTATTTTTGAGACAGTCTTTCACTGGACCTGGAGCTCAGCACCTGACTAGACTGGTTGACCAATGAGCCTTGGGATCCTCTTGTCTTCACCTCCAAGTACTAGGATTATAGGTATATGCTTTTCACATGGATAAAAGGATCACAAGGATCAGACTCAGGTCCTCATGGCGGTTTGGCAAGTACTTTAGCCACCTATCTGTCTCTCCTACATGTTTTTCTTCACTCCCGCCCTGCTCCTCCATTCTCTCCCTTCTCTTTTTTCTGTCTGTGTGGGTGTATACATGTCATAGTATGTATGTATATGAGTGTGGGTGTATACACGCCATAGTATTTATGTGTGAATATATGCATGCCATAGTATGTATGTATATGTGTGTGTATGTGGGTGTATTATATGCCATAATATATATATATACATATATATGTATATATATAAATGGAGGTCAGAGGACAATTTATGGATGTTAATTTTTTTCTTTCTACTATATGGGGTCCAGGGATTGAAACTTGAGCCATCTCCACTGAGCCATCTTGCTGCCTCCCATTGGTTTATAATTAATGTATTTCAATGAAATATGTAATATTAGTGAAAAGATGCCTTTATTTGTTAACTGGACTGGATTAGGCTCTTTATATCCATCTTCAGAATTCCATTTGTGTTGGAAAGTTTGAAGATCAGTGTTTATTTCTCACTAAGTTAAAAGACTGGGGCTGTGGAGTAGCCTAGAAGGGAGACAATTCAGATCCCTAGCACCTATGTAAATTTGAGTTAGGTGTGGTGGTTGCCCTGGAGTGTGAGGTGATGATGGAGGATCCCCCAGTGAAGCTGGCTAGCTAGACTCGCTGAATACTTTGGTTCAAGTGAGAGACCCTGCCTCAAAGTATAAGGTAGAGAGTGATTGAGAAGGACCTTGACATCAACCTTGGGCTTCTACAGGAATGTATATGACAGGCACATCCACACTGGCATACACAAGTGTATGTACACACACACACACACACACACACACACACACACACACACACGACTTGTGTTATAAAATGGACAGAAGCAACAAGGCCCAAATAGGAGTTGCTGTCTCAAGACTGTGTCTCTATCCATGTTTAGACTCAGAAGTGAACTGGAGGCAGAGAGCCTGTTGCTACAATCTGCTAAGGAAAAATCAGGTGAGTGCCTTCCAGAGCTGCCTGATCTTCCCTGAGATCCTGATCCACTGCCGTTTCCTCCCTCCCCATACACCTACCTAATTCCTGTTAATTCTTCAGCCTCAAGTTCCTCAGTCTTTGGCAGGCTCTCCTTAAACCTGAACCAAACTGATGTTCACATGAGTCTCCCCAGGGTCCCTCCCCCATTATTTTCATGTAGTTTCTTACCACTATTGGAAAGCTAACCTGGAAAAGATTATGGTCATAATTCACACCTGCCCCTTTTCACCTAGCCCAGAATCTGCAAAAGTAGGCATTCATTGATACCTACAGATTATGTGATTACATCAAGACAGGCATACCCTATTTGTTTGGAACAGTTTATTTTTTTTTAAACTTTATTTATTTATTATTTATTTATTTGCCTTGGTGTTTGCCTGGAACTGGAACTACAGACAGTTGTTAGCTGCCATGTGGGTGCTGGGAATCAAACCTGGGTCCTCTGGAAGAACAGTCAGTGTTCTTAACCGCTGAGCCATTTCTCCAGCCCCGGAACAGTTCATTTTTATTAATATACTTGAGTTACACTACAGTTATTTATTATATAATTATATGTATATACATATATATAGTTCACTATAGTTATATGTATCATATAACATAATTACACACATCACTGTTAACAAGTGTTGAAATATTAAATGTAGTGACTGCTCTCAAAACTATTTCCAGAAGCTTCTAAGAGAAACATAAATAATGAGGACCAACTCACTCTGATTGAGAAGGTTGAGAAGAGGAGATGTGAAATCTTTGAGAAATGGGATGAAATTACAGCGCTTGAAAAACATATCAAAGAAACATTGGTGCATTCGAGAGTGTCAGATATCACCGAGAATGGGATTAAAAGTGTAGAGGTATGCAAGTTATCTGTGTAAATATTACATGTGGTTTGCTTGAAGATACTCATAAAACAATTTGATTCTGTAACAAGGTAAAATCTAATAAAGTTGAGTCCAAAATATACTTCTACTTCAAAAGGTGTAGTAACAAGGCCCAAATAGGAGTTGAAATTTACAGAGCAATGAAGACCTGCCTAGTTTACAGAAGAACTAGGAGAGTGGCATGGGTCTGTGGAGCCCTGTGAGTGCTTGGAACATGTAGACAGTGCACAGAGCTTGTGTAGAATGTGACCTAGTAGGGCCTCTTGTGGCTAGTTCTATGTATTTTAGCAGTGCTATGTTTCTGTTTTTTTTTTTTTTTTTTTTTTTTTTTTTTTTTTTTTTTTTTTTTTTTTTTTTTTTTTTTTTTTTTTTTTTTTTTTTTTTTTTTTTTTTTTTTTTTTTTTTTTTTTTTTTTTTTTTTTTTTTGGTATTGGTCTAAACCATGGGTGGATAGGTAGGTTCTCTGCTGAGCACAATATTACCTCACTGTTCCTGTAACTGCTCAGTGTAGTTCCATGGAAGATGAAGTCTATATGCCCTTTGCACACATGTCATGAATGTATAGGTGCTTACAAAGGCAGGCCAGAAGAGGTATTGTATTCCCTGGAGCTCGAATTATAGGTGCGTGTGAGCTGCCTGACATGAGTACAGGATATTCTTGGCCTCTAGAAAAGAAAGACATGTCCTTAACTGGTGAGTCATCAGGGATGCTGTGATCTGGTTTCTAGACCACTGTAAAGCAAATACCAAAATTAGGTAGGTTGAAAGAATTATTTAAATCTTGGTACATGTAAAATTATGGGAATATTCTACGGCAGACAATTACATGCCTAACAGCATGCTGTTTTAAACACAATGTACCCAAATGAGAAATAAACCTGTGCTACAACATGCTGAGGTTCATCAGGACTGTTGGACATACTTGATACAGGCTTGTCACAGACCTTCAATTCGTAAGAAAAATAAAATGTGTGAAGCATGATAAAGCAAAATGCATGAAGTAACATTATCTCTTGTTTATTTTGAGACAAGTCCCAGGTAACTCATGTGACTTCAAAGCTAAGGGCAACCTTGAACTCCTAATCTTCCTGTTTCTACCTCTCAAATATTAGGTTAAAAGTATGCTCCCATTCCTGGCTTCCACATTTATATCTTGTTTCTAATAACATATAACTGAGCAGTTCTTGTGGGTTCAGTATTACAGCGTTTAACTCACAGACTCTTTCCCACTATAGTGTCTCTTGTTTAATAATATAAATATTTATTTTTTCTTCTGTTTAAAAATCAATATTTTAAAACTCACATCCTATATGCTGATTATGGTTTTCTTTCTCTCTCTCCCAGTTCCTCCCCACATCTCCTCCCATCTGGAAACACCTCCCTTCTGTTCACTAGAAAACAAACAGACTTCTATGGGATAATAGTAAAATAAAGTATAATAAGATAAAGCAAAGCCAATGCACTAGAACCTGGCAAAACAAACAGGAGGAAAACAGTTCAAGGGAAGGCATAAGAAAAAGAGACCCATTTATTCACACAGTCAGGAATACCATAAAACCACAAATCTGGAAGCTACAATGTATACACAAAGGACCTGTAGGGTAAAAGAAGAGAAGAAATGTAGATGAAATTTCCAAGCAACCATACAGAGGCTTCATATTAATTATAAATGCTAAGGCAATAGCTCAAGCTTGTTACTAGCTAACTCTTACATTTTAAACTAACTCATATTTCTTGTCTATGTTTGGTACCTTCTCAGTATGTCCATCTCCCTTCTCTCTGTATCTTCTTGCCACTCCTCTGACTTTACCCTTCTTTCCAGCATTGTCTCCCTAATTTTACCCTGTCCAGTTATGAGCAGTCAGCTTCTTTATTAAACCAAACACAATGACATATATTCACACAGTATAAAGGAATATTTCACAAAATTATATAAATAAAATAAAAAACCCAAAAATTAAAAAAAAATAAAAGGAAGAGCTCTGACACATTATGAGACAATGAACCTTCAAGGATGCTGTTGAGTTTTCTGTTGTCCATCTACTGCTGGGCATGTGGCCTACTCTTAAGAGTAGTTTGTTTCCCAGTGAGACTTCTTTGGAAGAAATTAAATTTTCATTTCCAAATAGTTATCAGATAACTTCTGGGTTAGAGATGGGAGGCACATGTCCAGGTCATCTTTTGTCTCCAGAATCCCAACTGGTACAGACCTGTGCAGGCTATGTGCATGCTGCCCCCATTTCTGATTTTACATACATGTTGATCATATCAACTCAGAAGGGTTTGTATTCTTGGTATCCTCCATTGTCCTTTGCTCTTACATGTTTTTTACCACCTCCTTTTTCAAGGGGTTCCCTGAGTTCTGAAGGGAGGGATTTGATGGAAACATCCCATTTGGGGCTGAGTGTTCCAAGGTCTCTCACTATCTGCATACTGCCTATCTGTGATTCTCTGTATTTGTTCCCATCTGCTGCAGGAGGAAGCTTCTCTGATAATGGCTGAGTAACGCACTAATCTATGAGTGCAGCAGAATGTCATTAGGAGTCATTGTATTGCTACATTTTTTTTCTTTTAGAACAGTAGTATTTGGTTTTACCCTAGGGTCCTGGTTTATGTAGTTTCAGGTTCTTGGTCACACAAACAGTGTCAAGTATGGATTCTATTTTGAAGAGTGGCCCTTAAGTAAAATCAGATATTGGTTGGTTACTCTCACAAACTTTGTGCCACTATTGGCCTAGCATATATAGCAGGAAGGACATCATTGCAGATCCAAGGGTTTTGATTGAGTTAGTATTTCTGTTTTGTCTTTGGCAGCATGTAGAGTACCTTCCTGTACCAAAGATGTTAGCACATAGATGTGAACACTCTATGTAGGCTCCAACTCAACTTCTCTGTGTTTAGTGAGTTATGTAGGTATTGTCTTCAGCAACATGGCCTTGCAATCAGATTGTGGAGAGCAACCTCTAATCTTGAAAACAGCTTCAGTTGTTTGGGGGTTTCCATGGGACCCCTTTGGCCAACAACTTTATTAGATGTAATTCATTCCCAATACTGAAAGCTTCACTTGGTGATTAGAGGTTCAGTTGGTGCTTTGTTTACCCCACTATTTGTCAATTTCATTTAGATCTCTTTAATATAGGTATATATTTTAGGATGCTTCTCCTGTGTTAGGATTCCGTTAGGATACCTCTCACATGGCTCTTAACTTTAACTGTCCATCCCCTACCTCATCCCTCTCTTCCTGTTCTACCCCCAAATATTCATCTATAACCATTCTATTTGCTTTTCCCAAGAAGATCTAGCTGTCTCCCTCAGTCTCTTACTCTATACCAGATCTCTAGGACTCTATGTTCTGTTATTTGTTACCATTGACTTAGCAGCTAATGTCCATGTGTAAGTGGATACACACTATATTTGTCTTTCTAGGTCTGGGTTCTCTCACTTAAGATGATTATTTTTTTATCTAGTTCCACCCATTAACCTGAAAATTTCATGATTTAATATATTTTAATGGCTGAGTAATACACCATTATGTAATTGTACCACTTTGTCTTTGTTTGTTCTTCTGTTGAGGGATATCTAAGGTGTTTACAGTTTGTGGCTATTATAAATAGAGCAGTAATGAACATGGTTGAGCAAGTGTCTCTGTAATAGGATGAATTGTCCTTTGGGTATACCCAAGAGTGGCATAGTTGGGTCTGGAGGTAGATCAATTTCCATCTTTCTGAGGAACCGCCATATTGATTTCAGTGTCTGTATATATTTGCACTCTCACCAGCAATGGAAGAGTATTCCTCTGACTCCACATCCTCACCAGTATGAGTGGTCACATGTGGTTTTGATCTTAGCCCTTCTGACAGGTATAAGATGGACTCTCAAAGTAGTTTTGATTCCCATTACCCTGATGGCTAAAGAGGTTGAAATTTCTTTAAATGTTTCTAAGCCATTTGAGTTTTCTCTTTTGAGAATTCTCTGTTTAGATCAGCACTTAATTTTTAATGGCCTATTTGTTTTCCTGATATCTAGTTTTTTGAGTTCTTCATATTTTTTTTAGATACTATCACTTTATCAGATATATAGTTGGTAAAAATCTTTTCCCATTCTGCAGGCTGCCACTTTGTCCAATTGATGTTTCCTTTTCTGTGCAGAAGCTTTACAGTTTTATGAGGTCCCATTTGTTTATTGTTAATCTAAGTATTTATTCTGTTAATCTGAGTGTTTATTCTGTCAGTGTTCTGTTCAGAAAGTCTTTTCCTGTATCAATGAGTTCAAAGCTATCCCCCACTTTCTGTTCTATCAAGTTAAGCTTTTATGTTGAGGTCTGTGATCCACTTGGACTTGAGTTTTGTGCAGGATGATAGACATGGATCTATTTACATTCTTTTACATGTAGCTGTCTTTTTGATTAGTACTATTGGATGAAGATGCTATCTTTTTTTCCAGTGTGTATTTCTCTGTGTGGGTTTCTGTCTGGGTCTTCAACTCAATACCCTTGATAAATATGTCTGTTTTTATTCCTATACTATACTCTCCTTATTACAATATCTTTGTCATATAACTTGAGATCAGAAATGGTTAAACCTCTAGCAGTCTTTAATTGTTCAAGATTGTTTGAGTTATTCTGAGGTTGTGTGTGTGTGTTTCCACACAAAGTGGAGAATTTTCCTTTAAAGATCTGTCAAGAACTGTGTTGGAATTTTGATGAGGATTGCATTGAATTTATAGATTGATTGGAAGAATGACTATTTTTTTTTTACTGTCTTAATCCTACTAATTTATGAGCATGGGAAGCCTTTCCATCTTCTGATACCTTCTTCAAAGACTTGAAGTTTAATCATACAGGTTTTTCACTTGGTTGGCTAGACTTATCATATTATTTGAGTCTATTGTTACAAGTATTGTTTCACTGATTTCTTTCTCAGTCTGTTTGTCCTTTGTATGTAGGAGAGATACTGATTTTTGTCAGTCATTTTGTATCCAGCTAATCTTCTGGAAGTGTTTATCAGCTGTAGGAGGCCCCAGGTAGAATTTTTACTTATCTATTTATCATAGATATCATCATCTGCAAATAAAGATACTTTGATTTCTTCCTTTCCACTTGTATCTTCTTAATTTTCTCTAGTTATCTTATTGCTCTAGGAATACTTCAAGTACTCTATTGAAAGGTATAGAGAAAGTGAATGACCTTGTCTTGTTCCTGATTTTAGTGGGATTTGTTTTTCTTCCATTTTAGTTAATATTGACTGTGAGCTTACTGTCAGCTACCTTTATTATGTTTAGGTATATTCCTTTGTTATCTCTCTCGAAGATTTTATCATGAAGGGGTGTTGGATATTGTCAGACATATCTAATGAGATGATTAAGTAATTTTTTTCCTATCAGTTTGTTCATATAGTGTACTAGATTTGTTAATTTTCGTATATTGAACCTTCCCTGGAATGAAGCCTACTTGATCATGGTGGATGATCTTTTTGTGTTCTTGTATTATTTGCAAATATTTTATTGAGAATTTTTGCATTCATGTTCTTAATGATAACTGGTCTCTAATTTTTTTTGTTGGGTATTTGTGCAGTTTTGGTATCAGTGTAATTGTAGTGTCAGATAAGAAATTGGGCAATGTTCTTTTATTTCCAGATTTCCCTCAGTTTGGGTTTTTTAATTAATTTTATTTTTTTTAAAATTAATTTCCTTCCACTATTTATTTTTTTTTGCTGATTTTTTTAAGGAGCTTATTTGTTTATTGATTATTTCCTTTTTGAGGACCTCTATCATATACATAAAGGCTATTTTAAGTTCTTTGTCTTGCACATCAGCTATGTTGCAATACTGAGGGCCTGCTGTGGTAGGGTTGTTGGGCTCTGGTGGAGACATTGTGCTGGCTGTTTTTATTGATTGTGTTTTTATGTTAATCTCTAGTTGTCTGGATATGGGAAGATTATAATTCTAGTGCTGATATCTCGTATTGTCTTTGTTGGATGGGTGTTTTGTTTTTTGGTTTCTGTTTCCCCTCTGACTCTCAGGAGAATATAGTGGCTGTGTATTCTCTGGTAGGACACTCTTCTGGGATTCTAGGCCTGGCTACCGGTAAACTGTTTTCTAGATTTTGGAAGCATGTAAGGCCTAGCAGAAGACTTAGGGGGTCTACAGGAGGAAGGAAAGCAAGTTATTCTGCCAGGATCTGCTTAGTTCCCTGGGAATGGGGGTGGGGAGTGAGGTTAAGCCATGACAGGTAGCCTGCTATACAGCTGGGGATGAGACTGGGGATTAGCTATGGAGGAGAGGAGGGGGTGAAGATCTGAAGCTCACCTACCTGCTTCCCTGGCCTACTTGTTTCTCTGACAGGCTTAGCTAGAGGGCTCAGAGGGAATCCCTTCTGGAGATGGGGGCTGGGTTGAGGGCATGGAGGTGATGGAGTAGATTATCTGCAGGATCCTCTGGAGATGGGGGCTGGGATGAGGGGATGGGGATATTGGAGTAGATGATCTGCAGGACTTTCTGGAGATGGGGGCAGAGAGGGGTGAGAAGCTGCAGCAAGGAGACTGCTACAGATAAGAGAATAAGGCCTCCAGCTTCCCAGGGAATGAGTCCCTGCTGGAGTGGAAGGCTAGGGAAAAGCAATGAGTGGTGGGCAGGAAGGCAGGAGGGAAGTTGTGTGTGAGCCTCTGGAGGTGAAGGGGTGTGTGGAGGCTGCAGCAAGTGGTCTGTTACCTAGATGAAGGTGAGACTGGAGGACTGGATTTAGAAAAGCAGAGGGGGAGATGAAGATCTGCAGTTAGCCTACCTGCTTCCTTGATAAAGGAAATGTCTATTTTAAAATGATGTGGTACTGTGCACACTTAAATTTATAACCATACCAGTCTCATAAAGCTTTTTTAATTTCATAAATATTGAAAAGTCTTAACTATTTCTTTGCAAATTGCTTTTAAAACCATTTCTTTTCAGAATGAAGCTTTAAAATTGGAAACAGCCAACAAGATCTTAAGGAAGAAAATAAAAGTAAGATTTTTTTTTAAATATGTAAACCAATGTTTATCTATAGATGCAGTTCCCAAAGTATCTGCCTGCCTGTGTCATAAGTCATACAAAAATCACATACTTTCTTCTGTGGAATAGCTTTCTGCTATATAAGCTGTGTCTGTCTGTTTGTGCAGACCTCAGCCTAGAACTGGGCTTTCTTAAGCAAATGCATTAGTGAAAACACACTATGTCATGGTGATGGAGTGCTTCATCCATTAATGCTTCTCTTACTTATCCACAAACCTTGCTATTCAGAACAAGAAATAATACAGCCAGCACCCAAGAGTAGAATTCTCCTAATGCACATTGACAATTACCACTTATATCATGGTTCTGCACACTTGTACTGGGTTTGTGTTGTACCTGACAGAGCCACCCATTCTGATCCCATCTTATTGTTAATATACATGACTATGAGCAAGGGGATAGGGACTATGAGGAAAATTCCCACAGTGATGGCTGGCTGGAGCTCTGGGGAGCTCACTGAATCAAGAACAGCCACTGGGGAATCATTGGGAAAAGGAGCTAGGCCCTCCAAAGATAGGTAACTGTTGATTGGCATGGGCAGCATGTGGAGCCTCCAGGGGTGGGATCAGACTGTGTTCCTGTGTGCAGGCTGGCACCTGGGGAAGGCACCATTCCCTTCCGAGGAACACCTAATCCAGTCTTGATATTGGGATGAGAAAGATCAGACTTGCCTGGAGTGGATGTGCCATGCTGAGCTGACCCACTTTAGGACTTCTTGCCTTTTTTAGGGAGGGAATTGGAGTGATGGAGAGGGGGGATGCTGAAGGGTGACTGGGAGGAATTGGGAGGAGGACAAAAAGGGGGAGCAGGAGATATAAAGATAAAATAGACTGTTTTAAATAAATACAACAGTAAATTTAAAAATATACATGATTGAGATAATGGTGTTTTAGGTGACTGAAGGATTTTCAAATCTCTGCAGGTTATTGAAAGCCAAGTCAAACAGCTCATAAAAAAGAGTAAGATCGGCGACGCAGAGAGGCAGTAAGCATTGATACTGTGTTCTAAAATATGTATTGTGTGGTGTGTGTTCATGAATGTGCTTTTATATAACTGTGGACACACACACACATGTGCAAGTGTGGACATGCATGTGGAGGCCCCAGACTATTGTGGGAATTATTTCTCATTTTCTTTCCATCTTATCCATTCAGGCAGACTCACATATGAGCCCAGAGCTCACTGATGATCAGTCTCATTAGGTAGCTTGACCCCAAGGACACTGTCACCACCTTCTAACTGTTGGGATTATAGGCGGTTGCCTCCACGCCTAACTGATCTTTACAAGGGTTCTGGGGATATGAACTCTAGTCTGTCCATTAGCCTGGCATGTGCTTTACCCACTAAGAGATCTCCCCATCCCTATGCCAGACATTGTGCTAGCAAGAGCTTGAGAACTATCATTCACTTGAATGTAGACAGGGCTTTGATGGCCTTCACAAATGCTGGCTTTAATACTCATGCCTTGTCTTGCTCTGTGATCCGTTGAGGATCTAGATACCAACATGGACATTTTTTCTATCAATATACAAATAGATTCATTTGAAGATGCTAAAGGATTGGGATAAATTTTCAGGGGTAGTGACCAGGAATATGGAGGTAGCATGTGGCATTGGGTGGTATTCTTTGCTCAAATTGTAGGGCTTTTAATGGTAATATTTTTTTAACTCCTATGCACATCTAGACTTTCAATTAAAAAAGTAAACAGGGGTCAGGGTGATGCTCAGTAAGGAAATGTACTTATCTCTCAGGTTGAATAACCTGAGTTTGATCCTTGATCCCATACATGGCAGGAAAGAAGGACTCCTATGATTTTTCCCATGACCTCCATGTGCATGCCATGGTCTGGTCCCTACAGTGTTACTCTGCTTCTCTAACTTTCTATGTGTTTGGGTTTTCCTCATGGGGTCCCACTGTGGCTGTTTGTGGTGATCTATTTTATATTTAATAAAATCAGCCTGGAATATCAGAGAACAGAGTCATCCACAGTCAAGCCATGAAAGTCAAAGAGTGGTAATTCACGCCTTTAATCCCAGTACAGGGATGACAAAGTGGTGATCTATGCCTTTAATCCCATCACTCAGGAGACAGATCTTTCTGTATTTCTGTGAATTCAAAGACTAACAACAGAACAGTAGTAGCTCACATCTTTATCAGCTGTTGTTAGGCATTAGATCTGTGTTCCAAGACAAAGGACAAAGAACCAACAGCTTTCTCTCTGAAGTTTATTTATTATTTGTTTCTTTTTGCCTGATGTAGAAAGATGGCTTTTTTTCCCTTTCTCATATGTCTCATGGGATAGCATTAGGTCTCAGCATCACCTGTAGTTGTAGGAAAGGGCAAAACTGAGACTAGGCTTTCCTTTTCATATGGTAGAAAAATGTGCAAGAGTGAGAGCCTGGATCAGTCTCTAAGCAACCTATGTCATGCCACAAGTCATCAAAAAATAGTAACAGCTGCTCAGACCCCAGGGGGAAGCTGCTTCTCCACTCTGGCTATTGGATATGCTGGAAGGTATATCATCTGATGCTTTATGGAGTGCCCTTCAAATACTAGAGAAGCCCCATGTCATTCAAGGCTGAAGCTCTGATAATAAAACTATTGAGAACAAAACTTGTTGATTACAATCTTGTCTGTTTGGGTAAATGTGTCCTACAATGGATAGTTACTGGGACTTGTTCCTTATATTCATAATGTATATTATTTGTAATCCATTGCATTTGTCTCTTGTGTATTTTAAGGATTCTGTTGGATCTCATTAAAGAATATGCAGACTTAGAAGATGAAGACGATACCACTGACATGCTGATAAAGTGACAAGGATTCTACTTCCTAGTCTGCCACCTGGATAGATCAATGAAGGTGTTTCATTTTGGTCAATTTCCCCACAAATACCATTAGTGTAGATCTGCATCCTCCTAGTGTGCTGATAGATGCACAATCCATGTGATTTGTTTGACTTCTTTCTATGTAGGTACAGATCCTCAGTTCATCTTTCATTCAGTATCTTTCAAATGGACAAAACATTTTTGAATATTTACTAAGAATAAAGATTTAACCCTGATGTGATATAAAGCAGCCCTGTTTAAGTGCTGACGTATTTCCATACATGTATTTAATACAATAAACATCACACACATGCTGGTTATGTGCTTATTGCTATGGTGGAATGACCTGATAGGGATAAGGAAGGGGAGGTTTGTTTCGATTTGTGATAGGATTTCCCTTTTATATGGTAGAGAAATGTGGTATGAAATATGGTAGGATTTCAGTCCTTCATGATCAGGCAGCTTGGTCCATCACAGAAGGCACATGTGATAGAGACAGTTCACATCCGTGCTGATCAGGAAGCAGACAGCATGATGGGAATGAGGCACCATGTACAGCCATGGGCAGCCTATTTCTAGTGGTCTACTTCCACCAGCTTCTATCCACAGCCAGACAGGTCCCATAGCCTCCCCCAAATTCTTGTTACTATCCGGGGACATGAACCTCAAACATAACCCGGGGGCCAATTGCCTCTTAAATAGGAGTAGGGCGGTGGTTCAGATTCAAATGGTAACAGTTGTTCCTGAATTAATTCCCATTTAACTACATAATATCTGCTTCTTGTTAGGATGTTTGTCTTGTGGCTGGCACACACCTCAGTCATTTCTGAACTTTGTGACAGTTTTGAACACTAAGGATTTCTTTTCAATTTTTTGGGTGTATGTTAGTGTAAGCATGAAGTGCGGAAATGACCTTAATTCCCATGACCATCCATAGAAAGGATTTGAGGATCAAATGTGAGCAGTAAAGTATAAACATGAGAGATTCCAGCCTAATTTGAAGTACTGCAGAGGGGAGGGGAAGAGGAAGGAGAAAGAGGGAGGTGTGTGTGTGTGTGTGTGTGTGTGTGAGAGAGAGAGAGAGAGAGAGAGAGAGAGAGAGAGAGAGAGAGAGAAGAGAGAGAGGTGTATTGTTTTGTTTCTGTCAACACAAACCTAGACATACCTGGAAAAACAGACTCTCCACTGAGGAGCTGTCCCCATCAGATGGCCTGTAGGCAGGTCAGTGGGGACATTTTCTTCAGATTGATGTAAGAAGTCCCAGCTACCCCTGCACAGGAAGGACTAAGCTGTGCAAGAAAGAAGGCCAAGGGAGCCACAAACAAACCCAAGATCCCTTTCCCCATGGTCCCTGCCTCAATTCCTGCCTTGACTTCCCTCAAAGACAGACTATAATCTTCATGATAAAACAAAATAAAGACAAAAATTCTCTTCTAAGTCGATTTTGGTCAATATTTTATCACAGCAATAGGCAAGTAGAGAGGAGTGGCAGAGAAGAGGGCAGGGGAAGGGAGGGCAGGAGAGAGACAAGGGAGAGGATCGTGACATTTGACCGAAGGCTCTACTCTACCAGGAAAGAACTGGATTTGAATGTCTATTGTGCTCTCCATGCCACTGTTGCCTTCTGTTGGTTTTCCAGAATCCCATGGACTCCAGATTTCTCAGAGTTGAGGGAGAAGATGCTGTGTGAAGCATGTAGCCATCTTGCTCAAGCCATCTGTGTGCAGTAGAGCTAGGAAGGGACCCTGTGTTTGACTGACAGAATTCCTACATCCATCACCTCATCATGGTGATTGTTATTATTTTTTTTTGTCAACTTTACACAAACTAGAGTCATCTGGTAAGAGGGAACCTTGATTGAAAAAATGCCCCCAATCAGATTAGCCTGTGTGAAAGCCTGTGGGCATTTGTCTTGATTAATGATTGATGTGGGAAGCCCATCCCACTGTGAACAGGTGGTCATGGTTGTATAAAAGAGCAAGTGGAGGGAGCCATGATGAACAAGCCAGTAAACAACGTTCCTCATGGTCTCTGCATTAGCTCCTGCCTCCGGGTTCATGCCTGACTTCCCTTCCTGATGGACAACGGTAAAGCCATATAAGTTCTTCTGTCTCCGCCATTGTTGATTTTGGTGAAGGTATGGAAAGCTATTCAAAGCCAACTAATTCACCCATTTTGTGGTGCCTGTTGTTCTCAGGCTTTGTGAGAGACAGTGAGGGCATTTCTGCAATGCCAGCAAGTAGTGGGAAGCTTGGTGGTGCTTAAACACCAGCTGGGTTTTGGTCATGTAAGGGGAGAGCCACCCACACAAGGCTCAGGCCAGGGTGTTGAACTGGGTATTTGTATTCATGGAGTTCAGGTATCGAGGCCCGAATAGATTTGTGGTAGGGATAAGAAGGTTGGAGAGTAATTCTTGTTTTTGTTGGATTATTTTATTATCCTGACTAGAGTCACAGAAACAGTTGTTGTTTTTTGAAAATAAACTTAATGTAAGTTTTAGAAAGGTTTTGTCAAGGTCTAAATTTGTTATAGCTACTGTGAGTGCTTCCTTCTTGTGACTGAAAAATTACTTTTAAAGAGACATTCCCATACATTGTTTATGTCAGCAATATTCATTCTATTAGCATTCCATTCTATTGGTTTGCCAGTGCGCTCTCTCTCTCTCTCTCTCTCTCTCTCTCTCTCTCTCTCTCTGTGTGTGTGTGTGTGTGTGTGTGTGTGTGTGTGTAAACTAACAGGAAATGGAGTCAACTCTCAAAAACTCTACAGATTTAAACAAAGACAGTTTGTGTCTGTCTGAGTGTATAATCAAGTGTGCCTCAGCATACACGAGGAAGACTTCAGAGGACAATCTGAGTCAATTCTCTCCTTCAACCGTGTGGGAACTGGGAATTGAATCCAAATCATCAGGGCTCCTGTGACAGGGACTGCAGTTGATGGCAGAAAGGCCATCACAGCGGCAACAGAGGCTCAACCCCCAGCAGCCTCCTAGGAACCCAGGCAAAGACGTCATCTTGAATTGTGCAGAGCAGAGCAGTTCCTTCTTTCCTTCCAGCTTCCTCTACAACAGGAGGGCTGGGGAAGAATCGAGCTATTGTCATGAAGGAGACCCTTCCTGACCCTGGTAGGTTTATGCTGGTTCTCCTTTGGGTTTTGCAGGCTCTATTCTAATTCACCCCTATTCTCCACACACCCAGCCAGTCCCCAGTCTGACACATGACACACCAAGCTCCTACAGTAAACTGAGGATTGTTTCTGCCTCAGCCTCAGAGATTCAACCTGTGGCTACTCACTCCTGTTTTGGGGACTTACCCCCTTTTCCTGCCCATTTCTGCCCCGTGAGATCTCTTCACAGAAGATGCTCTTGATCTCAAGCCCGTGGTGACATTCCTGCCCTAGCGGATGGTACTCTAACCTACTGTGGCCACAGCACAGGCTTGTTTAGAAGCTCTCTAGTTTAGCATCCTACTGCCTCGAGGATGCTATTTCTTCTTGCCTGTTGGTTGGTGGTCTTGTTTTGTTTACTCTCCATTTGCCTTCCCCTCTGTTCTTATAAAGAGAGAAAGACCAGCCAGCTCTGAAATAACAATTGACCATCTTCCCAACGCTCAAGCCCAGCAGAATTCATGTGCATCTTATGTGTGTCTTGGAGAAGTGCATGAGACTGGGTTTCTTAGACAATTTTGTCCTGTTCACTGTTTACCTTCCAGGTTTTTAGATTATGCTGTTTCCAGTGTTACCTAATCACAGCTTTACATCTTTTAATTATTATAAAGGGCTGGTGTTTAAGGCATTTCTAACTCACCAGGGAGAGAGAGTTTAGAGTCTGCAGAACTAAAGATGGCCCTGCCTCCCTCCTCTCAGACGCCATGGTGGTCGTGGGGGAGGAGTGTATCTGCTGGTGAGATTTGTTTCCATTGCTCACTACTGTATAACATTTCATGACATGCTGGGTGTCTTCCTCTTTGGTTCTTTTAGGACTCCTTAAAGCACAGTGATCTTTTCAAAGACTTGGGAGCCTAA
Source organism: Sigmodon hispidus (assembly GCA_004025045.1). Classification (NCBI taxonomy): domain Eukaryota; kingdom Metazoa; phylum Chordata; class Mammalia; order Rodentia; family Cricetidae; genus Sigmodon; species Sigmodon hispidus. The sequence continues at coordinate 151,775 of PVIH01001129.1, read as the reverse complement.
GTTAGCATCATTTAAAACCAAGTCTTTCATTGGAGCATTCTCCAAGAAACGCTGGGCATGTTCTTGGCTTCACACTGATGTCAGGGAAGGTGTAGGGGGCTCTTGAGGCTCCAAGGACTAACCAACATTCTCAAGTGTCCCCCATTTCTCCTACACTTCCTGGGTCCTTCACACCATCTGTTTGCTTCAGTCCTCAATTTTAATACTGATTTGTGGCTAGGACTGGCCAAACTCTCCTGGATCTCATTTCATTCTTGCCTGCTCCTCACGTCCTCATTTTCCAGAGAAATGGAGAAAACTGCCCTCATGTGTACCCCTGAGACATGTTCTGTGCATAATAGATGCTTCCACCATAGTCATGGAGGGGCAGACCTAAGTCATAATGTAGTTTAAAAATGTTCTAAAAATCTGTCATCGATCATCAATTTAGGTCTATCTGTTATTTATCACCTACCTCTAGATATGCAGACATCCTTGCTCTAGCTATCTACCACATATCTAGATATTATGTATATATCCATCAGTCCCTCAGTTTTCTCTCTTTTATGTATGTATTGATAATATCTGTTGTGTGTTTATTTCTGTTTGTGTATCAATTACATATAGTCATTTCTGCTTATTTATAAATGCATAGCTATACCTATCTCTCCATTACTACATAGATCTATCATATATATGTGTATCTATGTATTCAAATCTACCATTTGTCATCTATTATTCATTATTAATGTGTATCTTTTATTACCCATCAGTCATTATTTATCTATACATTTACATTTATTATCTATCTATCCATCCATCACCCTCTTACCATCTACATTCATTCCTATCCATAAGCATAATAGAAAACATTGGCCAAATAGTCATAGTGAATAAAGCAATGAGAATTCTAATCAAGTATCATTGTCATTTATATTGCAAATTTAGCTAAGACAGAGTTTATCTTAATTTTGATTTGATCCTATGGTCTGATTTGAATGTATCTATCCAAGTATGCAGAACTAAATTCCAAAGGGGAGTATTGCTGGCAAGCATGAGCTACCCAATACAGTGTCTTCTTGCTATAGCAGGGACATGACCAACAATCATGACTTATCTTGGAGGTTTCTTGGCTTTGGTGCGCAGTTCAAACTTTTAGTTATATTTAGATGGACATTTGTTATATGCTTATATTATATATAAATCTATTTGTCCTGAACCATTGAAATATGTGTTTGTTAATGGGTATGTTAATGGGTATTACTTTAAAGAATTACTTAATTTAGTCTGTGGACATGACATTCATTCCATATTTTCTTCTTTCAAAATATTAATAGGTGAAAACTCCAGCTCACTTTCCAGATTTCTGTCAGCTTTTCTTGTACATTTAGGAAGTGTTGAAAGTGCCAAGGCCCTGACCAGTTTCCCGCTGTTCTAATGATGCAGGAGGATATGCACAACCCTCTGGGGTAGAAAAGGCTGTTGATTTTACTGCTGCCCCCACTGAACTGCTCAGGAAGGCTTCTTGCCCAATCTGCACAGAATGTAATGAGTCCCTGTTGCTAGGCAGTTGCTCTGGGTTCTTCTTGACCTCAGATTCTTCTCAGTTGCAAGGAACTCTGGGATGCTTTAATAAGCTCCATCACCCACTTAACTTCATGTAAACTCCAGGTCTCAGAGACAACAAACTATAATTCGACTATACTCCAGCACTACCCATTACACTCTGTTGTTCATCTTTAATTCTTCTCTGTTAGGTCTTCAAAGAAACACAAATCCCCCCTTTTCCTCCTTCTTGCCACCAACCAGAACCCACTACCCACTTCTGCCTTCATAAGGCACTTGTGGTTTTTAAATTATTTCAAAATTTCTGTGGTGATATATTGTGTAGCTAATAAAATTTGACAGTAGATCAGAGGGGCAAAGCCAGCCACAGAGTTAGCCACAGAGGTCAGGAGGTGGTGACACATGCTTTTAATTCTAGCACTCAGGAGGCAGAGGCAAAGGCAAAGATCTTTCTGGATCTCTGTGAGTTCAAGGCCAAACAGAGCCAGGCAGTGAACCTTTAATCTCATCACTTGGGATTCTATGCATCTGCTTCCAGTGCTTGGGACACACACACACCACACACACACCACACACACACCACACATACACACACCACACACACACACACACACACACACCCACGCACACCCTTTAATCCAGTATTAGAAAAAATGAACCAGGAAGTGATATAGCTGGGCAGAGTAAGAAATATGGGGTGCGAGGGGACGGGGGAAGAGGGCAGAGTTAAGCCGTTTCCCTGCTCTGAGGATTCAGATGCCTTCAGTCTGAGGATTTGTAGAGACAGGCTTGAGGAGTTGGCTGGGCGAGAAGTGGCTTGTTCCTCTGTCTCTGATCTTCCAGCTTTTCTCCAATATCTGGCTCTAAGTTTTTATTATAAGATCAAGTAGAATTTGTGTAGTAAGTTTCATTACACATGTCATCATCAAAGCCTCATAACACAGCCAACACAACCTTCACTCTGTCTTCATGAGTACATCTAGCTCTTAATGTCTCAAAAACACTTAGTTTTATTTTATGTGCATGAATGACTACATGTGTATGTAAGTGATATGTGTGCCCGTCTGATGCTCACGGAGGCCAGAAGAAGACATCAGATTTCCTGAGACTGGAGTTACACTGTTGGTTGGGAATCATCACAGTGGGTGCTAGAAATGAACCCAGGTCCTCTGCAAGAGCAGCCAGGGCTCTTAGACACTGAGCCAGTTGTCCAGCTCTCATTTTTATTTAGAAATTAGATTAGTTTACAGAGATTTATGAGCACCTGAGGCCCAATTCAGGCTAGATTTATCAGGAAAATGTTGGACTAGAGATACTAGGATCTTTGAAAAGAACTTAGTTATGCTGATTGGTTGGCTACAGTGCTAGACCCTCCCCCTCTCCTCCCTGCTTCTCGTTCCCTGCCCCTGTGGTTGGGAGATATTTTCTTTATGCTTTTATTGCTGTGAAGAGTCTCATTTAGTTGGGACTGGCTTAAAGCTTCAGAGGCTTAGTCCACTATCATCATCTGCATCTGGACCTGTAGGCATCAGGAAGAGAAGTGAGATGTATTGGCCAGGTCTGAGCAGCTGCGACTTCAGGGCTCACCTCCAGGGAGGGACATACTTCCTCCAACAAAGCCACACCTACTCCAACAAAGCCACACCTACTCCAACAAAGCCACACCTACTCCAACAAAGCCACACCTACTCCAACAAAGCCACACCTACTCCAACAAAGCCACACCTACTCCAACAAAGCCATACCTACTCCAACAAAGCCACACCTACTCCAACAAAGCCACACCTACTCCAACAAAGCCACACCTACTCCAACAAAGCCAACACCTACTCCAACAAAGCCACACCCACTCCAACAAAGCCACACCCACCCCAACAAAGCCACACCCACTCCAACAAAGCCACACCTACTCCAACAAAGCCACATCTACTCCAACAAAGCCACACCTACTCCAACAAAGCCACACCTCCTAAAAGGGCCACTTCCTATAGGCTTATGGGAACTATTTTTAAGCAAACCACCACTATGTGACTATTATTGATCTAGGCATGGGAACAAGACTTAAGCTGTTTACATCAGACCAGAGGGAACGGTTTTATCTCACAGTTTTCACCAGGGTTCTGAAGCCCACTTACCTGTGCTCATCAGTGTGAAAGGATTCACCATCATTCCTGAAGCCATGACGAGCCCACCCACCTGCAGTTTGGAACTTATGTGCATACAATACTTATGTTTATTCTTTTCTTGCTGTTCAGGAGGCAGAACATGTTTGAGTCATTTCCTGCTGCTATTTTGCTGACTTTCTCACTTCCAGTTACACTTGCTGCCGTCAAACCTCGGCCCCTTGGGCCCACTGTTCCTGCTAAAGCAGAGAACTACTTTTTTGGTTTCTTTGTTCCTCCATCTGTCACAAGGGCTGTCCTGAGGGCTCTGTGACTTTGCAGAGAGGGCTCTCTGGGAAAAAACACCTTTATTTGGGTCCTAATAATAGTTAATAGTTTTTATTTTTAAAAAATTGGCTTACACAGCAATTCTTCCAAAGCAGGCACAAAGCCCCTTCTATGTAGATAGCATTACAGACCCTGCACTGTTGTATTTGTGTGCCACTGTCCCCTGGGTATGAGGCAGCCCCCTAAGGAAGGTGTATAAGCAGCCATGTCGGAGGTTTCATTGTCTTCATATCACCTGGCATGTCTTAGTGGCTGGGGTTATGCACTGTGAAAGATGTAGATACATGTTCTCCCTGGGTATTGACCAGTCTCACTCTTATATAAAGATTTCAGTTGAGCTTAATTATCTGTGACTTCTATATGAGGCCACTCCCTAAAGCAGAGGACTATATATCTTGTGTTACCCAAGAGGTTGGAAGTTGGGAAATAGGCCAGTCAGATCTTTCCCTAGCATTTTAGGAAGGAGTGTGGTCCAGTTGATACTCTGACTTTGCACATCCAGCTTCTAGAAATCCAGGGGCAGAGACTTTCAGTGTTTAAGTAGCTTATCCTGTGGCCCATTGCCACAGAACTCACCAGAAACTGCCACAGTAAGGAACCTTGTGTGATTGGTAGAGAGTAGCAGAAATGGTTGGGAAGTCATGCTTTAATCCAGAGTGGGGTTCTGCCTCTGCACCCCAGTCATAGCAAGGTACAGAATGGTCAGCTCACCACAGTCAGAGTCAGAGCCATCTTTTCTTATATCTATCTCTGACTCTTTCATTAAGAGCACAGTTATTATAAGCCAGTGGTTTGCAGCTTTCCTAATCCTGTAACCCTTTAATACCTCATTGTGGGTAACCCTCCAACCATTAAATTTTGCTGCTACATCATAACTGTAATTTTACTACTGTTATAAACTGTAATGTAAAATTTCATACACATAATAACTGATATGTGGTCCCCCAGGAAAACATTGTTCAACCCCAGGGCTTATGACCCACAGATTGAGAACCACTGTTATAAGCCATAATCTCATGCAGTCATAGAAACTTGACAAGTCTTGTGGTATGAAAACTGGAGACTAGAGAGGTCAGTATACAGTCTGGAGGCCTGAGGATCAGAGTTGTAGGTTGCAGGAATGCTGAAGGCAGAAACAATGCATCCAGAGAGTGGATAGTGGACCTCACTTTCTCTGCTTTTTGATGTGCTGGGGTCTTCATGTTCACTCATCACAGGAGCATGCCTTTGTTGACGCATTTCACCAATGCAGGTGTCAAGCTCCTTTACAAATATCCTCACAAACCTAGTAAGAATTAATGTTTAACTGCTGGCCTGGGCATCTTACAATGTGCTTATATTGACTCGTAAAATTAACTTTCACAGAAAGGCTGGGAAGCTAGTTTACTCAGCAAAGGGCTTGCTTTGCAAGAATAAGAACCTACATTTAATCCCCAGGACCCACACTGTAGTGAAAAGCCAGGTACAGCATTGTCAAGTTCAAATCACTTTTGTGCCAAGTTGCTATGAGTGTTGGATGCATCATTTCTCACCTTAATCTCTGACCTTCGTTTTCAATTAAGAAAAGCATTTTTGTATCCATTTTACTTATATTTATTATTGTCTACCTATTTAATGATTGATCCTGGACTCTTCTGAAAATGTAATTGCACAATAAACACCCCTTTGAAGTCATTATTTGCCTCATTATGCTTTATATTATAAATCATCTGGGTCCTTGGAAGTAATTCAACTTTACCTCTGTGCTGCATGCCCAAGCTTTTTGCTCGTCTTTCTTTTATAACTGTCAACCCATGAGTTTGGAAGGGAAGGGGGAGATTCTCTCCATGTAGTACAGCAGCATGGACCTCTACTGATGTTTTCAATCTTGACATTGTTATGCAGATAAAACTGACTCCTACCCTTGTAAAAATCAGTCCATGATTGCTGCTAATTGCTCCTGGAATTTGAGTACACTTACTTTTCTAGGAGAGCACACTGTCACATCTGCAGTCAGTCATGTTCCCTTTCAGTGTGGAAGCTTGCCCTGTGACTTCTTATTTTTTCCTGGTCTAATCCACATGTGTCCTCCAGTCCTCCTGGAATGCAAAGAAATATATGACATGTGGAATATGACACATGGAGATGAGGTGACTGAATGTTATAAGGAGGAGCCTTGATATCACAGTGTTCCACAAAGGCTTCCTAAAGTGAAACAGTGTGAATACCCAGCACGCTATTGTCTGCCATGTGATTAACTGGACCGATGCACTGGAGAGCATCATGATAGAGCTTTGTTCCTATTATAGAGCCTGCCTTCCTTCCTTTGATTTCTGTCTCAAAGCAGAGGATGCTGGTAGTGATACCTGATGTAAAGTTCAAATCTGACTTGATGTTGCTTTCAGATATTTCTGTCATTACAGAACCCTCCTTTAACGGAGTCCTGCATACTCCTTGGTGTGAGTGGCATGTCCCAGTGCCTGAGAATGCTGGACTATGTAGTAATCTGGAATAGCTTGACATAAGCCAATGACTGTCCAGCTCACTTTCTCAAGAACTGGAAAGTTTTTCAAGGCATCCATAAATGATCCTGTAAGCTCTGCTGAAGTTGAAGTGTACACCTACCAATCTCTGATGTTTGCCTGCTGAGATTTTTCTCTAGAGGTGTATCATGACCATACCTTGCATTCCCCATAGAACCTTGCAGGCCTCTGTGGCCAGGAAAATATCTAAAGCACTAGACAAGGGGTTAGTTAGGATGGATAGTGTATAAAAGTCTCCTAGGAAATACTAATCATATCTTGTGGAGGAGAGAGTTGTGGGCATTGATGTTTCTGCTGCTACCGTGAAGAGAGAAAGATGGGGAGCAGAGAAAGAGGAGGTGATGTGCCCTTGTCCCCCAACAGGTTGAGAGGTGGTGATGAGCCCATGAGCATAATACTAACTTGGATGGGTGAGTCCTGGCCAGTCTCAGATTCACAAGACTCTCCTTTGGTCAAGTTGGTTTATAGGATTTGACTATTTGCTGACCAGGACTAAAAATTGGGAAAGAAAAGAGTGTAGGCAGAATATTTGCTCCTACTAGCCAATTTCCAAATAACCACACAGAGACTTATTATTAATTATAAATGATCGGCCAATAGCTTAGACTTGTTAATAATTAGCTCTTACAACTTAAATTAATTCAGTTTTTATTTATGTCCTAACACATGACTCAGCACCTTCCTTTAATACAGCATGTTTGCCTTTCTTCTCCTCGTGTCTCCTGGTGACGTCTCCTCTTTCAATCCAGTGTTCTTTGCTCATCCACAAGTTCTGTCTAACTTCTTCTTGCATAACTATTGGCCATTAGCTCTTTTTTAAAAACTAATGAGAGCAGCATATCTTTACAGTATACGAAAAGATTATTCCATAATAAAAGGGGACTAAATATGGGAATGATCACCCTTGTCACTTCAACTGAACATGACACTTTTCCACAGGCAGCTGAGTTCATCATTTACATACAATATTTCAGCATTTTTTCATATGCTGGAAATGCAGACTTATAGCCTCACTGATTGGGAAAGAAGAAGGTGTAAATGTAAGAGCTCAAGATGGCTCCCTAAACTTAGGGAAGGAATCCTGGGCTACCTCCCCTGTGTATTTACAGGCTTACTTTCAGTCTACCCTGAAGTTAGTCAAAGCAAATATTCTATTCATGGGATTTTTTTCATTCCTCTACCCACATACTCAGGAGTTCTCAAATTTCAACCAGACAGTTTTCATCCTGGAGACAGGGTTACCTTTCCTGAGAGACTGTTCCATGGTGGCTCATGCCTGTAACCCTAGCACTTGGAAGTATCAGAAGCACAAAGTTGTTCTTGGCTATTTAGTGAGTTAGAAGAGTCCAGCCAGGGCTACATAGATAGCTGTTTGAGACTTAGAAAGAATTGCTTGCAACAGCTAGTGTCAGGCATGACTAAAAGGATTAAATCATTTCAACTTATAGACATCTATCTGGTTGTAGACTCGGACATGAGTCATCAAGTCTGAGGCTCCCCTAACTTCATTATCACACTTACTTCCTTAAGTTTCTTTTTGGATCTGAATTTCTGAATAAAAGCAAATGGAAAGTGTGTTTGTTACTTGATACAGATCACAGACTGTAGTTCTTTAGGCTAGACTCTTCTCCATGAGATGCCCATTGCTGATGAGGATGTTGAGGCATCTTTCACAAATGCATGCTGGGTGTCCATGGCTTTGATATGATCTTCTCATTAAGAGTAGAGCTCTTATTTGACTTCTGAGTATTCCTGTTCTGTTTGCTGTTGGATAGTATTAAAATTTGCAGTCTACAGGGAAATATTAATGAAACTTTACTGAATTTATCACACTCATAAGGAGTGTCATACAGATCCCTGCCCTCTGCAGGGTTTGGAAAATAAACAGCTCCGTTAGCCACAAGCACCATGGCTTCTAGCTTTCAGGGCGAGCAATCATTGCTCACCTGTAATGGTAGAACTTGAGACAAATGTGACAGATACAGAGTGTCATGTTCCTTGTTAAAAGCAGTTCCCCTTGCCTTGTTTGTTGTCAGTTCAAATGCCAGTGCCACATAACTGACATACAGTGTGGCCTAAAGTATGTCAGTGATATTTTCCAGTGAGGTGATGTGGAAGGACCTAGGCTACTTCAGGTTCCCCCAATTGCTCTGACACTTTTCACTGTAGGTACTCTAAGGGTGGTCCCTTCTTGCTCCCGGAATTTCCAAGCACATGCTGGCAGTGATGCCCTGTCCTGTCCCTACTTTTAAACTCTACATCTTTTTTTGGTTCTGAGCCAGTGAATTTTGCTTTAAGCCATCTCAGTGGGGCCCAGGTCCCCACATCCTAAGGTACCACCTTCTCCAGCCACCACACCCGCTTTGACTCACTGCTTAATTAGCTTTCTGGCTAAAGATGCCTGTGCTTTCTCAGCCAGGGGGAGCTCCTAACTTACCCTAGCTTTTACATTTACTTGTTTATTTGGGGGTACAGTCAGCTTCCTCTTTTCTGAGTACCTGCCTCAGATGTGATGAGTTTAAGTTGGTGTGACCCACTCCTTGAGCTAACATCAGAGGCAAGTGTGATGCTGTGAGCACTGGTTCTGATACACCTGAACCTCTGTTCTCTAAGGCATTCATTTCTCCCACTACTAGTAAAGCGCTAAGTCCTGTCATTGTTCATACATAGGGAACTGTAGCCAACACTGTTTGGCCTCCAAGCATAGCTGAGGTCATGGAACTTGTGGGTACAGAGGGGCCTTGGCTCTGAATCCACAGTCCTTCAACATTCTATGATGGCTCAAGACCAAGATGTGTCGATAGTTTGACATGTCAGCTTTTGACTCAATGAAAAATGACACACAGAACCATGATCCAGCATGATCCAACCATATGCACTGTTGGCTTCACACCCAAAAGGAGTGGAGTCAATGAGAAGACAAGTTTTTCCATGTTCATTATAGCCCTCTTCAAAGCAACCTATCCATGGAGAGAACATGTTTATTGACAAAGAAAGAGATGTGTATACACAGCAGAAGTGACTCAGTCTTACAGAAGGAAAGTTTTGCAATAGTATGAATAGTTGAGGAGGGCAACATTTTAGGTGAAATAACAGACTCTGAAAGGCAGATACTGACTAATCTCACTTGTGCAGAATCTGCACCCTGAGGGTACACTGTAGAATCTACAATGTCTATAGGAGCTGAGAGTGTTCTGGGGGAAATGTTGGTGACAGGGTATAAAGGTTTCATTGAATGGAAACTCTCAGGTCTAGACCGTTGTCTGGTGCGCTGAGAACAACTACAGATGACCAAGGGAGTAGGTCTTCAATGTTTCAACACAAACACAGGTAAGGATGTGTGGTGATTGGTATATTAATTAGTGTCATGAGCTGAATTATCGATGTAAGCACTTACCCAAAGAGCACGTCATGCCCTAAACCACACACAATCTGCTCATGTCTCCAGAAGGCTGGAGAAGAGATGGTACGTCTGGGCCTCCTCGTCACTTCAGGGGTGATCTTTGGTCTTAGTCCTATAGAGAATGAGAGGTCGTGAGTTTGCTCCAGACACACACGTTGAGGCTATAATGTCTTGCAAATATTATCTTCTATATGTTCTTAGTAGATGCACAAGGTTAGGGTCGAGGCTCTGCTCTCAGTTTTAGTCACATCTCTTAGGACGACTGTAAAAACCCTGGAGTCAGGCCTTACCATTTGATAAATGAATAATAAATGCATCATTAAAGGTTTTCTTCTGTTTAATCATCTCTGAGTGTTTGTGGGAAATTCTGAGTTGTAGATTAAATTACTATTAAATGTAAAAACTAAAGCATCAAGTAGGAGCATAGTAATCATCAAAAGGAACAGAGACAATCAGTCTTGTGTTGGTGTCTCTCAATTCTCAGGGCTTGACAGCAAGGCAGTACTGACAGAAGGGGCATCTTTGTGTTTCCCAGTTTAGCCTCTGAGCATGCTGAGGTACCTGGGTCTTGGCTGTCAGCATTGGTAGTGCACAAAGGCACTATGCTATGAACCAGTTTCTCTCGCTGCACAGCTGCCAGAGGCCTCCACTCAACCTTTGGCAGTGGTCCTGGCCCCGGGGCTCCCTCGGGCATGCCCAAGGCACCAGCTGCAGTCATCACATTAGTAGATTGGTTCTACCTGGGCATATTTTCTAAGCTGCTCAAGTTATCTTCAACAGGAGGAAGAAGCCAGGAGTCATGGGGGGGGGGGCTTTCTACAGCAGGGGAGAGTCCTCTTTTCAGGCCATACCATAAAGACCTGCCTCCTTAGTCCTCAGTCCTGCCCATGCCCTCCAGCAAACACTCACTGGACCGTTGCCATGAACAGAGCATGATGACTTCCCATTCTGCCTCAGGATTCCCGTACTTTTATCCCCATGGACCTTTTAAGTGTTCTCCATTTCTGGTACCTACTGGCTCTACCTCAAGTACTCTGCTGCAGGTGAGTCGGAGCCAGTTTTCTCTCTCTGTGGGTGAGAGCTACATGGGCAGAGGAGGCAGGTTTGGTTCCTTCTGCTTATAGCTAGGCTGACAGAATGGTACCTGGCAGTTGGCAGCAGTATGAGGCAAAAGGTGAACGCCTTCCTCCAGCCAAACTTCTGAATGTGAATTGACACCTCTGCCTTCTGACACTCAGACACTTTGCACGAGGACAATGCTACCCTGTTGGAAAATTTTGGCAGGCCTTTTGTGTCATGAAAATCTTATAGTTACTTTGTTTCAAAAGAGTCTCCTGACTTGCAGAGTTCCCCTTCCTCACTGAGAGGTGGCTGTTCCTGAAGGAAATGCAAGGAATCCTCCCAAAGAGGGGGAACTGTCAAGTCGCCAGCCCTTTTCATATTTTTGTGTCACGTTCCCTGAAGAATAAGAGAATGCTACTGTGAATGCAACAGGGCAACGCTGACCCTCGGTGCTCATGGGTCAGGCTGCTTGGCTGCGGCAAAGCATCTGGTGCTGTTAATTTCTTGGGTGTGTTCTGCCCTGTTTGTTTGATTCTGTATCATTCCAGACCTGTCCACCCGTGTCTGCCCACTCACCGTCTCCAATTTGATGTGTTTGTTTTTTTCCATTTCCCATCTTTACACCAAGCTTTCTACAGAGACACTTTAGGCAAAGACTTCAAAAAAGAAAAAACCTTTATAGGAAAGGCTGAAGTCATTTGGAGTCTCCCTTTACGTTGTGGCATCTACTAGAGTGAAACAAATATATAGGAAAGGTGACAAATGCTTTTTCTGGAAAAGACAGAGTGAAGGTTGTGAAAAGATGAATATTTACAGATATGCTTGAAATACTTGCAGGCTTTATGAGAGGATTTATAGAGGTTCCTTCAAGTACTTGCTTTATTTTGGTTATTATTTTTAACTAAAATATAATTGTATTATTTCTGTTCTCCAATCTCTCCCGTGTACCACCTTACTCCTCAAATTCATGGTTCCTTATTTTTATTATTGTAATACATATATTACATGTATACATATATTATATATAAATACACACATGTCTGTATATACACATAGATACACATGCAACCAGTTGATTGCATTTAGTGTGGCTTGTATGTTTATGTTTTTAGGGCTGACACTGGGATTGAATAGCCTTTTAGGGAGTTCATCTCAGGGAAGATTAATCTCTTAGCAAATGTTAATTGCCTAACACTCTTCATCTAGAAGTGGGGCCCTGTGGCATATTGACAGATATTGTCATTGTTCAGGTCCTGTTTAAGCAGCTGCGGTGTTGAGATTTCATGAGTGTGGTTCCCCTGATATATATATAACGATCTTACAGTAGACCTTTTGGTTTTCTGGCTCTTACAGTCTTTCTGCTTTGTCTTCCACAATGTTCCCTGAATTTAGGTGCAGGAGTTGTGTTATAGATGTATCAATTGGGGCTGGGTACTCGATGGTCAGTTGTTCTTTGTATGTTGAATAGTTGTAGATCTCTGTGTTGGTCATCATTTATGCAAAAAAGAATAAATGGTGTAGAAAATTGAGTACAAGTACTGCAATTATGCCTAAAGGTAAACTCCATGAGATCTTTGTAGATTCGATGTTCTTGTGAGTGGTTCCTTTTAAATATTTTTACATTTATTTATCTTATTGTATTAGTGTTTTGCCTGCATCTATTTATTATAGATGGAAGTTTCTCTGTCTTTCATGATCACAAAGGGGCTGTAGGACCACAGGACCAGGACAGAGAAAGGTTTCAGTCTACAGTTTACCATGTGCATGCAGCGCCTGCACAGGTCAGGAGAGGGCAGTGGATCCCTAGAAACTGGAGTTATGAGTGATGAGCAGCTGTGTGAATGCTGGGAACCACAGCAGTGCTCTTAACTGCTGTGCCATCTCTCCAGTCCCAGTTGCTTCCTTTTTGAAAGGAAATTCTCCTTTAATTTAAATTGCATTCAGCTTCATGTATAAATTAAATATATTATACAGATCCAATAATAAATGTTTTTATTCCTATTGTTTCTTCAAATTACTAATTTAGAGAATTCAGAAGACTAAAAGTTATTTAGTAAATAATTTTACTATTCCTGAATTTTTTACATGAGTTATTTGTAAGAGTATTAAAATAACATATGCAAGATGAATGATTTTCGGGGCTGGGATCTGGCTCATTTGGTCAAGCGTATGCCTAACAAGAAGAAAGGCCTGCACTGGATCCCCAGCATTCCATAAAAACAGGTGAGGGCAGGGGTCTGTGACCCCAGTGCTCTGGAGGAAGGAGCAGGATCATCAGAAGTTCAGCCACCCTTTGCTACATAGTGAATTCTTTTGGGAACAGCTTGGGCTACATGAGACCCTTTCTTTGAAAATAACCAGCCAATATACAAGTCTGAGGATTTTTTGTTCTAGGAAAGCTGGAATCCTCCTGTAGGAACTTTACAAAGTTCTGTACACACTTCCTTATAAACAGGTCTCTATCCAGTCCATATTTTCTATTTGTACACAATGTAGAGAAAATAATGTATCCAGACTGTGGTATTCACACACTTCTAACTTCCTCTAGTGAATCAGAGAAAAACCTCCTGTGCCACTGCATATTGACCTGTGTGACACTGGCTTCTTTGTGTTTCTATATTTGCTCTGTTCAAAGTGAAACCTTGACATTCACTGTGAATTCTCCACTCATGTTGTCTCCCTTAGTCTCAGATGGATCAGTTTATTGGTGGTTTCCCACTCTGACAAGATATAGGCAAAGCTGTCAGTCACGTGGATGTTATGCTCTGACTCAAAACCATTCCCCTCTGTTTCCTCAATGTCTCTAATCTACACAATAAAGAAAGAAAAATAAATGGACCAAGGACAGATTTCTAAATTAAGTGTGTTTAATAAGTCATTTCCTGTGATGTAAAATTTAAACTTCTTGCTTTTCTGATGAGCCTTTTACAGGGAGTGCTCTCTGCCTGATCCACCTGTACCAGTGTGATGAGACTGGATGGTCCCTGCCATAATCTCTCCACTCCCGTCACATGCCCCAGTAAATACTCTCAAACCCTTTTCTATGGGTCTGGGCTCCCACCTGTCCTACAAACCCTTCTTATCACCTCTCACCTGACTTCATACCTCCTCTCCAGCTCCTTAGAGGACAAACCCTTTAATTTCATATCCCTCTCCAATATAGCCTCCACAGCCAGCCTAGTGTACTCTCTAAAGACCTCTTTTTAATTTTTAAGAATGTTTTATATATTTTTGAGTTTTGGAAACTTCAGGTTCCTAACTTTGCCTCCAAGCGTCTCCTCTTAGCCCACAGCCTGGTAGTTTGCATGTCTCGTCCCTGCTGAGAGTATGTACTGCACACCCTCGTTTGGTACTTTCTTTTTTTATTAGTTACAGTGGGAATCTGATTTTTAAAATGTTTCCATGTGACAGGGAAACCAGTCAGAAAGTGCTAACTGGTAGTAGGGGCTGGTAGGGCAGAGAACAGCTGTCCCTGAGGCCTCATTGAGATATACAGCCCCACCTGCACCTTCAATTCAGATCCATGGCTTCCAGAACCATGAACCTTCATCTCACATCCATGGCTTCCAGAACCATGAGAGAATAAATTTTGTTTAATAAGTGGGTCTCAACCAATCTGGGGTTAAATGACTCTTTCATAGGTGTCACATTTCAGACACCTTGCATATTTGCATATTTATATATTTCTATTAGTATTTATGACAATAGCAAAATTACAGTTACAATGTAGCAATGAAAATAGCTTTATAATTGTAATTATAATTTACAACATGAGGCATTGTGTCACAGCCATCAGGAAGATTGAGAACCACAGCCAGCAAGAAACAGCCAGTGTTTAAGGATAGCCTGGGCTACATCAGTAATATGGCACAGCAGTCACAGGTTTTCACTGAGTTGGAAAGGCCCACAACCTGAGACTTTCTATGATTGATGGATTAGCTAGGGTTAGATTGACTCTCCTACTACAAAGATGATGAACCAGTTGGTATCAGGTGCTAGACAATAGATGGGTGGTAGTTACCCCCTAGAGAAGGGATAGATGAGATGGTCCTTGCAGTAGTGTGGGTGGTCACCATCCTTCAATGGTGAATAGATATCGGATTCTAATCAATATCTGTGAGGAAATAATACACAATAATAAGTTATTGATTCATATAACCACAAGAATAAGATAAATATCAAAATCTTGATGGGTATGAAAGGTGTCAGGAAATAGAGAACCTGTGGTAGCAATTGATCTATAGGATGTTTACATATAGTGTGTGTAGGCATGTATATTATACCTACATATATATACATATGTACATGTGTGTGTGACAGAGTGGGGGGAGGGGAGGGAGGGAGGGAGAAATAGAAATAGCTCATGTTCATGACTGATACCTAGTGCTAAGAGTTGATGACAGAAGTTCCTTTAGCTATGGCAGATTCTGTTGCGTATGTCCATTTTGAAGGAGGGATTTTTCTCCATATTAGCCACAAGGTGTCAGGGCAGCCTGCTTTAGAATATCTTAGAAGGTTCCACCATGGATCCCCAGAGGTATGCTTAGAATATCGGCACTCAAACAAAGGGCCTTTTGAGGTTTCTCATGGAGAACTTCCTTGTACTGCTGAGTGCTTGTTGAGGGACTCCAGCCAGGCCTTGTCCTTTGAAAACCAGCACACAGGGACCTTCAGTAGGATTTGCATTTTTATTCACCTCCCAGCGCCAGGCTGACGCCTCAGGAAACATTGGTGCTGACACAGGAAGGCGGCAGCATCGCTTCTCAGGCAATTTTGCCTGTGTATAAAATGATGTTCTTGAGACGCCTGTTATCATCGTTATATCCAGGATGCACGGAGCATCTGTACTCACAGGTCTTCAATGGCTGAGCCGAGGGGCTGCATTCTAATTAATGTCTATCTTGGAGCTCTCCAGACTCTTTCTCTTCCAGTGGACTTTCACACCTGCCACTGCTGCCTGCAGAGTGGGGTGCGCAGCGGAAGGCCTAGAAGGGAACAACAGTAGGGCCTTATTCTTCTTGCTGGCAGGGACCCAGAGCCTTGGGTCCTCCTCACGGACTGCCTCCTCTGCCAGCCAGTATTGTCTCGCCAGCAGAAACTATGGCATGATTAGAGGTCATTTCTCTTTAACCTCGACTAAGAAGGTGGGAATGTTTAAGCAGAAAGAGCAATACTACACCAAAGAGCAAACAGAGCCACAGACCTCACAGCAAGGGGCCAGCATTAAAAAAAAAATCTAACTCAACTAAGAGGTTATTCTCCTACGTCCCATCTTCTGCCTCAGATATATATAGCACAACCAATTTTTCTGAGCTACATGGGTGCGATTCTCAAAAATGCGTCTTCTGTCTTCCTGAACATTAAAACAGTACCAAAGCTTTACATTTTTAAAAACAATTTTAATTTTACTGATAGGCACATCTATGGGTGTCTGCAGAGACCAGAGGAAGGCATTAGATCCTCTGGAGCTGGTGTTACAGGAAGTTGTGAGCTGTCTGTCCTGGGTGCTGGGAACCATTTTGGGATACTAGGGAAGAGCAGGTTACTCATAACCTCTGAGTAACATCTTTCCTAAGCGAATGCAGAACATCAGCAGCAGCAGCAACAACAATAAAGTAAGCTTCTAAAATAACAGAAAATAAAAATAACTTCAGGTAGAACTTATTGGTCCTGAGTTTTGAGTGTTCTCTCTAAGACTAAATTGGTGATTGTCTTACCTGTACAGGAAGAATGTACATGTGTGACTTGAAATTCCCTATGAATCAAGACAGGCTCTTCTAGATGGAGAGAATAAAGTAGACAGCTTCAATCCTCTGTAGGATAAAGTACTTTCAAATACTGCTGAAATAATTTTTCTTCCCTCCATGTATCTGTGTGTATCTCCGTGTGTGTGTATGTATGTGCCGCACACATTTTCTCTCATGCATATCTGCATGTGTGGGGGCACATGTATGGGAATGTGGAGTCCTGAGCTTGATGTAGGCTGATGTTAGGAATCATCCTTCATCCTCCTTCTGCTGTATTCTTTGAGGCAGGGTGTCTCAGTCGAACCCAGAGCTCTTTGATCTGGCTATCCTCTGTCTCCTTCTCCGGAGGCTGGAGTTACAGGTGAACCCTCATGTCTGTGCAGCATTATTTGGGTTTTGGGGATCCAGACTCTGATCCGGCTTTGCCTTTGACCTAGTCTTCTGGAGTAGGGGGATGCTCCTGGTGCTCTGAAGAACACTTGCAGTCAGGGATTTGCTTTTGGTGTTGGGGGTTAGACTCACTGAAAGACTTGAGGGAATGAGTTTGAAAGGGTACAGCTAAAGGAACATACCCAAACCCTTGAGCACCAGCCACAGAAGTCAGATCTCCTGAGACCCAAGTGGAGGAGGGGGTGACATACTGGGGGCAGCAGATTCAGAGGCCAGCTGGACAGAACCTAGCTTTCTACATGGTGACATGCATAGCCTTAGTGGCATGAAGCAGCAGTGAGAAGAACTTTTTTAAAAAAAGAATTTTTAAAATTCATTTTCCATACCAACCAGTTTCTTCTTTTCCATCCCTTCTCCTGTCCCCCCCTCCTCCTCTAAAGATTTATTTTATGTATATGAGTGCTCTATCCGCATTATGATTTTATACCAGAAGAGGGCATCAGATTCCACTGGAGATGGTTGTGAGCTACCCTGGTTATTGAACTCAGGTCCTCTGGAAGTACAAGTGGTGCCCTTAACTGCTGAGCCATCTCTCTAGCCCCAAGAAGAACTTTTGCAGAATGTCTAGACCCTCATGACTGTCCCCAAAGAACTACCACCAGAAGGAGTGTGACACTGAAGCCCTGCTCAGCAGGAAAAGGTTTCTGCTTGTGATGGGTTAGGCTGTAAGAGAGTGCTGGCAGCTGGTGGCTGTTCCAGGTGATGTGGGGACCACTCAGGTTGGAGTTCTAACAGATAATATGCTTGTTGGAACCACCTTAGGCAAACTAGCAAGGTGATTTTTGTTTGTTTGCTCTTTACCTTGTGGATTATGCAAATGAGCAGACACTTTCTAAAGAGCAACTTCATAATACTCATTTAAATGAGCATGGCAGCTTTTGTCCTGTGGTGCTTCTAAGATCAGAGTTAGGCATACTTATATTAAAAGCATGGCATAAAACTGTATTATTTTAAAGGATTTGTTTAAATGAAGCTTATTATATTAATGCAACAAAAATTGTAAAACAAATATATAATAATTAGAAAATATGGCTTTAATTTTTGGTAGATTATGGGGGAATTTTCTCCCCCCCCTTTTTTTTTAACTTTTCTGTATTTCCCAAATTTGCTGTAATTCAGAGGACGACTTTGGAAAAAACAAAAAAAACCTAACCTTGTTTTAGATGCAAATTTTATCTTTAATTATATGACCAAGAAATCAGCCCATAAACATTCTCTATTTCTGAGTTGAAGCCAAACAACAAAATTTGATCAAATTAAGATGTCATAGAGAGCTGGTTCCAACCATTTATTAATCAATGCTTACAGACAGCAACAGATTTAGTCCCTTGATGAAGCTCACAGAGTTTGTGTTTCAAAATGAATTTTGTACAAGTTCCATCAAAATATTATATCTTTTAGTAACAACTTGCTGGCAAAGAAAGTGTTTAATTTTTTGAACTCATACAGACCCATATTGTGTAAAATAGTGTGCATGATATAACACAGGAAATTCACTAGAAGCATTTCCCTCTAGATCCCCATGTTTCATTTATGACCAATTGATATTAAGCTATAATATGCTGTATATATTTTATTTTCTTCTCTTGGGGGATGTTTGCTCCACGGTGGCTTTGGTAATTTCAAGAGCTGGATCCCTAGATGTCCCTGAAGGATGCATGCCCTGCTAAGAATAGAGTTTTAGCAGACCTCTAAAATCCAACATTAGTAGAATGCTACCATAGCTGAGACCTAGGCAGAAGTTTGAATTTTTCAGCAAGTATGATTTTTAAAGTTCTCTCTGGCTCATGTTCGGGTCTCTCCTCCCAGACGCGTTTCTACCTCATTAACCTTTCTTCGGTTCCCTGCACCTGACTCGATTTCTCTGTTGCCGGTATTCTTTTACTCTGACACCTACTCCATCCCTGCCTCAGTGCTTTTCTGTAAAGACCGCTTCATTTGGTTTCATTTGTGAAAAATTCATTTCTCTAGTTTGCCAGACAGTTTTGTGCTGTGATAATGAAACTATTTAACCACGCTGAATGAACCTTCCCCGCATGCTGCTGCACTTTAAGCAGCGTTTTTAGGAGAGAACTGACAACAGATTGATGAGCAGTCAGAAAGCATGTTGCAGAAATATGAATATTTATTGCTTGTTAGATTATTGGTATAATCGGAATGTTTCAAACTAATAATGTTTATTTGATTTTATATATGGCTAGAAAAATTATGTTTAAGTAGAGTGGACTGGTGGAGAATTCCAAATTCCAATCCCATTTGGTAGGTTTACATATCTGTAATTATTTTTAAAACATATACTTATTAGTTTTTTGAGAATTTTGTGTGCATATGATTTTCATTTCTCCTCCTCCTCAGGTTCTCCAACTTCCTCCTTTCTTTCCTGTTCTACCCAGCTTTGCATCTTAAAAAATAAATCCCATTATGTTCAATTTGTGTTTCCCAAATATTCGTGGGTGTGTGGCTTTTCACAGAAGCATGATTGACTTAGCAGAGACTATGCTCCTAGAAAACTGTCCCACCCCAGAAGCTGCAATTTGCTAATAGCTCTTTGCCTCAGAATTGTAGCCAACTTCTAACTCTGTGCTCATGCTGGAATTTGTTCAGTCTTGCACAGGCCTGTGTGTGCTATCAAAATTGCTCTGACTTCATATGTGCACAGCCCTGCTATGCGAAGAAGACACTGGTTTCCTTGTATTCATTCACCACATCTGGGTTCTACATTATTCCTATCCCTTTCTTAACAGTGAGCCCTGGGAGGAGAGGTGTAGTAGTGTTGATATGGTCTACTTAGGATTGAGCATCCACACAAGTTTCTTCTCTGCACCTTGGTCAATTGTGGGTCCTTGTATCAGTCATTATCTACTGCAGAAAGTAACTTCTCTTATAAGGACTGAGATATGCCAACCTATGGGTATAATGAAAACTCAAAGAATTGGTTTAATACTATTTCCATTTAGCAGAATAATAGTAGCAGGTCCTACAGGGCCTATGACCTGTGTAGACATTGGTTGTTGGCTTAAAAATGGAACCAGGTATGAATTTCAGATTTTATGTTGGGTCTTAAATCCAACAGAATGTGGTTGGTTCTTTGCATGACATTTGGTTCACTACTGTCCCAGTGGGCACATCTTGTCAGGCTGGTCATTGTCATAGCTTTCACGGTTCACAGGTAGGTAAAACTGATGATTACTTTTCTGCCTGAGTCATAGAACATGATGAAATCAAGCAGATACTGATATGGAAGCTTCATACCCATAACTTGCTTCCATAGTGCTGGAGGAGAAAAATCATCTGAAATGATTTTTAAAATAGAAACTATACCTTCTTTCTCTTTCCAGCTCACATGACCATACACATAGGAAAATGCTATGTATGTATAGTCATAAGTTTACTCTATGTTTAGCTCTTTACATTCTGACCCAACTAGTTTTAAAAATTTTGAAATGAATATGAATAACAAGACCAAACCACTTACATGTTAAAAGTGACAACCATGTTGAGATAAAGCATAAATATTGGTACAGGAGGGCTTAGAAAAGCTGTAACTTCTAGGTTATTGCTCTTAAAAGTAAACAAGAAGAGTTTATTCTCTTACCAAATGACTTAAGGGTACTGCTTGTTAACTTTAGATCAGCTGTCATGAAAAATATTTTTCTCAGATGAAAACACATCTTTACTCTTGTAAACAAGTTGATGTATGAAAAGTTTCTTTCCACAGATGTATTTGGGCATAAAACTAAAATATAATATTGGTTGATTTTTACTAAAATGCATCTTCTTATGAGTAATTGATGGTAAAACACACTTTTAATGTTCTACCAGTAAATAATGGAGATTGCCAGAAAAAAAAAAATCTCATGTTCTTTTAAAGCAAAATAATTACAAGTCAGGATTGTGAAGCCAGGAATGTTATTAATGAGCTATTATAAGATTTATCACAGAGAAAATGTGAACAAAACCACAGCATAAGTACATTCAGAGATAGTCAGCATTAGTGAAATGCAGGTGAAGGTTACAGGAAGGCAGATAAGGGCAAAGTTTGACATGGAGCAGTGGAGTGTGGTTGGAAAGTCCTGAGGTGCATGAAGAGGGTCTGGGAAGCCGAGCTCCATACCCCACATGCCATAAAACCTAATGCATCACACAACACTTCAGGAGGCCTGGCCTTCTCTCAGAATCTCCACATGGGCCTCCCATGAGTCCCAGACATGGAGCCATGATGTTCATTGTTCGTGGGTATTAACTCGAGAAATTGAAGGCATATTCACTCAAAGACTTGCACATAAATGCTCAAAGCAGCATTGTTTGCTGTAGTATGAAACTGGGCTGGGACAATGTCCCCATCCCCAAATGCCCACTGAAGGAACACTAGCTGTGGAAATTCACCCAGTGACAGATTAGGCATAAACATGATTCAACTCTTATTGCCACAACCTTGGAATGATTGTATAGAGCGAAAGAAAAATAATAAAACATCAGTCTGGAAACCTACATTGGCACCAGATATTGTAGGAGTTATTTACTGGCAATTGATTATATAAAGGATTAATGTTTATTAAGGAGTTTATATAAACACTCACTGAAACAAAATTGAACCTTAAGGCAATTTTTGGAGAGCTGAACTGTTTTACACAGTGATGGTATCAATCCTGTCCCTGAGAATGCAGGAAGGGCAGACAGGATGCAAGCAGGTCCTCAATGGGAGCTGGCCACGCCCCATCCAGAGTCCTGAGACCCCCAAAGCTATGCCTTTAGGTCTCCCTCAATAATGATTGAATTCCGCCACATCACTGCATGGCTTCATTTATATAAAATTCTAGAAAATGCATGTTTATCTATAGTGACTAAGTGCTAGTTTGTGCTCTGCTTGGGACAGAGGTAGAGAGGGAGAAAATAAGACAGGTAGATGGAGGGGACTGTGCACACATGGATGTTTGATGTCCATTGGGGTGTAAAAACTTGTTGGAATTATGAACAATTGTCCCTAAAATGTGTCACACATTCAGCAGCTGCTTAAAATGCACAACAGAATTAAAAGTAGTCAAAATCACACATCAGAGGACACAGGCTATCTATCCCCACAGTATAAAGTAATTGCGATTTTAGAAGTTTTATGTCATGGTACCTCCTTTCCTATTTTCATTTCTGGAAGTTAGGTACCATCTACAAGTTCTGAACATGAAGAGTAGCCTGCACCCCCTAGAGAAGGAAGAGGCACCACAAGAGAAGAACATACCAGAAGCAGGCATTTGTGGCTCCAGTTCTCCTGTTAAGCTTTGGTCATGCCATTCCCCTGTCCAGGCTACAAGCCAGAACCAACCACAACCACCTGTTGACCTGACAATTTTATCCTTGTCACATGTCCCTTTAAAATTTAAAGAGTGTTCAAAGCAGTTCTTGCATATGGTTCCTAGATATATCTTAAAAGGCTGGTCCTCATGTGATGAGGCAGGGCCTCAAGGAAGCGAGTGAGCTCATTGAAGACTGTCCTTGAAGAGGATGTTGGGACTGAATCCTCACCCCTTTGCTTTCCAGCAGGCAGGAAGTCAAGGCTTTGTGCTCTTTTTCACTCCTCAACATGAGCGTTATTTCTCCACACAGACATCAAGGACAAGACCAACCACTACAGACCAAAAACCCAGCAGTGCAAACACAAACACCCTTTCTTAGTTTTAAGTTGATCTCTGGTGTTCCGCCACTTGGCAGAAAGCAGACTAAATCAACTTGAGAGTTGATTCTTAACATGTGAGCATCCATATGTACATATTTGTCCCTAGATGCTCACATGTCATGCTGGAGCTGTAGCAGACACTCATGGCAGAGTGGCCTGTGTTGATGTTGTTCTCTGATGGGTCCCTTTGGTTAGTGAGGGGAAACATCCCTGACAGACCCTCCAATGCCCATTCCTCAGTGTCTCATGTTTCTGACACCTTGTTTCTGAAGAAGAGCTGGTTGGTGTCCTGAAGCCTCAGAGCTGATGGGAAATTAATCATTCTGGTCTACATTCTTAAGCTTTGATCTTTCCAACAGCAATGTGAATTTTACATATTTTTTTCCACTGGCATACTTTGTTTTTATCACAAAGGACTGAGACTTAGCCTTTGATAAATTCTCATTTGCAGAAATAAAGTAAAAGGGAGAAAAAAACCATTTGGGACCTTATAAAAAGTGCCACATTTACCCCAGCCTTCCTTTCTGAGTGACTGAAGTTTAGATCACACTCACACTCTCTCTCTCTCTCTCTCTCTCTCTCACACACACACACACACACACACACACACACACACACATGCACACACACAAACGTGCACACGTTCATGCACATGCTCACCCTCATACACACTCATACCTCCAAGCGTGGAAAGAATTTGAATTAAATCAGGCACATGACGAGACGGAGCGGAGAAGAGCTCTCTGACAAGCCCGTTCTTTATACTTTTTAGCTAATTGTGTCGCTTGACACACTGGCATCCAGAATAATGAGATTCTGACAGGCTAATTTCAGCTTGTGCTTCCAATGAAATGTACATAAGGCACTTGTTATGTTTAGTGACAGTCGGTGTCATTTTCTGTTTAAAAGCAATCCATTCGTGTAGATGCCTAGGAGAGCAGGAGCCCTTTGAGGGAATGGGAAAGAGGTCCGGGGTCTAGGGATGGTTTGCACAACATCAGGTCTGAGGCAAGGGAGGGGAGGCCCTATCATCAGGCTATTTGGGTGAACATGCAGGGCAGGGTTCAAGGAGATGAGTCATCATAATAACCTGAACGGGAGCCTGGTGCCTACTCATGACTTTCCCCATGAGGGGTAAGGTAAGATCTTAGAGTCTTCACAGCAGCAGATAAGATGGGGATTTCATTTGCGTATCAGTCCAGCTTGCTGCAGCTGTGAAGTAGAAAAGCTAAAAGCTAAGTGTCTGTGGAGTTAGAGGACACAGCAAATACTAGAACAGAACGACAAAACCAAAATAGAACAGGAAGGCGAAAGAACAACACATGTGGCCAGTAGGTGGCGCCATCAAACCACACAGGAGCTTGTTTCCTGGCAGTGCTGTAGTGGGGAGATTACAGCCATATACAATTTCCTGTTGGCATCGAAGGTGAAGTCAAGGGTTGATATAAAGAGCATCATGAGTCTTTGAAAATGCCGCATGCCAGCAGCAACCCAGACTCAGCCTTAAAAGAACTTCAGGAGTGAGGGCACCAAGGCAATTCTGAGTCATGCGCCCATTGAAATAGCGTCTGATGTCACTGGTGCAAATAGACCTGGAGATCTCTTCTGTTTACCTCACTATAAAGAGGTGACATTCATTGGGAGACTAGAGAGTTCATTTAATTATAAAAGACAGAGCCATAATAGAAAAGCGGAATGCGACTTCCTTGTCTGAAAGGTGCAGAGGATATTTGGAACTATGTGTTTCCTAACCTGTGGTCTTCTAAATTTTTCTTTTCAAAGGAAACAGCATTTGGAACAGCAAAGATTGCCCAGGTCAAGGCAGTGTATAATTACAGTGCCAGATGGAGACTATTTCTGCCAACCATGATTCTAATTTTGTCGTTTCTCTTTATCCAGAACTAAATTGAGTCTACTTAATAGAGACACATACTGCCAAAGCCACCCACAGCCTGTGTCCCATTCTGGTACCTACCTATCTTATAACACTTCAGACAAACCCAGGGTTTAGACTGAATGAAGATATGCTGCAGTATCATAGGACTGACTGATTTACAAAGAGGATCTGGGAGACTTAATGCATCCATGAGGCTGACACAGTTCTCCGACCAGACCAGAAAAGCCTTAGGGGAGGAACAATCAGGTCCCTTCCCTGTTGTGGGTTTTAAACTGCTCACACTGAGTCTCAACTATCCCAGCAGGAATTTTGCTCAGAAATCTACAGAGCCAATTTCTTCCTCCACGTACTGAGTGTGATCATTGGTTAGGGCTTTACTAAAGCCTCCTTTCTTACAAATCACTGTGGTTTCAGGTTTCAGGGCATCAGGATAGGATGGGGCAATAGTGAGATGCTGCAGCATAGTAGTAGGCTGGCCATAGAGATCTGAAAGCTCACTCTTCTACAGGGGTGTGTGGGTTTCTGTTTGCAGGGAGCAGAAATTAAAGGAGTAGGACTGAACGGGAGGGAGGAATGGGGGTATGAGAGAAGGGAAAAGATGAGGGGAGGAGGGAGGGGAAGGAAAAGGAGGAAGTGGGGAGAGGAGAGAGAGGTTATCTCTGAAGCTTGAGCAGGGATAAACACATACAGCCTAAGCCAGGGGAGTGTAGTTCTGGAGGGCTCTGTTGTTTACAGCTCCTCCTCCTCCTCCTCCTCTTCCTCTTCTTCTTCTTCTTCTCCCCCTCCTCCTTCTTTTCTCCTTCTTCTTCTTCTTTTTCTTCTTCTTCTTCTTCTTCTTCATCATCATCATCATCATCAGAGTGAGCTGCTGTTTCTTACATCAGAGTCCTATTTAGGCAATCATGGCAATTTTCCAAAAGGGATTTAAAATTGATCCATTTCCTAAACCCAAGAGCTAAATCCTCTCTGGTTATTCAGCAGAGTCCTGACACTAACTCAAGCTCTTTCCCCGTTTCTCCATTCACTCACCCCTTGAATGACACATGCCTATTGGGATGATGCTTTTACCACGTCCAATTAGTGTTTCTCATCTGCATTTGGATATAGGGCCATCCCTGGACATGGGCAGCATTTTAGCGACCACACCCCTGGAAATATCTGACTCTCTGTCAGTAGCCAAGGACTGCCTGTAGCTCCTCACCTGGAAGTGGGGTCTTGGGAGCCCTTCCCTCCCCTGTCCATGCGGCAGTGTTGACTGGTTTTATCTAGTGCAAACTACAACAACTGTCAAGAATTCCTGGGTGCCACAGCCTTGTCACATTTGGTAGACCACCATTAACCCACGGTGTCCTTCCCATTCTCTGGCTCTTATGACCTTTCTGCCCATTTTTCTGAGAAGTGCCCTGAACCTGGGGGGAGGAGGTATGATGTGGATGTTTAGAAGCAACTGGATAATGTATCAATCTAGCAAATTGACAGTAGGTTTGCCTCCAGCATTTGGGTCTATGACCTCTCTAGCCATGAGAACTTGGCCAGGTTTACAGTACTAGTCTTGATTTTCTTTCTGTTAAGTGAGCCTTGAATGTAGTCAGACAGCTATTGGTGACTCCCCAAGGCATTCATGCTATGCTTGTACCCAAGGGTATATCTTGCCAGGCCAGTTGTTACTGCAGCTTATGGTCCACAGATGGGTATGATAGTTGGTTATTTTCTTCCCTAAGAGCCCATACTATAAAGGCTATCTCTGAGAGAAACTTCTAGCTTAGTATCAGCTTGATTTCTTCAATTTCTGTGGCCAGTAGGTGGTGTTTCCATCCATAGACCCTTGCTTTCAAGTTCTGAGGGGCAGCTACGAAGAGCTATGGAGACAGCCTGTACTGGTTTGGAGGTCTCTGGGACTCCCTAACAACTAGTTGAAGGGAGGTATCCATACCTGACAGTGGGCTTTTGTTCGACTATCTACGGCTTCTTACAAAATCATATTCCCTTACCATGTGAGTTAATTCCATTTAAACTACTTAAACATATAGGTATAAAAAAATTCATTAAAAAGTACGTTCTGAAATATTTTCAGTGTTGTGTATTATTTTTTTCCCACCCTGTCTTCTTCCCTATGCTTTTATACCACTTCCCGCCTAGTTCTTTTGGTCCTTTAAATGATGGTGGTCCTTCACTATTGGCTCTGAGCTCTCCTGATGCCTTCTTCCAGGGTAGGAACTGATGATCTTGGCCACAGCCAGATGATGAGAGTCGATGTTTGGAGCATGGCATGTGATTCTGTTCCTAATGTGCCATGATACATCTTCAGCTAGGCATCCCTCTTCCCTTTCTGAGAACAGAGAGTGTTAATGTCACAGGCCAACTTCCCAGCCGGCATCTCTACTTCCACTAAAGTTTTATCTTATCTTGTCCATTGGGGATGTTCTTCCTTCTTACATGCACGCACACAATCAGATAATGGATTTTAGAGATGTAAAGGAAGCTTTGGCTCACCGTGACATGTGGTTGGATATTACCTTTGTTTTATTATTATTGTTATTATTGATTTTTTTTTTTGCAGTACTGAGGATTGAGCTAGGGGACTGGTGCATGGTAGGTGACTGATCTAATGCTGGGCTATAGTCTCAACTATCAACCATTGATTCTCAATGCTTAAACTGTGGCTTTTGTTCTGGGCACCTCCTGAGGATCTCAGCACTTCTCCCCTGAGCACTGGCAGTAGTAATGTGACTGGTGTCTTGCCTTCTGTGCTCTTCCCTTCACTTCGGTTCTCTACAAATCTATATGAACGACTTCACTGAAACATGGCGTCTGTTCTGCCATTTTAGCATTGAATGCCCCACTATATTCCAGTTACTCCTTCAACTCACAGCCTCCCCTGTTACTCCCCTGGTTCCTTCTCTGTTTAAGATGGGCTGGTCATGCTGCAGCCTCCTTCCCAGACCTACCTCATGTGTTCCCCATTAAGCCATGATCCATGAATATGAAAATGGTTTCTGCAGGATTCACATTTCCTTTATTCTTTTGACACATTGTCTACTATATTAGAAATGTCCAATGGACAATCTATTGAACTAGTGGTAATGAGTTCATAAGCAAAAGGCTGAACTGACTCACCCTGTGATCTCAGCCCCTGAAGCCAGGCTTATGATGTTCTGTGAATATTTCAACTCCGTTCTTCTTGCTCTGCTCCTTGATTTCTTTAGCTAGATAATAACTTCTCCTATAGACCCATCATCTCTTTCCTGTCTGCTTCAGATTCAGCTTCCATTCTTTTCTTGTGTAATATTCTATGAAACATAGTGTATCAACATGTACTGTTAATGAAGATGTAACTTCTCATAAATGCTTACTTTCTCTTTTCAAATGCCTTTGGCTTGAGGATGACTCCTGTGTTTATCATCTTTCCAATGCCCTGGAGTCTCTTAGTACTGTGATGATGGACTGATGGATGTGAAAAGGATGATTCTGAGAGAGGCCAGCATGATGCTTCAGCCTTCATCAGGGTGGAATGAGGCATGCGAGGCTGAGTACCTGAGACTAAATCTATATCCTATTCCGAGAGCTTCTTGGACTGCTACAAAAAGATGATGTCAGAAATGATATGCCATGTCCATAGTATGCCATGTCCTTCTGCACTGTGACAGATAAGAGGTGCCAGGTACCAAAGAGTGTTGGATCCTCAATCTCCAACCTTGACCATTCCATCTTAGAGCACAAATTCACTCTTCTTCTTATTTAACTTGACACATGGAGGTAGGGGTTAATAATTTAGGCTCTCAATGAAGGGAAGTTGGTTAGGGAACCAGAGTGTTGCTGGGCTGGGATCAGCAGGGGTCCTGGATGGATGGATGAACAGGAGATTAGAGAATGATGTCTTGCTGGTGGCTATGTTTAAGGACAGTGCCACAGGTTCACCTCATCATGACACTGCAGTCCTGTGCCTATGGTCACAGTGGTGAGGACATTCTGACACTCAGTTCAGTGCCATCCATGGTGAGAGGAAATACTAGTTCTGACATGAACCCAAACAGCTTTGTGGTGTGGCTTCCAGCCAACAAGAACATGACAGAAGCTACCTGTCACTGCTCAGGTACTCTGAGGGGTTTGTTTCCTTCTGATAAATCTAAAGTTAAACAAGGCATCTCAGGCCATTTTGATGGACAGAAAAGGTGTAACATGGAGCAGAGACACCTAAGAGCACTGGATGTGGAGCTGCCAGGTGAGAAACTACACCATCTGCTACTGGAAAATAAATGATAATGGAATATCAGGGGCCAGTTAGGTTAAATCCAGATATGATAACAGACTATCAGGGGCCAGTTAGGTTCAATCCAGCTAATGAGGTTAAATTGGAAGCCAGTGTTGAAGTCTGTCAGCACAAGCACAAAGTAGGGGAGAGGAAATCCTCCTGTCTCCACTTTTCCTTAAAGAGAAAAGGTAGTAAATGAGACAGACAAGGGATCAGTCTGTTTTCTATGTTCTTCCCCAAACTGCTTTTTTTGGGGGAAGAAATCCAGAATCTTCATTTCCATACTTTCTTGGGCACTGATTATGTCTCAGGCTCAGTTCTTCACAGGTGAACAAAAGAGAGACTGTCTCCATGGAGAACTTTGTGTCCTGGGAGAAGAGGGGAGGGCATCAGTGACTGAGGACATAAACTCACACAACCTTTATCTATATAGATGAAAGCTTATGAGAAAAAAATACAAACTATGAGGTCATGTGGTTTGATTGTAGAAGATGAGAGAGAAGACATAGGCATGTAAGTTTTGAATGAGTTATCAAACACTGAATTGTGTGAGTGTGTTGTATCATTTATGTTCTAAATCATTTTTCTCAAGGTGTCAGATTTTTTGGTGGGAAGGGGGATAAACATGACATAACACATTCTTACCTTTGTTAACCTGGCCTAATACAGGCCCATTTGATTCTCATGCAGATCTTTTCTATAGCCTGAATTCACCTAATGGAACTCACAGAAAAGTTGATAAGAGTGAGGGTCATATGGTAAAGATACACTTTCAGCTGATGGTCAATGTGTTAAGTATATTGTTTTTAGGTCCCCATGCTTCACAAGAATACTGGGGAAGTTCACCTGGTGGTTACAAATTTCAGTGACATTAGATGGGCAGGAAGGGCACTTCTTGAATCTCAACCTCACTTATGTGAATTGCAGAGACATTTAATTTAATTCAAGTGCCATTTATGCTGACCTTAATTAGTTCAAGTGCTGTGTCCAAATGGATTGTCAAGCAGAGAGAGGCTGTGTACCATCAGTGAAACCAGAGTGCCAAGAATCCTCAGGAACACCATGAAATGCAGAAACTGTAGTTAAGAATAGGTTATTGAAAAGAAGATCTGGTCAACCTCAGAGACGAAAAGAAATAACTCAATACACAAGTGTTCACACTTTGCTGAGATAAAATTTGCTTCTCTTTAGGAGAAGACCATTAGAGGGCAGGCTGCAACCTTGTCTGGTTTGAACTGGATGATAGGCCTGTATGTTTGAGGTGTTACAGTTGTCAGAGTACGCATTGATTCCAAAGGAACATTTATTTTGATGGGATGAGTCTGATTCTCCAGGTAGCATATAACTTTAATAATACAATGTAACATTCAATAACTTGTGTGTCTGAAACAGAATAAGAACTTAGATTGGAAGATCCACATGATATCTTAGTCTCTTTAGATTATGGTAACAAACCATAGCTTGGTTGGCACAGAACCAGCACAAATTCTTTTTCACAGCTCTGGAGAGCGGAAGTATAAGCAAATTGCTGGCACATTGAGTGTTGTGTAAGGCCTGTTTCCATGTTCATAGATAGAACCTTCCTGCTGTGTCTTTTTGGAGTGAGAGCGATATGACATCTTTGCTTCCTTTCACTCAGCTTACTCTCTAGCCCCATAATAAATTCTCTGTTCTCATGATCTAATCACTTCCCAGGCAGTCTTTTCCTCCTATGGTTATCACCCTTGGGGTTAGTATTTCAGTGTATGAATTTTGGGGTCTCACACATTAAGACCATTGCACATGGCAAAGCTTTTTAGCAGCAATACCAATGAATAGAAGAGAGAAATTAGTCATAAAAAGCTTCAGACCCTGTTTCCAATGCTTCGGTTTTCTAGAGCAAAGCAAGACAGATTGCTTTTCCTGGCGAGAAAGGACTTCATCTGAAGATATAGATAGAAGGAAAAGAGTTCATCTCTTTGAGCAGAAAAGAACCCTTCCTGAATTCTTGCCTTGAGCTGAGCATAAATTCCTCTTTACTCTAAACTGATATATTAGTCTTTCTAAGCTAAGGCTGTAGCCTCTTGTCTTTGGATAAAGATACCATTGGATGTTCTGGGCTCCAGATTGTGGATTGCAGCCCTAGTGACTCACAAGCCTTCATAAGTTTGCCATATAGCTTATTATAACACCCCCTCTGTCTGTCCTTCCCTCCCTCCTTCAATACACACAAATAAACATGCCATATAGCTCATTATAACACCCCCTCTGTCTGTCCCTCCCTCTCTCAACACACATACACATAAACATAAATCATATTGCACATATAAACACATATTACTATTGTTTCTGTTTCTCTGGGGAAACTTGAATAATATATACTGTTATTATTTCATCTTGCCCTGAATATCTAACTCAGACTATACATAAAAATTTAAATTTTAGTTTACTATTACATATACAATTTTGTGGGTAGATACTTGCATGATTAAGATGTTACAATAAGTACTTAGTCAAATTCTCAGTTAAAGGTGTCATAGAAAAAGATAAAAGATATTCAGTGGATTGGTGGCAATAGTGTGGTCTCAGGACTGGGAGAGATGGATGAAGAGAAGAAAATCATGAGACATAAAATAACTGAAAACATGAGGGATAGGTTCTGTGTAGTTAATAAATGGGGCTGGTTAAAGGTTCTGTGAGCTGAGGGAGTTAGTTGTGTATCTGAACAGGCACTACACATTCTGGGCTGTTATGGACAGTTGGAGAAGGATAACATCTGAGAAAGGTCTTGGACTATCACATTCAGCTGTGAGGTTAGTTTCAAGCCAGTGGCCCTTTCAGAAAAGGTCTGGGTGAGGTGTTTTGCATCTCTGTACAACTGGAGGCATCCTGCCTCCATATTCTGTGCCCATTCATGCCTACTACTCACGTCCCTAAGACAGTGTGCTTCCAATGTGGCTCTCTGTGCACAGTTCATAAACTCCTGAATCACCAACTCCTTCCTCTAAGATAAGTTATTTTATTAGCATGAGCATGGTCCCAAGGAAGAAAGTACTCACTGCACGTTCCCAGGGAAGAAATACCCTCTTTACCTCAAGTGCCCATCAGTGAGTAGTCTTCTTCATCCAAGCCAGACATTTCACTAGCACTGCCCATCTTCCCCAGCTCTGTTCTCCAACTTAACAGTCCCATTTCTCAGGACCTAGTAATGACCTCCAGATGATAAGCCTGGAGTTTTGTTGCATTTTTGCTTTTGACTGTTTGGTTCTGGGTGATGCAGTTGACAGTTCCTTTTGTCTAGGCTTTAGTTCCTAATTAGAGTAGTTTTGTCTCCCAGGGGCTTCCAGGTAATGTCATTTCTTATTGTTTCAATGGCACACACATGTGTGTGAATATATGTGCATGCCCTGTCAATGGGCAGGAGCTTGGGAGCCTGCAGAACCAAGAGTTTCTGGGCCATGATGTCAGAGATCAAAGAATCCCTCTGCTGATTACTTAACAGCGTTGCTGGGTGCTCCCCCAACCAAAGACTGTGTCTTTCAGGTGACCTCTAAATACTTTTTTTTCTTAAGATCTGTTTCCAACCCTCATTCTCAATCTTTATTCTTCCCACGTGTACAAAGGGGTGCTCATCTTTTTAAATATCACAATTATGCTGATTACTCCAGTTCTGATTTCCCGATGGCCTCGTGTATTTGATTGCTTCTGTGACATCATCACTTGAATGAGTGACAGAGCACACACAGAATTTTAGCTGTTCTTCCAAACCGGCTGCGTTCTCACTTCCTGTAAACAGTATCAAGGCTTCTTCAGCATTCAGGGTTCTGGCTGGCAAGCTTGGCTCCTCTCTCTTTCTACAGCCTCATGCAATGAATGCTGGGAGATTGCTGTATGCTTGTTTATGGAATGTTCTCAAGGTTTTTCAAGCTGCTTCTCCACAACACCACCAAACTGCAAATATCATCTCTTAGCACAGTCACCTCTTAACAGCCACCCAGACCAGGCATGTGTCAGCACTTGAGAAGCATCATTCAGTAGTGTTTCAAAATCACAAATCCTGTGGCCTCACAATGACTTCTCCTGTGCCTGCAGATAACCTCCATTTTCTCATTAGGTTTGTGTCCTGAGTGACCAGTGGATCAGTCAGTCAGCTCTCCTATTGCTATGATAAACTGCCCAACAAAATCAGCTCATGGAAGGAGGAGTTGAATTGGCTTACTGTCTGAGTGAACAGCCCATCACGGTGGGAAGGCATGGTAACAGGAACATGTGGAAGTTGGTCACACTCTATCTATTCATGGCTAGGAAGTATAAAGGTTGTTGGTACTTAGCTTCCTTCCCTTTTTTCATTCAGTCCAGGAGGGAAACCCATGGAATGGTGATGCCTACAGTTAGAATGGATTTTCCCCACCTCTGCTAAGTATACCTGAAACTCCTTTACAGACATGCCCAGAGATTGTTTTCTATGGGAATTCTAAGTCCAATCAGATTGACAACCAAAGTTATTACACCAGGCCCTTATGTGTGTCTCATCACTGTACTTCCTACATT
Organism: Sigmodon hispidus; assembly: GCA_004025045.1. Taxonomy (NCBI): domain Eukaryota; kingdom Metazoa; phylum Chordata; class Mammalia; order Rodentia; family Cricetidae; genus Sigmodon; species Sigmodon hispidus. The sequence goes on along the minus strand of PVIH01001129.1, from coordinate 118,246 downwards.
TCCTGTCTGCCAGCCCCTGTGGTACACAGGCAAGGGTGAACCTCTATATGTCACTTCCTGGACACCCCACTCTCCATGGTGAAGCCTTAAGCTGTGAAGATAAAAATCTGTCTCTCTATCCAATGACCTGGGCTGGCCCAATGCCAGGTCTGACTAAAGAGTCCACACAGGAATCCTGTTGAGCTGGTTTGAAGCCTAGGTAGAAGGAAATTCTCCTAGAGTTCTTCGATCTACACAATGCAGAAATAATTGTTGCCATTGGGATATCAGAGACACCTCTTAGATTAGTGATGGGAAATCATCAATCTAGCTATCCAAGATTGAGATCCCTCCAAAGACCAGAATCTGGCCATTCATACTAGCTCTGGTGATAGCAGAGGTACTGTCCCTCTGAACCTGCCCTGATTGCTGCCTCATGGGACTGACAGCCAAAGAAACAATGTTCCCCAGAGACAGCCATGCACAGGGTTTGCTATGGAGAGTAGCAGCCTGCTGTCTGTTTTTTTAATGGGTAAAGCCTGTTCTCAGGATCTTTGTCCTGACTCTCTCTCCATAGAATACCGTGTTCTGATCTTCTCATCTTAGCAGCTCCTGAGCTTCCGTCATTAGATGCTGCTGACAGCCACTTCCCTGGCCATCTGGTTATTCTCCTCATTCTAGCATCATCCCTATGACACCATGCTTCCTCTCTCCTTCAGCTTCTTGGGTACATTCCTTCTGTCTCTGTCTCTCCTACCTGGAAGGCTACTCTTTGAAATGGCCCATCTCCTGAACCTTCACAGATTACTTTCAAAGGTGGCTACTCTAGCCATGAAGAGCACATGGCCAGCCACTGTATATAGTTATCTTTTCCCACTTGTCAATCAAAGACAGAGAACTCCATCTACTTCCTTTTAGATATTTTCTCTTCCAGTCAATGTCTTTTAAGATTTATCTGATAAATGCCAGTTATGTTCCTTTTTACCTAGGTTGAATGAGAGGGAATGCATCTTCTCCACAGATCATCTTGGATAAAGTGTGTGCCTAAACACTCTATGGGAAGACTTTATGTATACTCTTTCTTCATGTACAGAGTCTGAGAATGGCTCCTACAACTTTTCAATGTGTTCGATGACTGCCCTTGCAGAGGTTTGTGTCTGTGCTACCTGCAAGAAGGCAGCCTGGGAAAGCCCAAATGCACATGTTTAACATCTTATTTCCTTCAAAGGGGATGTAGATGTGATTGGTGAATCACTAGCGTTAAAAGAGGATTGGAATAAGTGAAATGCTGGGACAGTTTACAAGAGTCTTGGGATACACTGTCTATCCAGAGGATAAGACATGCTTGTAACTAGGCTTTAAGATATCCCCAAATAAGGGCAGCTAGTGTCATGTGCAGACAATGACCTTCTATTGCTCTTAGTATTTCATAGCAGAGGCTTATACCAGTATGTATCTGTTAGTGTATTCCAGGCAAAAGAAGGGGAAATATTTTGATTAGTAATATGGACAGAAACTATCACCTAGTAAACATGTGCTTTATTTTCTGTCTTTGATTTGATAATTTTAATTTTATTCTTCTTAGCATACATGCTAATGAGTAGAATATTAATTAACTCAAACACCCCATATGTATCAGTTACTTTAATATTCTTGTCTCACTTAACACCTAATTATCATCTGCCATGTGATCATTATGTACTTTCAGTTTTGAAGGGGACCAGTCCCACCCTGATACATTTAAACTTCTGCCTGGTATGAGCCTGTAGAAACTGTAACTTGGGTCTGGAGACATGTCTCGGCCAATAAAACCACTTGGGGTTGGATTCTTAACACTTACATGGCCACTCATAACCATTTATAACTCAGTTCTAGAAGACTGGATGCCCTCTTTTGGCCTCTATAGGTACTGCGTGCACATGGTACACATACATACAGACACCCATACCTGTTGAACAAAATAAATATAACCCATAGAATAAAGTAAACTTTTAATTCATGAGAACATTTATGATGTATTCCCTGAGTCTTCAGGATAGCCCTAAATCTTTTTGTTACTTCTGCTCTTTTGATGCTGATCTCTGGTATCCCTGGTGCATGAGCAAGTGCTCACTTGGATGGAGGCACAAGCATGCCAGGTAAGATTCCGGACCATTCAGCGAGTGTTCCCTATCTACAGGCACAGAGGATGTAACAGCTGGCAAGTGTTCTTTAGTCTACATGGAGATAAGAGGTTTGCTTCTTACCCTGCAATCCATCACTTCCCCTGAATGTTTACCCGGAGCAGAGCGAACAACCCCAAGCATTCATTTCCTACTTCAGTAGCTTGACAGTTACAGGTGCCCAAATGACTTTTATGTTTCCAGATAGCCCCATTGCCATTATTTTGACTGTCTACTGATGAGGCATTGCTGAGGTAACAGACTCAACCGAGTCCTTAAAATAGACAACAGCCACAGGGTGATAGGAGCTCAGATTTAAGATGGCTGGGGTCTGACAGAGTGGGATTCTATCTGCTCAATCAGACCTTGCCTTCTCTCTTGGTGGCAGAATACAAATATGTCAGAGTCACGGAATCAGCCTTTTATATCAGAACTAATGGGATACTGAATTTAAACCAAAAATAATCACAGCCACACCATGAGAGCTCTACTACAGACGCAGCTGTGCTGACATGCTGACCCCTCCCCCACCATCTCCGAGCCTGTCTGTGTGTGGGATGTCAGAGGTTCAGGGTCGCTTACAGCTGTGGCTCTCGAAGCCTTTCTATCAGGATCAGTAGCTTCATGGTGAGGCCATCTGCCTTCATTTATCTCTGCACAGTGTCCAGTTCAGAAAAAAAATAAATAAAATATCTGCCTGAGTCAAGTCCTTAGGGAAACAAAAGCTAAGCTGAAATCTCTATTAATTAATTTCCCCTGTGTCATTGTTTAATCTACTTTAAGATGGTAAACATGACATGTATCCAAGTCCACAGAAGATACTGCAATGCTGTCCTTCCAAATGAGGATCGGACAAATTCCTATGGGGTCAGTTATTAATATTTCTTGTCATGTGGGACTTGAAATAAACAGCCCATAGTGAGTCTTGGTGGCTGCTCCCTATCAACAGACTAAGATGTTAGAGATCAGTCACATGACTGAAGTGAGCAGAGGGCAATTCTTCCCCCCATCCCCTCAACGCAGCATAAGGGTCTAGAAGGCAACGTCTTTGCAGTAAGGAAGCCAAGAGTTAGTGGGAAAATTGAAATGGCATCAGGAACATTAGGTCCACAAAATATAATTAGCTGAACTGAAAACTGACCTGTAAACAAGGAGAAATGCATCCTATCTGAGGTCGCCTTTTAAAAGGACTCTAAAATGAACCTGCCTTTGCCTGGGCTTAGCAGGCAGTTGATCTACAGCACCCTCTTCACCCAGTGCCGTTTTTATTGCAGAAGTAATTCGGACTCAATTTCTTTATATCTACTGCTTGAGACACATTAAAAAGCTTTCGTACAACCATCACCGACAGGAAACAGCAGCAAAGCAATGGAAGAACCTTGCCATGACAGGGGACAAAGGCTGTCGAGACAAGAAAATATCAGGCGGTACTTTGCCGAGTATCTCTTTTTCTGTTTCTGCTGTTTCCTTTTGCTGCTGATAGAGCTCCAAAGGAGACAGAATAAATACAGTGCTGGATAATGTTTCAATCTGCCCTTGCCAGCTGTTGCTGGGGGCGGAGTTATCTCTGTTGCTAATGAATGTATCAACGTATTAGACGTACATTTCATGTGCTCTCACAGTGAGTCATTCTCAAAAGACATTGAAAAGCCAGAAACTGCTCTTCAATCTGAAGCCTGAGAGCCAGCCCTAGGAGTTCTCAGAGTGTGAGGCAAAGGAAGGACAGAGTGAGAAAGACAGAGTTTTCTTCGTTTCCAGAACTATGGACAGCCGCATGAAGCGGGGGCTCCCATGCCAAGTGCTACCGGAAGTGACTGAAACACTGTTTATTCACTGTACTCAAGCAAAGTCTCCTGTTCCTTAGATAGAGGATGAGGACATCACAATCTAAATACAGAAAGGACATGCTTGGAGGACATCCACATCAATCACTTTGATGTTGCGGTGACAAAATATCATGACCACAAGCAACTTAGAGGATGGAAGGTCTTATTCTTCAGTTTCTGAGGGAATCCAGTGCATCACAGCAGGGAAGGCATGGCAAAGGGAGAATGAGGCTAGAATGATGGCCAGGAAGGAAACCCATCACATGTCATTCACACACAGGAAGCAGCAAGAGAATAGAGAGGGAAGCCACAGTATAAACCTCAGAACCTCCAAAAATCCAGTTCACACATTAGGGATAAGTTATGGTTCCACAAACTGTCCACAATATGACTATCATTCATCTTTAGAGTTCCCATGCAGCTGTCATTTCAGACTCAGCGAGCTCCCCATAGCTCAGCTTAGTGTCTCTGTGGGTATCCTCATCAGGATCTTGACCCTGTAGCTCATATAATCCCTCCTCCCTCTGGATAGTATGGGGTGGGAGGAAGCTGGGAGGAGACTTGAAGGAGAGGAAGGAGGGGGAATATAGCTGGTATGTAAAAAAAAATCTTAAGAAAATAAAAACTCAAAGCTTGTCCCCAGTGATGTACATCCTTTAGCAAGCTTGTGTCTTAAAGGTTCCATAATATCTCCAAACACTGACACAAACTGAGAGCCTAGTAGGTAGAATACATGAGTCTATGGGGCACATTGTTTACACAAACCACCACAGCATTGTATTATGCTAACAAATGTTTGTTTCTCTGTCACTGTGTTTTATATTATATGACCATAGACAGCCATGACAGACAGAAGGCAGTGCTGAGTGGCTGCCTCTCACTCTCCACCTAGTCTGCCTTTCTTCCCGTAAGATACACATTAGAAGTGTGGATGCTCATTTACATTCTATTAGGTTAGAAGTGACTATTAACAATACACACAGCTCTCCTCTTGAACAGTATAAAAGTTAAGTCTGGAAATAAGTTTGAGTGATCATGGCCTGGGAACATATATTCATGTCTTCCCAAATACAATGTTCCAGTGTGGAAGACCAAAGAAAGTTGTAAATCAAGGCTCTTAAAAAATACGTTGATGGAAACGTTAAGTGGGTAGCTGCAGCAGGCAGGAGAATCTCACCTAAAGGCCTCACAGCCATCTGGGAGCATTATTAGCCTTTTGATTTGGTGCAGAACAGGGTTTACTTAAATTAATAAAATTTATTAATTTTGTTAAATTAATAAAATCTGAAGGTTTTAAATCTATTTTCCAGGGTGTTAGGTCTAACACAGAGGTAGACAAGGGATGGATTTTTAATAACTAAAGATAGTCCATCAGAAATTAAAATTATGATATTGGATCAGTAATATTCCAAGATCTTGTTTATAACCCAGAGATGACTTAAGACACACAGAAGGGTGTATGCAGATTCTATCAAAAGCCCATACTGTTGAGTGTAAGAGATCTGGGCATTGTGGATTTTATTATTTGTTTGTGTGTGTGTGGGGGGAGTTCACAGAGACTATGGTAGGGGGACACATTCTCTCCCTTCTCCTCTTCCTTATCCACTTGGCAGTTGTCTAGATTAGAAGACTGGTGAGATCAGTCTGTTTAATAAATCACTTTAGTACAAAATGTCTATCCTTAATCCCAAAGCTCAAATCTGCAAAGCTTTGAGGTCTGAATCTATGAATGCTGACCAATGCCAATGCGACCTTAGGTTGTTGATGTTGCTTGTGCTTTGGGCTCTGCTAAGTCCCTTTTTGGAGAGGGGGGTGAGAAGGCACAGAGATAGGAACTCAGGCTCCAGGGGCTAGTTGAAACAAATTAAGTGAGTCCAATTAAGTGAGAAAGGGGTAAGTCTTTATACCCTCCACCCAGCCAGGGGGAAGGGCTGTGCTTTGCTGGCATCTGCTGCTGTGATATGGTCATCTCTTGCTGGTCCGGGTCATCTCACATCAGGGCTCTGCTTCTGTGGCCAAGACTTGCAGGCAGACCTCAGGTTAGCTTATGAGAAAGTGCTCACTCATGGGTCCCTCATGGCTATGAGGAAGTGCTATGAGCACATGTTTTAAGGCACCAGTTGTAACCAGTTTGAATTGGCTGAAGCTAGGCTGGCCCCCAGGACCTCAGAAGCCTCTAGGACCTATACATTCTGCATTAGGTAATGTGCTTGATTTGAATGTGTGCCCAGGTCTGGGCCTGCAGCTGTTCCTCTAACTTGATGTGCACAAAGCTCTCATTCCCCCTGCAATACCACAAACAAAACAACCAAAACCATCACCAAACTCAGAAGACGGTACAGTGCTTGCTGTGTGTCAGATGGGTGTGAAACGAGAAGAATTTGTGATTGTACTTGAACCCATACCTTCGATATCTTGTTATGTGTATGGAAATATCCACAGATCTAACACCCTAAATCTGAAACATGGCTCAGTTCTCAGCCAATCATCACTCCTGTTGGTGAGGACTTCTCTACACACTGGATTCCCATCTATTTAGGTTTATCTCTCATTTGGCTCAGCCTGACAGGGGAGAGGTTCAGTAGGAGTCACTCTGCAGTAAGGAAATCTGAAATTGTGCCCCGGTTTACTTTCCTTTGTTGAGATAAGATATTCTGCGTGATAATGTGGGGAGGAAAGAGTTTATTTTGGCTTATACTTCCTGGTCACAGGTCATCACAGAGGGAAATCAGACAGGAAACTCAAGGAGAAAGGTAAGCACAAACTATAGAGGACTGCTGCCTGTGGTTTTCTCACCATCTTGCTCTCTGGTTCATGCTCAGATAGCCTTCTTCTGTAGTTCAGACCCATCTACCGAGGGACTGCACTTCCTGCAGTAGGCTGGGCTCTCCCATATGCAGGAAGACATTTCTCAAAGATAGTACCATCAGCCAGTCTGATCTGGGCAACTTCCTGATTGCAATTCAAGTGACCTAGGGTGTATTAAGATTACAATGAAAGGTGACTAAAACACATTACTTTCTAGAATTTTGTTGGATTTTTCTTTATCTAAGAATGTACTTTAGAATATCTAGGGTTCAGCAATGGGACCATATAACCTTGATTTTATTCTATATGCTAAAAAAATAGTCATTAAAAGAGCTCCTTGTTTGGGAACCAGATGATGTTTATTATAGCTTAACTTCTGTGCCTTGATGAACTTGGACAAGGTAAACATCATGCAAATTCTCCTCTACACTCTGCTTCCCAGACCTGCAGCCCCCCCCCCCAGTTCGCCAGCCTGTGCGATGCTGCACTTGAATATTCTGAGCAACCGAATCTGGTGACAACTGTTGAACCCAGACTTGACTCAAAGTGAGGGGTTTTTTTGTCTAAGACTGTGATTCCCAGAATTTCCAACCAATGGACAATGATTTCTCTCTGTATATCCTTTTTTTATGGTGCCAATGACAATTTTCTCAACTGTAATTGTAATTACATAAATAGCTGTAAATGTATTTCTTTGTATAGACCTAACCTATATGATGACCTTGTGCTTTAGGAGTCTGAACACAGCAGAATGTTGACATCTTGTTCTTACAAACTTTTAAGTTCAAGGCTCCAGATAAAGTGGAACCTAGATATCTATCCAGGTTGCTGGTGCTGGGGTGACAAGCATCTTCTGGTTTTAGCAGCTGGCTAATGTGTCCAGGTTTCAGAGAACATGACTCCACTTGGTTCACATCAGATCACTCATTACTCATCTCGGTGTGATACTCCATAAAGGCACAAAAGCTGTCCATATTGAGGATCCCAAGGCTTCACAATGGAGCTTGATGATGTAGCCCATAAGCTGACCCTTTTGGGACATGAATAACAAATTTTCTGTGAGAGTGTCTTGCCAATCTTCAGCTTGCAAACGTATATACATGGGAGTTTTGGATGTGATGCCATGAAACGGCTTCACCAACATTCTGCATGGCGCTGTGCTGATCTGTGGGTACATGCATCAGTCATAATGAAGTCCCCATGAGTCCAGCCTTTCTCAGAGCCAATGAGGTAGATTTTGTTGGACATGGCCAGAAAGGAGTAGGGAGTGCTGAAAGTAAGAAGAAAGATTTCCTGTTGTTTTGTCTTCGTGGAAGGCCAAGAGCTAGATAATTAGTCTATGTGTTATCAGCTATCAGGCTCATCTATAAGGCTGCTAAACCACAATATTTTAAAGAGAAAAACAGACCAGATAGTACATGTAGTCAGAGCCCCCTTTTGCAAAATAACAAATATATTTTTTAGCAAGGTGAAGTTGGTGTTTGTGGATAACAAGAAGAGTCAATATGAGACTCCAACATGAGCGTTTACGTCTTGAAAGAATAACTGGATGCATTTTTTTCCTACCAACCTATAGTTTGTAAAATAGTTTTTTTCATTTCTTGGCTGTCACATCAGCAGCACGGAATGCCCGGTGGCTTGATAATTTATGCATTAAATGTATTAACTTCTTCCACTTGCCCTCCTGGGCAGCTTATCAAAAGTGATACTCACTCCAGTGACTCGGTGGGTTTCTGAAATGGAGCAAAGATTAGTGACATGAGTTTGTGAAATCTGGTTGACAAGGAGCCCCGAGGGACTTGAAGACAAGGAGAGTCCTAAAATATGAAGGAGCACTCCATGGTTTATTAAAATCTGTTTTTCTGGAAAGATCCTCAGATGATCCAATTATAAATAAATAACATGAGGGTGAAAGACTGAGCTGCAGGCTGGGGCTGCCTGGGTCACCTGCTTCTGTAGCAAACAGCACAACGAGCACAGCACAGAGCCTACCAGGTTTGTTTCAGCAATTTTATACAAACTAGTGTGTGCTGAGGTGGTAGCACATTATATACCTTGTTAATTCTTTTTTAAAGACTGAATCTCACATGTCCCAGAACGACCTAACTTTTATAAGTAGTTGAATTAGGTCTTGAACTCAATAAACTTCTACTTTGATAATGATAGACAGAGATTCTGGAGATAAAATTAGTAGCTGCTGTATATATTAGTTCCTATCCTGGTGTTGTGATAAAATACCCTGAGAAAAGCAAATTGGGAAATATAGGTTTATTTGAGCTTACATATTTTAGAGAGAGAGCCCATAATAGCAGGGAAGCATGGGGCATGGAAGCAGCAGGCAGGAGCAGGTGGCTGGCTGATCACAACTTTTACCAGCATACTGGAAATAGAACAAGAAGTGGGGTGAGGCTGTGAGTCTTCAAAGCCTGCCCTTGATGTAATTCCTACTATGAGGTTCCAACTCTTAAAGGTTTCACAGCCTCCCCAAACACCACGTGTTCAAATATGTGAACCTTTAGGAGACATTTTTCGGTCAAACCATAGTACTATAGAAAACAGAGGGTCCCAGAAAGGGTTCTGGGTGTATTGTAACTGGTTTGAGTGAAATAATCACACTACCCACCTCCTGGCCATATCTCAAGTGTTTGCATTTTCAGAAGCAGAAATAGATACTAGAGTTAAGAAAAATTGTAATAAAGCCTAATCATCCCCATTGTTAGCTCTTGAATACAAATTGGTGGAAAGGGGACCTTGTCACCTCAGTGTTAGAGTCCATGAGAGATAGGGTAAGCCATAGAACAATCCCCTCTGAAGGCGTCAGGTGGTGTAATAACTCCTGTTTCTCATGTCTAAGGGACTATTGTGTCCTGCCTCGTCACTCAGATCAGTCCTATGTACTGTGGTTGTGAATGTTACAGACAGGGCAGAGGAGCTGAACAGGGCTCTCCTCACACCACACACTCACTGGCCCGTCTGTGCATTCGTAACATGGATTCTGAGTACTTGCTGTGTGGAAGAACCTCTCTGAGTGTCATGGGATATCGAGATAAGACATCAATCGGTCCTACATTCTAGGAAAGGACAATACTCTAGTTGCTTTTAATGTAATCTGAGAAAGAAAATCCCAATTTCCTCATGTCTCTCAGTGGCTCTGTCTTTTTCTCTTGCTCCTCCTCTCTCTCTATACACACAGACATACTTCTTCTGTAATATATGTGTATATATATATAATAACTAAATGATGGTGTCTAGCATAGTCATAAAATGACAAAATCCTTAAAATTCATACTCATTAAATCAGCTCCATGAGCCACCATATTTGCCTTGTCCTTTTGATGTCTATACAGAAGCATTTAATTCACAGGAAAATAAAATATATTGTAGATATTGTTCTTAAAAACTAGCAAATTAATTTGCTTTTTTTGTGAAAGAATAAAAATACTAGCTACCTAGGAAGGTGAAGGTTTGAATAATTACTGTGCTCTATACACTTTAGAATCTGGCATGAGCTGTTGGTGAGAAGCAGGCACATTTCCTGAAAAGAAGTACCCGGCAGTGATCCCATCAGGCCATGCTAGCTGCCCGCAAGGCTGCTTCAGCCCAGTCCATGTCACAGGATAGTTTGGAGCATTCTAGTTCTATATTCTATTTTATTTTATATGCTCTTACATTTTTTGTCAAATCTTGTTCTCACCCTCTCTGTCCCAATGACTTCTCTGTCCTCACATATACAAGTATGTGCCACAGAGAGCATATGGAATCTATAGGACAATATGCAGGAACTGGCTCTTTCGTCCCACCCTATGGGCCCCAGGGATCAAACTCAACTTGTGGACTTGGCAGCAAATGCCTTTATCCACTGAGCCATTAACAATTTATTCATAAGTGAATGAGAATTATTTCTTAAGAATGGAGATTAGTTATGTGTTAGTTCATCAATAATCCTTAGATTTATTTCCTTCCTTCCTTCCTTCCTTCCTTCCTTCCTTCCTTCCTTCCTTCCTTCCTGTCTCTCTACCTCTCTCTTTTATTTCACTGTCATAGTAGCAGCTATCATATAGTAGAACTAATGGTAACTTGTTGAGACTGGAAAAAGCAGGAACACTCTCTCAGATACCATTGTCTCCACAGGGAAGATTGACCTAAAAGTGAGTTTCTGAGTCTTCATTTCCAACCAAAATTTCACATCGTGACTGTGATGATTAATCTCAGTGGTCAACCTGATGAGATGTAGAATAATTTGGAAGATAGGTATCTGGGCATGCCTATCAGAGATTATCCTGACTAGGTAAATGAAGGAGGGATGACCCATCAACTGTAGGTGATGCTGTTGTCTTGGCTGAGATTTTGGACTGTGTAACAAAGAAGGTGAACTGGTCACAGGCATTCATCATTCTCAGCTTCTTGATTGTGGATGCGTATGACCAGCCACCTCAAGTTGTTGGTGCTGGGACTTCTCTGCCATGGGCTGTATCTTGAACTGTAAGCCAAAATAAACCCTTTCTCTTTAAGTAGCTTTTGTTAATTTTATCACAGTAACAGGAATATAAACAGAGACGATGAACTTAAGAACTACTGTCACTCAGAAACTTACTTAAATGGTGGGATTTTATTCTTACTGATTTTGCTCTATTATGTTGGTGATTCTTTTTACTCTGTTTGCTCTTTTGGGGAACCTGCCACCCAGCTCTCAAATAAATCATTCATGGATGCTTATTCTTAATTATAAATACTCAGCCTTAGCTTGGCTTGTTTCTTACCAGCTTTTCTTAACTGTAAATTGTTCTATCTACCTTTTACTTCTTGCCTTTTTTATTTTCTTCCGCTATGTATCTCACTTTCATTCTTACTCAGTGGCTGGCTGTGGGACTGACCCCTACCATCCTCCTCTCCTTGTTCTCTTGCTCTTCTTTTCCTCTGAAGTTTCTCTTCCTATTCTCTCTGCCTGCCAACCCTGTCTGTCCTTTATTTTGCCTTGCTATTGGCCATTCATCTCTTTATTAGACCATCAGGTGTTCTAGACAGGCAAGTGACACAGCTCACAGAGTTAAATAAATGCAACATAAACCAAAGTAACACACCTTAAAATAATATTCTACAACATTATGCTTAATTAAAACCTCTTCATTGTTGGGTTTTTAAAAACAAGGTATCATGGAAACATATTATATATATAATATATATAATATATATGTTTATACACATAAACATATATATGGAAACATATATAATTATAAAAAGGGTTTATTCTAGCAATTGTATATATTTGGTGAGGTGGTCATAGTCACCCATAAAATACCAAAAATGAAAGTCTCTTTTTTGTTTTTAAACAATTTAAATAACATTTACTAATTATATAAAATACTAGGTTTTTTGTGGTGATTTTCATATGAATTTTAATATGTATATACTTCAGTTTCCAGAACCTTTGTAAGAGGACAATGAGGGACGGGGAAACTGGGAAGAGCAAATTACGACATATGTCTCATGGACTTGGGTGAGGTGATGGGATTCTATAATGCAGTCTCTTCAAGGTGACTATTGGCATATAGAAAATGACTTAAACCTCCCAGCTGAAGATGTGAGCATATAGCATCTCATACCACTTCTAAGGACCACCGACCCCCTTCAGTGACACAGCTGTGTGCTTTTTGCTCCATTCCTTGTCAATAGCCTAAAGACTTGATGGACAGGAGATTAGCTTTGGAGCAGCTGTTCAAAGGAGGCTCAGTGCCTTGTCACTCAGGTTTTGTTGTTTCATAAGGCTGCTTATAAAAGGGAGGTATCCTGCAAGCCACAGGTTCTAAGGCAAGTATATAGTATATGTGCAGAGATAGAGAAAGGACTGAGGGATGAGTAAAGGAAAGGAGACAGAGAGCATCAGCCTATGGAATTCCAGTGTCCTGTGCTGTCATATGGTACCATACTACATGGAAAGAATATTACTGAGCTCATCTCAGAGCAAGCCTAAACTAAGCCAAATTTAGGATCCTTCCAATCCTTTATATTGTATATATTTGGAAAATGGAATCCAGTACCCTTTCTATTTTATCTTCACTGAATAAGGAATCCAGTGAGTATCTTTTTTATACAATACAGACCCCACACCAAAGTCACCTTATCACACTCTGGGTGCTGAAATATGTTTCTGTAAACTTGAGTCTCATTGGGGACAGTCTTCATACTCCAACGGAGAAGTGGTGTCTGGAGGTGGTAACATTTATTTTCCTCTTTGCGGAGGCCAGGACCAATTACTTACCCATAGTCAACAGAAGATATCAGAACCTTGGTGACATCAAGAGTAACATGCTTCCTGTGATGTTAAAGCCACCAGGACCTCTGAGACCAGAGGCTGGAACATTACCGATGGAGGGAACCATGCAGGTTTGCACAGAAGCGACCATGGTTAAAGCAGTTGTGTGTGTTGACACCTAAGTCCTAGTTCACATGGGTCCTAGTCTTTTTCCTTGGCAAAAAAAACCTTGGCATATGTCATGAGTTAGGCTGAAAATCCAAATCATTACACTCACCACCCCTCTCAAAGCATGTTTTCATGGGTTCCAATCATTTAGGCTCTGGCTGGGATTCCCACCAAGCAGGCTTCTGCCTTTGCTGTGCCAATCCAAGAAAATTGCATCTAGTGAAATGGCGGCCCATTGTAGGATGAGATTGGTGATTATGTGGAATTATGTCCCAACCTCAGGCTGTAAGAGGCTTATGTGGTGGTGGGGATCTGTGTAAATGTTATTAACTTCAGCTAATTAGGATCCTCTAAACCTGAGAAATCTGGATTCCAGAATCAGACATGAGAACACTTGGACCTGTTTGCTGAACTAGAAAGTAGCTGATATTTGCCTGAGCCTGGGGCTTGTGTAAATCCTTAGGCAGCCACATTCTGAGCCAAGGATATGGTATCTGTTATGAGTGGCTGTCTGTAAAAGCTCTGGGGTTTCCCTTCTGCTGCTGCCAGGAATGTGACTTTATGGCTCATTGTAAAAGTGAGTCCTCTTAGCTCAGACCTTCAAAGATGGGAGGATACCTTCTACCTGGGAACATCAAGTAAAAGGAAGTCATCACTAAACATGAAAGCAATCAATGAACATGGTGTTGTTTTCTGCTTTCTGGATGAAGGATAGACATGGTTATGTCAGACCTGCTAAAGTAGTCCTTCTCCTGACTGAAGGGAAATGTCCTGGAAATCATAAATCATACCCTCTTATTCACATTTGTTGCTGTTTTATATTATCTCTTTATGTAACTTCATTATTCTACCTGACATGCATACACACACCCCCATTCAAATGTACTTTGATTATATGTGGTCCATGTAACCCTTTCTCACGCTCTGCCTCCCCCATATGCTTTCCTCAAGCCCCATCCTACATTTATGTCTTTTTTTCTTGTGATTCACTGAATTTAATTAGGGTTACTTGCAGAAGCCTGTGGTGGAGCTATGTACTGGAAGAAGGGTAACTTACCTGTTGTGGCTACATCACTGAGCAAAGTGACCTTTGCAGCAACTGTTGTTAACTACCTCAGGGAGGAATAGAGTTCATAAGCCCTTTCAATGCATTGAGACTTGTGCAGGTAACCACTGTTTTCTGAGTTCATGTATGCAGTAGTCCTGTCATACTCAGCGATCATATTGCACAGCATTCTTTCATATCCTCTATCTCTTGTCTTTTTTCTTTTTCCTCGTCTGCAGTGTTCTCTGAGGCTTGGAGAGGATGTCATAAAGGGCTGAGAGGTTAATGGGTGAACACTCAACATTCTCTTCTTCTCAACACTTTGAACTATTAGAATTCTCTGTATTCATTGCTACTTACTGCAAAAAGAAGCTTCTGTAACCATACAACAATTTGAAGACTGATTGACCATTTTAGGTTCCTCTCTAGAGTGTATATAATCTCCCCAGATTTTGGGCTTTGGACCAATTTTACACTGTAAAGTGTGATTTCCCTACAGTGGAATCTTTAATCCAATGAGAAAGCTGTTGGTTATCCCTGTAACGACTGTGTCACTGTTGCACTGATGGCTACATCTTGCCGGGGAGCTTGGTAGAATAGCACAGGGTCTACCTCTGGATAAGATTATTGATGAGTCTTCCTCAGAGGAATGCATATAACATTTTATTCTGTGAAAGCCAGCCAGCAGGGAGGAAGCTAACAGCTTGTTTCCATTGTGGTTTCTGCATGTCTTGCAACTGAAGTGTGTGATGGGTTCTGCAGTAGAAACTTATCATCTCACTCTATGGGTAACCTAGAGAAGTATCAGCCTACACTGTGTTGGGGGACTTCAAAGCCTCCATGACTAACAGCTCATGAATTGAGTACCAGGTACCAGGATTTTTATGTATTAACTTATGGTTTCTGGAAACAGAATTAGATGCTAATTGAATTCAAGGGGCTCAGTGTGATGTTATAACATATGCATGTAATGTGTAACTAGTCAAATTAGAGTTATTAGTAGGTTCTCTGCTTATCCTCATGTCCAGAACCTTTACATTCCTCTTCTCTGTCTTCTAGAATATACAGTTCCTTGTTGCAAGCAGTCATCCTTTTACCGAGCTGCAGAGCACCAGAAGATTTCTTCTGTTTAACTGTGCTTTGTTATTTATGTTCACATTATCCTTTTCTCTTTGATCTTTCTCAAATTTTAGTGATTATTTTTCTACTACTTTGTGATGAACATTTTTTTTTTTGCTGTTAATAAGTTTGAGAAAGAACTATCTGTTTTTTCTAATCTCACTTAACAAAATGTCTTTCATGTTTATGAGCCTTTCTGTGAATGACAGATTTTCATTTCTTGCTATGGGTGAAAATATCACATAACATAGAATATATGTATGAGCCCCTTTATTCTCTCATTAATCTACTGATGGGCATCTTGGTGATTCCATAGCTCAGCAACTGTGAGTAACAACCCAATACTCATGGAAGAGCAGGTGTCCCTTTGGCATGCTGAGTTTGTTTTGAGTAAATACATAGAAGTGACATCATTAGATTAAATAGTAGAACCAGTTTTAATATTTTGAGAAACTCTGTACTGTTCTAGTGGTTGTACAAAGCTACGCCCAAACCAACAGTGTATGTGTTCCCTTTCATTTACAACCTTGACACTGTGAAGTAAATATTATATTGTTTGATTGACATAGGCTGAAGCAAACCATTCTTGAAATAAACCAGGGATGATCATCATGGATGCACTTTGTTTACCAATGGATTTAGCTGCTGATGCTTTAAGACTGTTTGATTCTATGTTCTTTGTGGTTATGGGTCACAGTAGTTTTTGTGCTTTTCCTTTGCCTGGTTTTCTTGTTAGGTTGATAGTGAGCTTATAAACTGACTTTGGGATGCCTCCTTTCTCCCTATTCTTTGGAATAGTATGAGCAGAATCAGCTCTGGTTCTTGACAAACTTGGTGAAGCCATCCATTCTTGGTGTTTTTTTTTTTTTTTCTATTTTAGAGACTATTGCTTCCACCCCATTACTTGACACAGGTCTGTGTACATGGTTTTCTGTATCCTCAAATTTCAACTGCACACAGGTGTCCCCATATTTACTTTTTCCTCCTAGACTTTACAACTTGAAGCCTCTAATACCCTTTTCATTGCTGTGGTATTGCTCAGAATATGATACCTTCTCAGTTCAAACTTAATTTGGCTTTTCTTTTTCGAATTCTCTATATAAGGTTTGCTAATGTTATGTTTTAAAAACTGGCTCTTTGTTTCCTTGCCTTTGCTACTTTGTTTCCTTGGTTTTTGCTACATCTTTAATGTTTCTATTTTTTTTCTAAACTTTTTGCTGTAGTTTTTTGTTTGTTCTAAATCGTTGCTAGGAATCATTAGTTTTCCCCTTGAATCTGTCTTTTTCCTGATATATATTAATTTTGCTGTATCTCATGAGTCTTGATCTCCCATGTTTTTATTTTCTTTTATTTTGAGAGTTTTTTTTTTTTAATTTCTTCCTTTGTTTCTTCAGGGCTCTGTGTTGTCCTGTTTCTGTGTATCTGACTGTTTTTTAATGTTACCTTTGTTAGTGATTTCTAGTCTATCCCAGTACAGTCATAAAAAATACAGGAGATTGTCTCGGTGGTTTTGGGTTTATTGGTCTTCTTTTGTGAGCTAATATATTTTATATTCTAGAGAATGTCCCATGTGGTGATGTAAGGGATGTGTATTCTGTAGTTGTTGGATAAAATGTTCTTTGCATAGCTGCTGAGTCTATTCATTCCACTGTGCAGACTGATGCTGATGTTTCTCTGTGAATTTTTTTGGTAAGGATAATATGATCACTGATGAAAATGGGGTACTGCAGTATATAACAATGGGGTGCTGACATCTCTAGAGTGGGCTCCCAGGGGTTCCTGACTGCTGTTGTTTTAGAACTTCCTTCTCCCCTTAGGTTAAATAGTATTATTTTATGAAATTAGAAATTTGACTTAAAGAGTAGATACACTTACCACTATATGTTGTTGAATCAGTTGCTTGGCCAGCATTTCATTCTCCTCTTTGAGGATTCAGATTCTTTTTATCTTCCACTGTCTACAGGTACTGAAGAATCCTGTGGTCCAGGCTCTTGCATGCTTAAAGAAACACCTTTTCATATTGTATATGTAATGTGCCTGGGTAAACAGGTACATTTAATGGTTGGTGAGTGACAAGGTCAAAGTTCATATGTCTGTCCTGCTAGGAAGTGTAGCACAGTGGTTCACACACTCTGAGGACCACTGTCCTCACCATGGCCTAGATGCCTTGAAGCTGCTAATTTTTTTTTTGACGGTCCTAAATTGTTTATTGGGCATGATTTTACAAATATTACGTGTATTAGCAGTAACAGTGGAGCTGCAAAGTATTGTGTCTTCTCCAGGCTGCACTGCGAGAGCCACCAATTGTGTGGTGGAACTTGTGGCCCTTTCCAAGGCCCCGACTCTTGCTGCCAGCAGATGTCAGCCCACGCATCTCTCTATGCTTGTGGACTGGCTTGGTCATCCACTGGGTGTCAGGGTTTCTTCTGATAGCTTTATGGAATGGATCAATGAGGATAACCTCAAAAAATTTATATGTGGAATCTTGGCCAACCCAGTAAGAATTCAGGACTCTCAGAGCCCCACAATGGCATCCAGCTCTCTCCTCAGCAACAGACTGAAGGCTTCGGGCAAACTTGAGCTGGTTAACACCATGATGGACAGGCTTGCCGTAAGTTGCACCCTTGGGTACCGGGCGTTTGTGGCCACCACGGTGGACACGAATCCTGTAGATGACATAACCTTGCTTGGCCTTGTATCCCAGTCTCCGCGCTTTATCATGCCGGGTGGGGCTCGGAGCCCTGTGAAGCGCAGAGAGCTGGCGGTACTGCCAGCAAGGGACCCTCAGAAGAAAGCATATCACGTCCGACTGCTTCTTCCTCCACAGCTCCTGGATGTATTTCTAGGCACCCATCTTGGCTCACCTGATGGCTCGAAGCTGCTGATTTATAATGTGGCTTCTCTATGGGAAGGTTGTATTTTAACTGCTAAATAGACTGTAATATTCATAGGTGATTCCAGTTAAGTGTTTCCCCAAGAGTCTTGCTCAGCTTGTGCAAACCACTAGAATGTGATTTACACACACACACACACACACACATAATGCTGGGCCGTGGTGTTTCCACTTCATTGTGTCTTGCACTATTCTTAACTAATCTTCTTAAACATCTAGGACAGTAGGTAAGAAATGTAGCTTTGAGGACATTCTTACAGTGTCTTCCTTGTATGCCATTTTTTTTTTCTCATCTGAAAATCAGGCATCTATCTATCAGTCTATTAATCCATCATCTATATTTATATCTCTCATCTACTTATCTATAATATACAATTTATCATATATCTGTTTGTCTACCTATCTATCATTTATCTATGCATCTATCAATTATTTATCTATATATTTATCATCTATTATTTATATATACATTTGTCATTTATCTATTATCTGCCACTCTTTTCTATCCATCTATTCATCCATCTATTGTCTCTCTATCTTTATCATTATATTATCCATCCATCCTAAGGATAGTTAAATAAAATTAGCTGAATTCTTAGAACTGTAGCTAATGTACAGTAAGCATCGAATTACTAATGTTCACTTTTAAAATAAAGTAGAGGGAAAAATAAAATAGACTAGCAATTCCCTTACATTAGGAATGTTAATAATGCCCAGTCTTTTCCCTTTCTACTTTTTTTAACTATCTATCCTGCTTAGTTGCTGCCATATGTATAAGAGTATTAATTAATTATTTTATATAATTGTCTGTATGAATGTCTATGTACCACATGTGTGCCTGGTGCCTGCAGAGGCCAGAAGAGTGCACTGTATTCCCTGGAGCTGGGGTTATATGGATGGTTGGAATCATGGTGGGTGTTGGAACTTGAATCTGGATCCTCAATGTCAGCGAGGGCTCTTAACAGCTGAGCCATGTCTTCAGCCCCATCGCTGCCATCTTAAGCTCCGTGCATGTGTTCATTTTCCTTTTACTGGAAGACAAGAAGGAAGGTAGACATGTTCTGAATGACCAGTTTGGCTCCATAAACACATCTACCCAGGAAAATTCCAACCAGGATCCATTTCTTCTTCCTCAGAGTTTTACAAGTCTTTTTCTCAAGTTCATCTATCAGAAATGTCTGAGAATAAAGTGAATAGTAAGGTTCTTGTCACTTAAAACATGCATTGATGCCCCGGGTAGGATAATGACAAGATTTCACAGGTGCCATAGATGCATTCATATAAATAACAATAAAGAAAGTAGCAAAGAACTTGTAACAATAACAAAACCCACTGAGGTGCAGCCACATTCTGCTCCTGCACTCCAGTATTTCACTCATCCAGGATGGGTTTGTGGACCACGAAGACATGGAGACCAGGTAGGAATGTACCCCAGACATGCAACCAAAGGCATTATTGCAGCACCAGCTGTAGCAGGTGAAATTACTCTCTGTGTCTCACTACGTGAAATACATGCTATGAGACCAAGAGTCTGCAGACAGAGGGTGAACTTTGACAGCATGTCTCCATCACTACTCATTTTGCCTCAACCTTATTTTGGCAAGGGGTTAGGATCATCTTCCGAGACATTCCTAGAACTAAATGGAGAGCTTTCACATGCCAGCTGTAAGAGCCCTGTTACAGGTTTGAAGATCCACGATGAGGTGGTGACATTTAAAACAATGCGAACTGAGAGAGTAGAGAGATGTCTGATGCAGCCTGTATGAAGGACAGAGCTTCAGATGAGGGAAGAAGGGAAGCATATTCAGGAAGTTATAGTTTTGTATCCTTAGGCATTTGTTGGATTTTCTAAATAACAGTTTCTCTTTTATTTTATAAATGACTTTGCATTCTTTTTGTGGTGGTTTAGGGATCCTGAGTGTGACATTACTCTAAGATGTGGGGATGTCCAGAGGTGGGCACTGTGGGTACTATTCTCTGTCAAATATTTTATACTATTTTTCATAGTGTCAAGGTCAGATGCTGGAGAAATAGGAAGAATCAGAAGAAAATTCTCTCACTTTAGGTTTAACTTTTCAAGGAACCCATTCAATTTGGTAAGAAAATAGTTTAGATACTTTTGTTGTTAAAATAACCCTTTTTTATCTTATTTATTTTTAAAATTAAGAACCTCTTGGAGGCCCTTAGGTGTATGCTCAGTCATGGCTTAAATGTTAGCATTTCTCAGCATTTCTCACGGTTTCATGTGGAACACTGCATGAGTTTGCACAGCATTCTTCTGCAGGGGCCACAACAATCTCTGTATTTATCTGATATTATCATAGGAAGTGAAGAAGTGAACCCTCCATAGTTGTTCTTCAACATGACCCTTAGACACACTGTTGACCTGTATTTGTCATCTTCAAAAGTGGCCCCTTGTTAATCACTATTTATGCCTTTTGAGCCCTATGCCTGATCTAGCATCTTGGTCCTTCAGGTGCTGCTATCTAAAGGACCATCTTCTCTGATAGCATACATGTTGACAGCACACACATGTGCTGCAGTCTGCTGGCCTGGCCCCCAGAAAGGTAGGGTAGTTGCTGTCAGTTCCATGGAGCTGTGGTTACATGCTCTTCATCCCTGATTTGAGAAGGAGGAGAAGGCTTCAGAACAGATGTCAGAGAGAGGACCTCACAAAAACCATGTTAGGTCTGTGTATATGAAGGTTGGAAAGAAAAGCCTAGGGCCATTCCTGGCTGGAACAACTAAGAGCCACAGGGCTTTCATGTAATTCATTATGCCCTCTCTATGAGTTACAGTTTTGCACTAATGATTAATTCTTAGCCAAATATAATTGCATATTTAACAGTCAAGGGATATTTGTAGGGAAACTGTTTCCTGTGGATAACAGCCAGTGGACACTGAAGGAGTTATTTTTTTTTTATTTCTTTTTTAGAACATATGCCCTGTCTTTTCTACCCTGTATGAATTAGAAAGCTCAGTCAGTGATTGCTTTAAATAATAGGATCTAATTCACTGCCAGGCAGTCACATAATTACCAAGTCCTTATCCATTGCCCACTAATTTTCCATTTGTAATGTGTCTATTTTGGAATGAGAAGAGAATTCTAAAATAAGAGAAACAGGGTTTTAAAAAAAATGTTCTAGCAGAGAATAAAGACGCTCCCATCTTAGTGTGCCTTCTGTGAGCATCATTGTTGCTGGTGGACTGGCAGATCAGCAGTCTTGCAGGAGTGTGCTAATTTCCCAATGTCAAGTAGGAAGTTGGATGGTAGTATCAAGTAACCTAAGGATGGAAAAATGAAGATGTTCAGTAGTAAAGGCTAATGGAGTGATGCTCCTGTTTTTGCTCATTCATATTGCATGAATCTCACAGAGCAAATTAGGATTACTGAAGAACAGAGACCATTTGATATCACAAATATAAAAGCATGTTAAAGTCACTTTAAGCCCCAGGCCATTAAGATGGTCTAGCACTCTGTCTCAGTGTGATTGGAGGCAGCGTAGGGAGGAAGTGACAGGATCTGCATTGCTTGTACAGGCCTTTTCTTGACACTTTCTTGTTTCTTCCTACTGATCAAAGCAGCATTTGGATAAGTCCTATGGGCATCCTGCAGTTGCATGTTCCAGTATCCTCACAAGTGTAGGGATGCTAAAGGAGGGTCACATGACTCCTTAGATTCAGATCTGTCTGTTGTAGGCATCATGTTAGGTGCATTTATGATTTTTTCCACGTTAGGTAACCTTTATTCATTTCCTGACAGGGGAAACAAAGGCATAGCATTTAATCAAACTTAGGGTGTGATGATTTATTTTATATTTAATAAAATCACTCGTGAATATCAGAGGACAGAGCCATCTCTCCTAAACAGTTGTAAAGCTCACACCTTTAATCCTAACTTCAGGATTATGATGAAGAGTTGAATCCAAAAGTGAAACTGGGAGAAGAAAATATTGAAAGCAAGTGTAGGCAGACATTGATGGATTCTGTAAAATCAATGACCCAGGCAGAGGTGGCACACCCCATTAGTCCCAGCACTTGGGAGGCAGAGGCAGGAGAATCTCCAGGCCAGCCAGGTCCACAAAGTAAGTTCCAGGACAGCCAGGACTGTTACACAGAGAAACCCTGTCTCTCTATATATAATATCACCACATTAGTGGTGCAGTCTCTGACATAACATCACCACCTGGGTTGTGGCTGGCGTGCATGAGTGGTTCTATAGATACCTCTGGGAGGTCACATGTTGTAGGTTCTTAGGATTCACTTTACAAAGTTGAGAATTCTAGAAATATGAAATGTACTAGAAAATCAAAGTGATGCTACATAAAATTACCATGATATTTAGACAAGTTAACATATAATAAAATGTCAGTTGTAATTTCCTAGGGAACCAAATTAACTCGAGAATGCAGTAAAAGCAACAAGGCAATTAAAGTGCCATACTGTGATACATCTAATTAATATAAAAATCCATAAGCAGAGAAATAAAAATCCACAATTATATAAAACATATTGAAATACAAAGATTATGGTACTAAATTTTATCTTACATTAGTAATTGCATTAAAAGTAAATGGATCAAATTGTCCTGTGGACTCAGCTTTACCACTATTATTCTATGAAATTATTTAAACATTTTTCTTTATTCTTGATAATTTTTACATGTACACAAAGACTATAATTATATTTACCCCTATTTCTCCCTCTAACTCTCATCTATATTTTTTAATATATGCCCCTCTTAATTGTCAACCAGTGGAAAAATAATTTTAAATGAAGAAATACAGTTTTCCCGTTAGCATATGTATACATAGCTGACATTGCCATCGTTAGTGTTGTCTCTTTGTATATTTGTTGTTTTTAATCCTCTTCAAATTTGACCATAACTTAGCTCTCTCAGGTCCATAGGAAACAATGTAGTTCTGCAAATCTGTGTAGGTCTCTGGGTTCCCAGGAGCAGGTTGGAGCTTCAGAAATCCTTCTAACCCTTGCTCTGGAAAACGTGATGTTTAACAACATCTTCTTATTGTTTTTATTAGTGCCTACAAGTAAAATATTTACAGGTATAGAGTAAAGAAAAGCCTTGGAAGTGAAGATTTTTCTTTTTGGTGGGGATGATGTAATTATGGACAGGAGGGCTTCAGAGAGCCTGATACCCCGTCCTAAGAGTCTGTGAGACTTGTCCAGCTAGTCTTCAGATCTCTGTTGGTTTCCTGAGAACTGGAATTTAGACACCCCCTGCCCTGAGGCTACAAAAAAGCTGGGTAGGCATGGCAACCACCTGTAATCCCAGCACTCAGAGCATAGGGACATTGTAAGCATAGGGGAGGCAGTTTCTGACAGACGCTGAGTGAGCTGGCTTGGGAGATCAATGGAGGAGTATGATTTGGAAGGCATTTTCATGAAATGTTAAGGCATTTGAGGCCTTGGAACACATGCATGTAGGTAGTGGAGTCTAACTTTCTCCAGAAGTCATAAAAAACTTTCTTAAAGATACTTTCATTCTTCACTTGAAAAAGGCAAGATCCACACGACAGTTTTTCCAAGCTACCAGCTCTCAGCTGGTGTGGCGAGATAGGACCAGTCCAATTTCAATTTTACTATCTCTTCTCCAGACACATTAGAGCGTGACCAGCAATAAAAATGGAAAACACACCCCACGGGTTGATAAACTCCTCTTGAGAAACAGACATCTTCCCAGGGGCAGCTGCATCTTATAAGTTAGAAGACTCGGCACAGAGTCTGTTGTCGCCCATCCATCCGCAGGCTGGAGCAGTTTGGAAGTAAAATGCATAAAAGACTTAATTTGAAAGTGTCCCAATTACATACTATTGTTTCACACAATCCCTCTACAGTGCAGCCATATGTGTCTCATTAAAACACAACAATAGCAGGATAGCTGCTTAGAGATGTCCAGTAAAAACTCAAACACAGAGATACAGAAACCAAGAGAATGATTGATTTTCAATCATGGGGAATTTAGAGAGCAGAGTCTATGAAGAGGCATACAATTATGTCTGTACATTATAGGCCTTTGTGTTTGATGTCATAGTCACTGTTTGAAGTCCCAATGACAAAACACTATGGTGGTTCCCTGAACTGTAATTTTATGCTTAACTTTTTGAAAGTTGACATGAAATAGGTCATTTTCACACAATTAATATTCTTTAATATTCTCGTGAAGAACCCACTAATTTGAGAGTCAAGAGAGACATCGTCTGTTTGGTGCAGCGAATCACATTTCTTCTATACATATTTTTAGAGGAAAAAAAAAGTAAGTAATTGAATTTTTGCCTATGGAAGAAATCAACTGAGTGAAATGAAGGTGGTTACTGAAAGAGTGTGTAAGCGCCCATGTATCCCCTCAATATTTAATCAGCCTGCAGGACCATATATCTTTATTTATGACTCTGTAGACCGTGGGTAAGAATGGCTGTTTCCTGTGATCTCTGACGTGTGTGCTAACTGGAAACCCTCAAAAATCTTCACTTTCAGTGCATAAAACATAAAAGGTTTAAAGTTTCCTTCCTACCATTTAGCATCTGTACATGGTACCTCTAAACACCACATCTCTAAATATGAACAAAATGAAAAATTAATACATCTTCCCATTTTCCTATGAAAATACACTTTCCTCCCAGTGAGAAATTTTAGAGTAATATTGTGCAATGCACCCTTCTGCACTGACTGTGTATGATTTAGCCATGGTTGTCATGTCTGAGGAACATTTACAATTTTATTGTTAATGGATAGCAATTCAAACGTCACCAGGGTGCTAAAGGCTTCCATTTTGGACAGAGAACTTCAGTACAACCCAGGTATAAATGAAACCATAGCCAGCTGAGTACTGTCACATCTGAATATCCTTCCTTGTAAGTTTGAGTAGAGGCCTTTGTGGGGAACCCCCATTTAAGTTACAGGGTTAATTGTGTGTATACAATGTTATTTTTAATTTTTAGTGATATGAACTAACATATATAAAGAAACACATTTTTAGACAGAGTTCAGTCATCTACACGAGCATTTACAATTGTGAAATCACACCCAAGGAAAATGATAGAGAAAATTCCCACTGATCTGAAAGTTGACCCAAATTCCCATATAGTCATTGGCCTCCCTTGACCCTAAACCATGGCATCCCATACTCCATGATCTGTCCCTAAGACTTAATTTTGTCATTTTGTTCAACTGCATCCTATAATACTTCTCAGACTTACCTATGTTGTTGATATAATGGTTCTTTTTTATTGTTGAGTGATATTCCCTTATATGGACTGCTTTGGTAAAATCTTTTATCTTGGGTAGATTGATGAGGAACACTGGGTTGAATGACAAGCTAACATTTAACATACATGAAACTTCGAAATCACTTTCTGATGCATGGTCCTGTTGTCTGTCCCCACTAACAGTTCTTGGGGCTTTTGGTTACTCCACCGTGGTCTAGAATTATGAAGGCTTATTGCTTTTAAACTCTGTGGAGTGTGAGGAGCTGGATTGGTCTCCACAGCTCTAGTTTGTGCTTATTATAAGTGCTGATTTCTTGGGATATTTAGAGATTGGTTTTTCAATTTCCAACTGAGTGTCAAATATTTTCTGTCTTCTTATTGTAAGTTGTAAGAGATCTGTGCATATTCTTAGCCCAAGACTTTTTATTGGATATGCATCTTAAAATATGTGCTATCAGAATCAAGATGTCTCCTTAATTTTTAAAGAGCTTTTTCAGAGGTGATTTGAACTCATGTATCCTTTTGGTTTTGTTTTGTTTTCAATAGATAGGGACTGTGGTTTTCCCTCCTATATCCCTCTCCCAGAATTCCCCGTTTCTCCTCTCCCCCAGACTCACAAAGCCGATAGAAATTTGGACTTAGAAGTTTGGGGTTGTATAAATTTTTGGTTTGGGAATGGCTTTTTCCATGCTTAATTAAAAAACAAATATCAACAGAAAACAGACCTAAATACATTGTTTAAAAAAATCTCTTTTAAAAAAGCATAGTAAGTGTCTGATGTTTTGGAGTAGACTATCTTATTCTGACTCTTCCTCAGCATATCAGACAGATTATTCCTTTTTTCATAATTTTTTTATTTAATATTTTTAACGTACCCACCACTGTTTCCCCTCCCTCCCCCCTTCCCAGTCTTTCCCTAGCTTCTCCCCCACTCCATTCCCTCATCCATTCCTCAGAGAGGGTAAGGACTTTCAGGGTGAGTCAATGCAGTCTGGCATATCCAGTTGAGGTAGCATCAAGCCCCTCCACCCAGTATCAAGGCTGAGCAAGGTGTTCCTATATAGGGAATGGGCTCCAAGAAGCCAGTTCATGCATCAGGGATAAATGTAGGATCACAAATGAGACTCAGAGCCAAATATTGGGGGAAGGCTGAAATATCAGAGAGAGGAAGCACCACAGTCAATTCTCACCCAGCTGTCTTGCAATTTCCTCAGCCTTGCTCCTGGTCACTTCTGCCAGTCACTTCAGCCAGTCCCTTCTCCCAGTCGCTTCTGTTCTCTCTGGGTTTCTACAAGCCCTTATATACCCACCCTTTAGGATTAAAGGTGTGTAGCCTTGAACTCATAGAAACAGGAGAAGTTCTGTCTCTGGAGTTATGGGATCAAAGGTGGAGGTCACCACACCCAGCTCTCCCTGTGCTGGGATTAAAGATGTGTGTGTGACTGGCTCAGCTGGACTTGATGAGTTGGCTTGAAACACAGAGCAAGAGTGGAGGTCTGATGAGCATCCTGTCCCCAGGGATTCTGGAGGAATGCAAATACTTCATATTCAGTCTAGGTCAGCGGTACTGAAGGTTGTTGATGTTGAGATGGAGGGTCAAGGGTCCAACATCCAAGCTCACATCTTCCTCTCTTCCATCATTATCCCTGGTGTGTATCCACCAATGCATCAGGCCCCACCCTGGTTCCTATTTCCTTCACTGGTGATTCCAGCTCATCAGGTGACACAGGGTGACATCAGGGAGGTGTGAGGTGGTGTCAGTCTCCTGTGCAGACCCACACTGCCTGCAGCATCTCATTGTCCTCAATTTCTCCCTCATGGAATCTAATCTGTTTGCTCACTACCATGTCTCCCCCTTGTTTCTGACCAAACTTGATCTAATTTTTTGTTCTGAAAATACTCTTATTTTATTACTCAATAAAATGATTCTTACTTGGAATTTCTTTCCTGCTTTCTTTTATGATCTTACTTTTGGTATTTCTTTGCTCATTAATTGAAACCCTTATGCAGATTCCCTACTTTTAAAACTCATTCAGAAAGGTAAATATTTTTGACAGAAGTTATAGAAATCAGATTACATACAAAACAAGCCTGAAATACTGGGATATTCACAGTACCTTAAGCATGATCTACAATTTTACTTCCTCCTCCTCTATCTTATCAGTGTGGATAACTATCTTTCATGTACAACCCTCCAGATCCTCCTCAGAGCCCTTCCACTGTGCACACACAGGATATCCTTTGCATTTACACCTTCATGTTGAGCAGGTACACATTCCCTCTGCCCTGTATTACAGAAGTTTGTAAAATTCTCTTCCATGGAAAGAATCTAATATTCACAATGGTTTTCCTCAAATCTCTTAATGCAACAGATCACATGATATGTCCTTCTCAAATCTTTGATGAATAAGCTTAAGCTAGAATAAAGAAAACATCAAGACTGAAAATAGAGCCATAAAACCAGGACTAATAAAAACGGTGTGAAATACCAACCATGGCACCCTGTCCTGTATGCAGGATAAATGGTCCAAAGAGGCTCATTTCCTGATGTAAATCTGCTTAGCAACAGATCTTGTCTTGGTTCCCCCTCATTAGTGTCTATTAGCAGAAATACACTTTGTGCGCATAGCAGTTCCCATTAAGCAGGAAGCTCAGCTGATGGTGTAAAGTGCTAATGCCTCTCACCATGAAAGGATACCTTGAGGAAATTTCCCTAGAAACAACCCACCAACTAAAAATGATATAAAGACAGAATTTTATGCCTCTTTCTCACCTTAATTAAGCTGTGCTCGGGGGAGATTTTGAATGTTTGAAGTATCTTTCTTAAGTATATCTGTCTCACACATGGGCATGTGGACACACACAGCCACACACAAGCACACACCTGTGTGCACATAGGCACACATGCGCACACACATACACTTATACACAGTGCATGCATGCACACACACACACACACACACACACACACACACACACACACCTGCAGCATCCACATACAAATGTGCACACACAGGTTTAGTGATCTCTCCATGATGCCGAGTGTGCCTAGCAGCTACCACAGACATTCTAGAGAAGATACAGCATTTTACACTCCACAGCTAACACTGCATTACAGTGCATAAAATATGTACCTGTTTAAAAAAGTGGAAACACAAAATGCAGTGGTGTATGTATAAAATCAGTTCATTACATTGTAAGGCATAAATACTGTCCTCAACAGCCATTTCACCCTCTGTATTACAGCAGGGTCTGTTGGTTTAAAAGGATTTTTAAAAAGACTTCAGCTAAAATTTTTCTTTCAAAATTCTGCTTGTATATTATATTGTAGTTGGACTTTAGTCCAGGGTTGGATGTTGTTGTTATAACTAATGGTTCTTTACCTTTAGTTAAGAAACTAATAAATTATCTTGACATGGGGCTTTTGAGCACATTAAGAGATGTAACTTACAGTTATGAAGGGAAAGGAATGCTAGAAGTTCTGTACCTGAGAAGAAATCCAATTATTGCAGATCTGTTATACAATGTAATTAATTATGCATTTCCTCACAAAAGGATACATTAAAACTAATTAAACTCTAAATGGTTTAGTTTGTAAGGCAAATGAACCCAATCTTTAAATGACAAATGGTTAAATCCACATTATCAAGTTGGCGGTGAGCAGAGGAGCTGAATGGGAATGCTTTGGTAAGGCTGCATTTTACGAAGTTATCTAGGCAAAGACATTGGTTGTTATTAACAGATAAATTGGCCCAAGAATAATGATGTGACTGTTTTGGTATCAGAGTGAAGTCAGCCGTGTGCTTGCCCAGGATAGACTTAGTCTGACATGTAAAGGTAAAGCTGGATCCAGATCACACCTTTAGCTTTTTGGTTATTGTTGTTCATCTTCATTCATGGTGATGAGCTTTACAAATATTATTTTTTTTCTATCAGAAAATGAATTTTCTATAGCACCTGATTTTTATGTTTTGCTGTATTTTGAACAAATCCTTATTTCTCTTACATTCTAGGACTTTGAGTTGTTGCAGCATACCATTGTGTGTAGAGATAATATAGTGTCTGTCTCCCCAAGCTTTCAAAAAAAAAAAAAAAATGCCATGTGTAGCGAGACCACAGACAGCACATGACTTGGGTCTTTCCAAGCTGTAGCATTGGATTTTAATGAATTTCTCCCTCTCATTCCTGTTTCTTGTTCCCTGGTTTTTGTTGTTTTCTTGTTTTTTGTTTTTTGTTTTTTGTTTTTTTTTTTCAATTTTTTTCTGCAGAGTCTGCTTTATAGTATATTGAGTACTATTGAGTACTGTAGCTGTGTGTGTGACTGTGTGTGTGTATGTGGCTTTGTGTGTGTGTGTGTGTGTGTGTAAAACTTTTGAAGAAAGTAATACAAGCAGTACATAATTGACAGAGAGTTGATTGTTTTGACACGTAATGAGTCACGAAAATTTCCCATCTTTCAAATCTTTTCATTTACATCACTGTTTCTTTAGAACATTTTATGATTCACTTATTGAAATTGATTTTCCTTCACATCTAGAGCCCTACGTATTTTATGAAGGATTGATAAATTATGGATTTCTTTAGGTTTTTTGATTTAATTATGCTTTTAATCTTAGGTAGTAAAGGTCATTCACTGTTTTATATACTCCTTGGTATGTTGTATATTTTGTATTTTTGTATATTGACTTTTGAAAAAGAGGTATCAAAATAAAAAAAAAAAAAAACCCAGAAGTTTGGAGAGATGGGTCGTGGTTTCGAGTACTTGCTACTCTTACAGAGGACCAAGTTTCAGTTTCCAGTACCCATGGGACAGTGCAAAAACAGTCTCTAATTCCAGTTTTAAGGGATTCAGTGTCCTTTTCTGGCCTCTCTGGGCATCAGGAATGTCTGCAGTGCACTTAGATATATACAAGCAAAATACAGATACACATAAAATAAAAATAAAAATAAAGAAACACTTAAAAATTAAAAGCATCAGATATATTTTGTAGCTGTAAAACCACATTAACATGAATATTTCTTAAGAAATAAAGCTTGACTTTATTATGGTAGGTTATTTCTTCCAAGGCCCCTCTCTTGGGTGTCAGAGGACAGCCTTCTCAGGGTGTCTATACATATACTGGGCATCCCTGTTCTTGAAAAGACACTGACCATACAGGGGGGACCCTGCTCCTACTGTCCCATTTTGTCTTAATCAGAACACTGACCCCCAACACAGCCACATCCTAAAGCACCAGAGGTTAGGTCTTCAACCCAGGAATTTAGTGAGAACAAGGCCAGTCCCCAATAATGGAAAATCAACAAGATAAATAACCTAACTACTTCTATATTCTGTGTCGATGAGAGTGCCTGACACATAATCTGAAAATCCTGTGCTCCCAAAATAAACAAAGGCATTCCACTAATAAAATAATTAAATAAAAACAAAGTTTTTTTTCTAAATTGGATGATAGGTTAATTTTACTTTTTTCTCCAGTTTAACACAACATTGATAGAATGTTTAAATATAAATTAAAAATAAATTTTAAAGTGTACCATGGAAGAATCCTACTCTTTGCATGTTTAAATCTAGAGAGTAGGGTTTTTGGTACTCATGTGATAGACTTTACCCAGCTGCCTGTCAGGATCATGGTTTGAGCAGCAACAATAACAATTTTATTTTTGTTTTTATTTTGGCATTATTAAACTTACTATCAGGCCTGCACATAGCTCTCCAGGTCTCACTGTCAAATGCTTTTTAGGCTCTGTTTCTGACTCAGTTTTCTCTCGTAGCATTCACCATGTATTCCCTGAACTCCCTGTCCCTGCTCCAGTCACTATGTATTAGAGTCCACAATGCATTTTCTTTGTTCTTTTAATTTTCAATGTGAATCTAGAATTATTATTTTGATTTTACAAATGCTATTTTATGTTTTCAGGTACTCTTCAGAGAATAAATGCCTGACAAACGTGAATTAGTTAGCTATCAGAATAACTTCCCCTCTTTTTATTTTTCTGTCTTTCCTCCCTCCCTCTCTGTCTCTGTCTCTGTCTCTCTCTCATTCTCTTTCTGTTTCTCTCTTCCTCATTGAGCTTGAAAATTTTTTTTTAGGATTTTTCCTAGATAATTTAGCTTTTTGAATATTTTGTATTCTGTTTATTATTGTATATAATATAATTCCACAGTTGGAGAGTCCATCATTCAGGGGAAGTATGACATGACAGCAGGAAGCTGAATAGTCACATTTTTATTTATACAGGAAGCAGAGGGAGTGGGCAAAGCTGTAAGTTCCCAAAGCTTGTCCACACAATTTACTTCTTCTAACAAGACTGACCTCCTTAAAGTTCTCCAACTTTCTAAGCAGCACCACCTACTGGGAACAGAGTACATAACATTATGGGGGACATTTCTCATCCAAACTGCCATCATCATGTAAATGAATAGGCTTATACAAGAGCTGTCATATACCTTTATTGGGTGTAACAGGAGGACCAGCTCACCAGAGCTGTGTCTATGGCTCTCACTGACTTCAGGGAATGCCCACACAGAAGGAAAGTTGTCTTGGATTACTTCCCACTGTTCTCTTGCTTTCTTAGAGGCTACAATTTCTGGTGTGCCAATGCCTGTGAAAGACGGAAGGAGTCTACTTTAGTCTGCATACCCTTTCTCTATCTCGACATATTTTTTTTTCTCTCTTTCTTTGTGTTATTGCATCTACTTCGCTATCTTGCCTTTTCTTTTCTCCTGTCTTGCTGGCTGTCTCTCTCTTTTTCCTTCTAAAATTCTTTTTTTTTTCTTTTCGTTTTTCTCATACATTACATACTAATCATGCCCTCCTCCCCCCCAATCTCCCTTTCCCCAGATCCAATCCTCTTCAGAAAAAAAGCGAGCCTCCTAGGGACATCAAACAAACACACCACAAGCCACAATAGGACCAGGCACATACCATCCCTTTTATTTATTTATTTAAAATTTTTTCCATACTACCCACTGATCTCCCTCCTTCATGTCCTCCCAGTCCTCCCCCAGCTTTGCCCTACCCCATCCCCCAGCCATTCCCCAGAGTAAGAACTCCCAAGGTGAGTCATTTTGGTCTGGCATATCCAGTTGAGATAGGACCAAGGCCCTTCCTCTAGTTTTGAGGCTGATTTAGGTGTTCCTCTGTAGGGAATGGGCTTTGAGAATACACCAGAAATAAACTCTGGTCCCACTGCAAGAGGCTCCACAAACTGCCCATGCTTTTGACTGTCATCTACTTTCAGAGGGGTTAGTTTCTTTTCATGAAGGTTCCTAGGCTGTCATTTCAGAGTCAGTGTGCTCCCAATAGCTCAGGTCAGCCATCTCTGTGGGTCTCCTCATGATCCTGATCCTTTTGCTCATATACTCTCTCCTCCCTCTCTTCAGCCGGAACAGGAGTTCAACCCAGTACTTGGCTATGGATCTCTGCATCTGCTTCCATCTTTTGTTGGATGAAGGTGCTATAATGGCAATTACGGTGGATTATAGAGGAAGGCTAGTTTATGCACCGTCTCCACTATTGCTTGGGGTCCTGGCTGGGGTCGTGTTGTGGGTTCTTGGATGTTTCCCTAGCACAATGTTTCTCTCTAGCCCCGCAATGGCTCCCTCTGTTTCTTTGTTTTCACTCTGTTGCTCTCTCACTTGACCATCCTATTCTCTCAAATACTCTCCTCATCTCCCCTTGCTCCCCGCCCTTGTATGATCCCAATGTACTCCAGAGAGCTTCTTTATTCTTAACTTCTTCCTGTTACCTGGCTGCTCAGGGGTTGTAGATTGTAGCTTGGTTATCCTTTGTTTTATGTTTAAAATTCATTTGTGAGTAAGTACATACCATGTGTATATTTCTGGGTCTGGCTCAGGATGATACTCTCCAGATCCGTCCATTTGACTGAAAATTTCAGGATGTAATTTTTTTTTTTTTCTGCTGAGTAGTACTCCATTGTGTAAATGTACCACAGTTTGTTAATCTTCAGCTGAGGAGCGTCTAGGTTGTTTCCAGGTTCTGGTTATTACAAATCATGCTTCTATGAACATAATTAAGCTAATACGATTGAGGTAAGAATGTGAATCCCTTGGATATATGCCCAATAGTGGTATTGGACAATTATTGGGTAGGTTGATTCTTAGTTATCAGAGGAATTACCATTACTGATTTCCAAAGTGGCTGCACAAGTTAACACTTCCACCAGCAATGGAGGAGTGTGCCCCTCGTTCTATATCCTCTCCAGCATAGGTTGTCATCTGTGTTTTTGAGCTTAGTCATTGTGACAGGTGTAAAATGGTATCTTAGAGTTGTTTTGATTTGCATTTTTCTAATGGCTAAGGATGTTGAGCAATTCTTTAAGTGTCTTTTAGCCATTTGGAGTTCTTTTATTGAGAATTCTCTATTTAGCTCTGTACCCCATTTTTAATTGGGTTCTTTGGATTTTTGACCCCTAGTTACTTGAGTTATCTATAGATTTTAGAGATCAGTCCTCTGTCAGATGTAGGGTTGGTGAAGATCTTTTCACATTCTGTAAGCTGTCATTTTGTCTTAAAGTCCTTTGTCACAATGTCCTTTGCCTTAAAGAAGTTCCTTCATTTTAGAAAGTCCCATTAGTTAACTGTTGCACTCAGTGTCTGTGCTACTGGTATTATATTTAGGAAGTGGTTTCCTGTGTTAATGCATTCAAGGATATTTCCCACTTTTTTTTCCTATCAGGTTCAGTGTAACTGGGTTTATGTTGAAGTCTTTGACTCACATGGATTTGAGTTTTGTGCAGAGTGATAGATATGGATTTATTTGCAATTTTCTAAATACCACCATCCAGTTATGCCAGCACCATTTGTTGAAGATGCTATCTTTTTTCCACTGTAGTTTTTTTGCCTCTTTGTCAAAAATCAGGTGTTCATAGGTATACATTAATGTCAGGGTCTTCTATTCAGTTCAAGTATTCCACAAGTCTGTTTCTATGTCAGTACCAGGCTGTTTTTATTACTGTAGCTCTATAGTAGATCTTGAAGTCAGGGACGGTAATGCCTACAAAAGTTTTATTATTGAACAGGATTGTTTTGGCAATCCTGGGTTTCTTTTTATTCCATATGAAGTTGAATATTGTTCTTTCAAGGTCTGTGAAGAATTGTGTTGGGTTTTTGATGGGGATTGCACTGATCTGTACATTGCTTTTGTAAGATTGCCATTTTTACTATGTTGATCCTACCTATCTAGGAGCATACAAGATATTTCCATTTTCTGATATCCTTTTCAATTTCCTTCTTCCCTGATGTAAAGCTCTTGTCATATACTTTGCTTAGAGTTACTTCAAGATATTTGATGTTATTTGCACCTATTGTAAAGGGTGACTTTTCCCTGATTTCTTTTTCAGATCTTTTATCACTTGTGTATAAGAAGGCTATTGATTTTTTTGAGTTAATCTTGTATCCTGCTACATTGCTGAAGGTTTTTTTTCATCAGCTGTAGAAGTTCTTTGGTAGAATTTTGGTGGTCACTTATATATACTATCATATCATCTGCAAATAGAGATAGCTTTGCATCTTCCTTTCCAATTTATATTCCCTTAATCTCCTTTTGTTGTCTTATAGCTCTACCTAAACTTTGATAGCTATATTGGATATATATAGAGAGAACAGCCTTGTTTTGTTCCTGATTTTAGTGGGATTGCTTTGAGTTTTTGTTCATTTAGTGTGATGCTGGCTGATGGCTTGCTGTATATTGCCTTTATTTTGTTTAAGTATTTTGCCTCTATCCCTGATCTCTCTAGGACTTTTATCATATAGGAGTATTGAATTTTGTCAAAGGCTTTTTCAACATCTAATAGGATGATCATGTGGTTTTTTTTTTCAGGTTTTTTATATGATAGATGACATTGACTGTTTTTTGTATGTTGAACCATCCCTTGCAACTCTGGGATGAAGCCTAATTAATCATGGTGGATGATTTATGATTTGCTGTTAAATGTTTTATTGAGTATTTTTGCATCAATGTTAATGAGGGAGATTGTTCTGTAATTCTTTCTTTGTTGCACCTTTGGGTAGCTTGGGTATCAGGGCGACTATAGCCTCATTACAAGAATTTGGTAATGTTCCTTCTGTTTCTATTGTGTGGAACAGTTTGAGAAGTATTGGTATTAGTTCTTCTTTAAAAATTGTGTAGAATTCTGCACTGAAACCATCTGGCCTTAGGCTTTTTTTTTTTCTTTGCTTGTGAGACTTTTAATAACAGTTTTTATTTCCTTGGAGGTTATAGGTCTATTTAGCTCATTTATCTGGTTTTGATTTAACTTTGGTGTTACCCGAACAGAAAGATGTTCATTTTTTTTTTTTTTTTTTTTTTTTTTTTTTTTTTTTTTTTTTTTTTTTTTTTTTTTTTTTTTTTTTTTTTTTTTTTTTTTTTTTTTTTTTTTTTTTTTTTTTTTTTTTTTTTTTTTTTTTTTTTTTTTTTTTTTTTTTTTTTTTTTTTTTTTTTTTTTTTTTTTTTTTTTTTTTTAGTTTTTCCAATTTATTGGAGTATAGGCAGGCTTTCAAAGCGTGACATTGTGGTGATATGTTACATATTTAATAAAACCGGGAATATCAAGAAATCATCACACAGTCAAAAATTAGGCAGATATAGACCAGGAAGTTCTTGATCTTTCGATAGAAGGACAAATGACTGGGCTTCAATGGCACACATCTTTAACCCCACATGGGGAATGCTGGGAGTGGTGACCTACACCTCTAATCCCATAGCTCCAGAGACAGAGATTTTTTTGTGTTTCTGTGAGTTCAAAGCTAACTACCAAATAGAGTAGCTCACTCTTTTAATTTTGATCTGGATGGGATACAGCTGGGAGAAGAAGGTATTTAAGGCAGACATAGGAAGACAGACAGTCGTAAGAAGTGACCAGGAGTGAGGCTGAGAAAGCTGGAAGACAGCTGGGTGAGATTTGACTGTGGTGTTTCTTCTCTCTGATATTTCAGACTTTTCCGGATATCTGGCTCTGAGACTCTTTCATTACAATCAGAATTCATGCTAGTTGACATAAAGATCTGTGGATTTCCTTGGTGTCTGTTTTTGTTTTTCTCTTTTATTTCTGATTTTGTTGATTTGGATATTCTCTCTCTGTCTTTCGGTTAGTTTGGATAAGGATTTGTCTGTCTTGTTAACTTTATCAAAGATCCAACTCTTTGATTTATTTCTTCTTTGTATTTCTCTTTGTTTCAATTTTATTGAGTTCAGCCCTGAGTTTGATTATTTCCTGCTGTCTTCTTTTTCTGAATGAGTTTGTTTCTATTTGTTCTAGAACTTTCAGCTGTGCTATTAAGTCACTAGTGTGAGGTATCTCCAAATTTTTTATGTAGGCATCTAGTGCTATGAATTTTCTTCATACTGCTTTCATTGTGTCCCATGAGTTTGGGTATGTTGTGGATTTATTTTCATTGAATTTGAGAAAGTCTTTAATTTCTTTCTATACTTTTCCCTTGACCCAGATGTGATCCAATTGAGAGACCTTCTTTACATGAGTTTGCAGGCTTTCTGTGGATTGTGTTGATGCTGAACTCCAACTTTAGTTTATGTTATTTAGTCCAATAACAAGGAGTTATTTCCATTTTTTGCATCTATTTATATTTGTTTTATGACCAAGTATGTGGTCAATTTTAGAGAAAGCTCCGTTTGAGTCATAATACCTTTTAGGTCTCTTATTTCTCTGTCAAGTTTCTGTCTGGCAGACCTATCCATTGATGAGAGTTGGGTATATCCTCCACATCTGAGATTCTCTGTTTCATCTCTGTCATTCTGTTTGTTATGTTTACATTTGTAGTTCCTGTTCATTTACTCAGATTTTTCATTTCTAGCATTCCCTCGGTTTATGTCTTCTTTACCACTTCTAGTTTAGTTTTTAAGTCTTGAACTGTTTCCTTCACCTGTTTAATTGCTTTTTATTGGTTCTCTGTTCTTTATTTAAGAGATGTATTGTTTTATAACAAATTTTTGCTTGTCTTTTTTTCTATTTCCTTAAGGGACTTTTTTGTTTTTTTTTGTTTTTTTTTTTTTTTTAAATTTACTCTTCAAAGACTTCTACCATCTTTATAAAGATATTTTTAGGCTCATTTTATAAGAATTCCTGGCATGTAGCAGCCACATGGTAAACCAAACATGATGCCAAGTGAAATAATAATTCCTGGTTAGGCATGGCTACATAAATCTGTGCCTACCCTGTTTTGTTTTAAAAAGGAGACATCATGTGAAAGTCTTTCTGGTTCTTGTCTGCTTTTCTGCCTTAGTACTTGCCCGGCAACTCTCTTCAATAAACTCTAGTGTGGCACTGGTAGTGTGTGTCTGATCTCCCACATGAAACCAACACATTTTCATCTGCTTCTTCTATATTGGAATGTTCAGGTCTTGCTGTTGTAAAACCACTAGGTTCTAGTGGTGCCATATTGTTCTTTATGTTGTTGAATGTATTTTTGCACTGGCATCTACCTATCTCTTCTGTTAATCAGTGCAAGTGTTGTCCATGTTTCAGGGAGCTGTTTTTGGTCTCCTAGGTGCTCTTGGAGCTACTGGAGAAGTTAGAGACAGTAGAGTTTGTATCTCCAGGAGAAGTTGAGATGTGCAGCTGGAGTTCTTGTGATGGAGCACTTCAGAGACTTTGTCTCAGAAAGAAGCTGAGGATGGAGGATGGGTGGATTTGGGGAATGGATTGAGGCTTATAGGGTAGAGGGTCTGATGAAGGGTGTTGAGAGTCAGGCTTACACTCAGGGATCCTGTTGCTTACCTGCAGCTAGAGCTGTGATGGGTTGGGGAGTCATGTTTTATGCTCTGTCACTCAGACCTGGGGCCTGGCCTGTGTCCTTCTGCTTCTATGTGCAAACATTTTTCTTTTTCTTATCTCCCCATACCAATTCCTCTATAAGTTGATTTAAACCTAGTTACAGGCACAAAGCTTGGGAACCAAAGAGCAGATGAAATCAACAGCTTCTCTTCTCTGGCATTGGCATGGTGCTTTGGCTTCTGAATCTAAAGTGTTCTTTTTCCATCACCCACCAGATGACATGAGCAGCTTCTTGCCTGTAAGGACCTGGCAAATATGGTGTTCGGTGAGGAGGACCAGGCTCATGTTGGCAATAAAAATCTCTCATCCTTGCCTGGAAGTTTGCATGGTATATGTGCTGAGCTTTTTTCAAGCTCTAGGAAAAGAACATAATCAAGGGCTATTGCATCCTTATGTGGTACAGGACTCTACTCTCCCCCTGCAGACATGCTTTCTGCTGCTTTCAGATTCTCTCTGCCAGCAGCTTGGACAGAACTGGGCATGTTGATAAATTTCAGATTGCAAAACATAGTCCCAGATGGAAAGCAGGGACTTGGCTTGGGAGATTCATTACTATGATGTAAACATGGTCTTTCCACGGTTTCCATTATTGCTTTACACTGTGACCTATTTTTATTTCTCGAGTAGTAGCCTGAAAAATTCTGCATGCCAAAAAATGCTATGTTATAGACAGATCAATTTAGAAAATGTCTTGTATTCATAGGCATGTTACTGGAATTGAAATCATGAGGGTCCCCCCACCACACACACAAAGTTGTCAAGTTAAATCAGTGCCACCTCCAGTTCCTCCAGCAAGTTTTGGCAAAAACTAACACTCAAACGTTACTTTTCATCTTCAGAAAGACAGAGAAGGTATTTCTTGTGGGTAGAAAGTTTATTGAAAACACAAATATCTCAAGTGATATAATGACATTTGTCAAAACACTTCCATGTGCATTTTTTTCTATTTTCTTTTAAATACAGCAATTATGAAAATTCCTGGAGTTGGACATGCCAGAGAAAGGAAGCCAATGTTTGGAATGTTTACTGAAGTGAGGCGGGTTCCCTTCTGAGTCAGGCAGTTCTGCACTGTGGGATAAAAGGCTTTTGGTACCTTGACTCATAGGAAGAAAAGAAGCATTTGGGATCATGGTTGGAAATTATGGCCTGAAAGGACAGGTTTCATGGAGGCGAGTGTGTGGAGGAGCAGAGTTGTCTCACCATGGAAACTTGGCAGGACTTAGAACTACAGGAATGACAAAATACCCTCTCAAGGCCACACATTTTATGACCAACTTCTCCCGGTACCATCATCACTTAGGGTCCAAACATTCCACACAAGGACTTTCTGATGAACTTGATACTCAAGCCCTACGAAGTACCACAGCTCAGTGGACTGTGGAAACCTTAGCTGGCTCTACACAGATATCTTCCAGTTGTTCCTCTTCATCAGCTCTAATGGTAAAATGGGGCATTTAGAGCCTCTAAAGAAAATATAGTATATATTTCCAAATTAAAATGGGAATTCGTTCTCGTCTCTACCCTATAAATCATACAGGTTCATATGTGCACACATGCGTGCTCTCTTTCACACACATTGGTCATCCCACTTTGGGCTTTGACAGTGTTTCAGCACATTAATATGTTGTCCTATGCTGCACAATCTGGGAATAGCTCTGACTCTGACTTGTGAGTTTTCTCACTATTCCAGTGCAGTGAGATTATGCTGGGAATGTAAATATTTGCCTTGCCTATGGATTTAATAAAAGCTGATTAGCCAAAAGCAAACAGGAACTGTGGGCAGGGCTACCAGACTAAGAAAACTTGGGAACATCTCAGAGCAGAGATAGACACCAGACAGATGCCAGAGTCACCAGAGCTGCCAGGAGATGCAGAGAAAATGCTGCTCTGAAAAAAGGTACTGAGCCTCATGGCTGAACAAGATGGATTGAATTGAGATGAAAGAGTTAACAAATTATATGTCTGAGCCTTAGGTCAATCGGCATAAAATAATTTAAGCCTATGTGTGATTATTTGATGCTATGCAAGGCTGAGAGTGGGACCAAATCTATGATCCAGGCCCAGAAAGTCTGGGCCAGAACCATTTACAACATTCCAGAAAGTAGAATATATTAAGGGATCTTCTACATTCTATTAGAGAAAAGGATAGTTTGTGTTTGAAAGGCCACTGTATAGGCTGAGTATCTATTATTTAAAGTGCTTGGGGTTATGACTCTTTCCCTTTTTAGAGTTTTTTCTTTCTTTTTGAATTCTGTGATCCTAACATGAACATAATATTTTGGGCCTGGAACTCAATTCTAAAAGCAGCATTTATTTAAACTTTTGAAGTAACTAAAATACATGACCTAGAGATAATTTTATATGCTGTTTATGATAGTTTTATTGTCAACTAGACACAATCTAGAATTACCTGAGGGAAGTGCCTCTGAGAATGTTGTGGGGGGATTATTTCAATTGATTGAATAATTAATTAATAATATTGATATGTGAAGAGCTGCCCACTTTGGGCAGTGCCATTCCCT
This sequence comes from Sigmodon hispidus, assembly GCA_004025045.1. NCBI lineage: Eukaryota > Metazoa > Chordata > Mammalia > Rodentia > Cricetidae > Sigmodon > Sigmodon hispidus. Next base: position 77,432 of record PVIH01001129.1, on the reverse strand, counting down.
GGGCTTGTGGTCATGACCTGAATAAAAAGCCAAGAGGGATCTGAGCACCAGCATGCATGCATTTATTGTCTTCTTCATCTGGTTGTGGATGCCATGTGACAGCTGCTCCAAGATCCTAAAGTTTTAACTTCCCTGCCATAATTTGTAATCCAGAACAAATCCTTTTTCCCTTAGGTTGCTTTTGTCAGAGAGTTTTCTCACAGCATCAGAAGAAGCAGCCACGGGGATCTTTAATAATGTATGAGGAATCTTGTTTCCCAGTAGGGGATTCTACACATATATTGTCATATCTGCCCTCTGGAAAATTCCAAACCTTGGAACATTTATAATTCATATTTCTATGCAATGGTTGTTCAACCTCAACTATAAACTACTTACTTGAGTTTTGTACAGTTTTTCCCCATTGACCTGAGAGATTAAAGAGTTATTGATTTGTAAAGAGAGATTTTATTTCATACGTGATAGGTGCTAGGGAAATATGAATGTCTAGTAAGGCAAAACCCATGTTGATTATGTAATTCTTCCTAGGACTTCCTGGACTATGTTTCAAAATGGTACAAAATGAAATCTAAGGCAATGCTGTTGCAGAAAATCATAACCTGACTATCCATCAATCATTTATATCATGTGAACCTGTGTGCTACTGATGGAAAGTATCTTTGTCACATGACTAATCACTTCCAGTTCTCATGTTCTGCCAGTCTACTGCAGCTCAGACCAGCAGAATGTGTGGAAGTTATGTTTTGGTTTTCTCTCAACATATTCTTATTTTGTTGCTTTATTTTCTGATTCTGGCATAGACTAGGGTAAGAGTAACCATGTCTCCAACAATTAAAATGCAAACATCTATTTTGTATGGTCTTTTTTTTTCCATCTGAGGGAAGTTTCTCCTCCATTATCCTGGAACATCATATACATTGATAATAAACAGCAATTTATGCCTGGCATTATGCAGAAGTAGTCACAGAGAGACCTGTGATCGCCACAGACCACAGCAGATAAAACAAGGCTCTGTAATTAGCATCCAATAAAAGCCCAGGAGAAGCTTAAAGAATGAGAAGGGATTGCGCATCTCTGCTCTGGAAGGATTTTAAATGAACTAAAGCAAAGAAAGATATTAAAGTGGCAGGATAATGATTTCTTTTATAAGTCTACCCGGATTCCAGTGACTATTGTAATCTGTGTAAAAAACATTCATTAAACATCTAATCGGGCACAGAAGGATAATAATATTAATTCAATATTTTAGCCCAGAAATCATTTCCAGAAGTTGTTACCACCATAAAATATACCCTAGGAAGTTAGAGTCGGGTCCATGACCATTTGTGAGTGCAAGCCATCCCAGTTATTTGAAATAGCAGTTTAGTTCTCCTGTGGGATGTTACATCTTTTACGGGATGCTGTCCTCACCTCACTGTTGATAAAGGAGCACAGCCAAGATGATCTGTACTGTGAAGCATTAATTTCATTTTGAAGACCAGTTGAAGAGAGGGCAGTCCTGTGGCTGCTGTTCCCTGTGGGTCACTGTGAGTCTATTTGTTTTGGGGGTGTGGATAAGACAGATAGTTAAATATTTCTAAGATTATGAGTTCATATCATTTTTATTTTCATGCAATCAACCAAAGACACAGTGACAAATAAAAATCATTTCCTCTGTCAGCATCGCTGGCCATTTCATCCCCAATTCCTCCCCACAAGTAACCACAATGCTGCCTTCCAGAACAATGGATAGATACCAATTGTTTATATTTCACACAGGACTCCTATGTATGCATGAGTGCGTCTTTTAAATTTTATCCCACCACTCGGTGTTTTACTTCTTACTTCTTTGGGTTGTATGCAGGACAATGTTACTGATTTTCATTGTCCAGTACTGCTCTATTGCATTCTACTATTTAATGACATACTTCATTTTACTCTGAGAAAATATCAGCTAAAGCCAAGTAAATGATGACTATCTCAGTGTCCTTACTTGAGGTATTTTCTTCACATGTACACTATATGGAAAACTTGATGTAATTCGCTCTGACACTCAAATTGTCCCAACAGGAGTACTTTTGTATTGCTTCTTTTGTCATACCTTGTTTGGGCACCTCCTTCCAGAACAGCATGATATTCTTAGGACATTGTTAACCTTCACTGCCTCAGTCATGGCACCCCTCTCTCCAAGGGTTGCAGTTTCTTTTAGCAGAAAAAGATGGTAAATGGAACATCTATCCCTAGAAGGCTCAGCCATAGAGCCAAGCACTATGGATTAGGCAGTATATGAATTCATGCATACATTGTGTGGACACATCCCTCTCTCTATATATATATGTGTATGTATGTAAATATGTATATATTTATTTGTCTTTCTGTGTTATAGATTGTTTATGAGATTAATTTGTTGTTTTTCATTTTTAATTTGATGAAATATTTTCATCATAAATAGATTTATTAAAATTTTTATGAATATATCAATTTAATTATGTAAAAATTCTTACTTCATTAACTTAGAGAACATTGGGTCAATGTTTAAAATGACCTTTTTTAAAAGGTCATTGATCTAACTCAATATAGTTTTTAAAAAATATTTTTGATATTTATATAACATGAGCATTATATTGAAATTCTTTCTGGCCTCATCTAACTTCTCTGTCTCCCACTTCCTCTCAAGTTAATGATTTATTAATTACATTATAACAATATGTGTAAATATATATCACTGAATTATTTATACTTATCTAATCTATATAAATATACACAATTACACATATAGTTTTATATATATATCAATTATATATAATATATGTATTATATATAAGAAACTATATCTATATTCTACTGAGTTCATTTAGTGTTGCTCATCTATACATCTGTTTGGGACAGATCACTTCAGGTTAGGTAATTTATGGGATCTCTTCCCTGGAGAAGACTGATTTTTCCTCTTAACCGTAACTCATTACATATAGCTCTGTAGGTAGGGGTGGGGTCCTGTGAAATTTCCCCAAGCATGCCAGCAGGTCAAATGGAGCTATCATTGTGTAGGTTTCACTTAGGTAACCATATTGTAAAAATTTTACTTGCTGTGTGAACAAGCATGTCAGTATGGTGTAGAATTTGGGGTTTTGTGACTGTGATCATAAGTGGCATTGGTCTTAGTTTCTTTGCTTGTAATATTGTTGCTATTATTATTTTTTTACTAAGGGCCTGATATCTTTCACTCTTCTGCAGAACCATTTAGCTGACATTGTAATTTCTCTTTAAAAATTTGAAGAATTTATTGGTTCAATTCTTTGGACTGGAGATCTCATTTTGGAAAAAGCTATAATTACAGGTTTACTTTTTTATAATAATGATGCTATTTAGAGTTTTTATTTTCATTTGAAAATGTCTTAAAAGTTTTTTTTCTTTGTAAAGCATTTTCTAATTTTGTCTGAAACTTCAAACTTAGTGATTACTGCCAAAATAATAGTAAGCTGGCATCATCACTATCTCAGCTCTCCAATCTGTGGTTTCAGTGGAGGCAGACAAGCATGTTAGTAGAGTTTTAAACAAAACTTAGATAATAAAAAGAACCTAAAAGTTCTTGTATATTTCTTGTGATTGAAAGGCTGCAAGGCTGGGAAGGAAGACAGTAACTGGAACATGCACCTGTCAGTCATCTCCGGCTGATCTTCAGGATTATGCGCCTTAGGGAGTGAGCATTAAAGCAGTCTTGTAAATGGCTGCAAGGTTAAAGGATCTATTCTCAGTCAGATAGATATATGTAGTACAGGCTCCATGGGAGATGTAGAAGGGAGAAATGGAGGAGCCTGCCCAGCTGTTTAGTCACTGACCACTTAGTTTTTGTCGTGTGCGACCTCGCCAGCAAGAAAGACGCAACACCAGATCCTTCTCTCTGCAGTTTATTCGGGCCTTTCAGATATCTTCTTATCTTTCACTCACTCATTCTCACTCTCAGCTGGATGACAAACGATGAATGACCCCGGGGGAAGAACGCTCGTGGCTAAATACCCTCTGGGCCTCCAATCCCGGTAAGCCACGTGGACATCGCCCATAGGTCCTAGGACACAGAAGCAAGCCACCATCCTCGCCTACAGCCAATAAGGAGTTGTTTACTCCCGAGAGCACTCACCGTCAGAAGGTGGAAGGTAGAAACCAGCGCCACCTTTAGGGCGTGGTACAATGCAGCTCTCCACAAGTTTTACTGATCCAGATATGACCCACAGTAAGCTGGTATTTAAAAATATACCTTGCATGCAAAAATGCATGCACATGCATGCACATACATACATGATGAGCCCAGGTACCTCCAGAGGCAGAAGGGGCATCAGTTCCCCTGGTGTTCAAAGAGTGCTGCGTATTTTGGTTCTCTCTGCAAGACCACCAATCACTCCTCACTGTTGAGCCATCTCTCCAGCCCCCAAAACAAAAACATTTCTAAAAAGGTTTGGCAAAATTCATTTCCCGCACACTCCTACATAGACCTTACAGGTTTACTGGAGGAGAGCAGGTAAAAGGTAGTCTGAAACAAGAAGAGTTGAATTGGCAGCAGAGGATGCCTATGATATGTTTGGGTGTGTGGGTCAAGCCATCTTATACTGAAGTTACTACATGACCTAAAATGTTAGGGATCTAACAAAGTTTGAGGAATGTAAATGGATAAAAATATGTCTGACTAGCATGAGAAAGGACACTCAATAGAAAATGTCCTTGATAGGCTGAAATTGGAGAATACAGGTTGAATGACTAGAGAAATAAAGGAAAGCTTAACAAAGACTATTGATACAGATAGTATATAATATATAAAACATATATAAACTCAGACCAAATTCTTGACTAGACTTGGACTCCACACATCTTATTGCTAAAAGTAGCTTATATTTATCATTGCTGTCTTTCTTAACAAACATAACCTACATAAACCCCTGTATGGGGTTTATGATTAGTGTCATGTACGCCTTACATACTGATTTATATAGTCAGTATATGCACTGTTGGAAATGTGTACTTGGATAATGTGTCTGAAGGTCATGCTGATGTGGGTGCTGGGATTAGAACTTGTTACTTTACACCTACGTGGTGAGCTTTGTAGCCCCTGAGCCATCTCCCCATCACAAATTCAATGATGTTGGATAGTTAGTTATAGCACAATGATAACACTAACATCAGCACCCAACTGTGTGATGTATCAGTCATTCTCTGCCTAGGAAATTGAGCCCCCGTGTTTTGATAGAGTGAGGAGAAATGCCTTCTGAATACATACATCTGTGCCTCTTGAACTTGTGACATTTAAAGGTCAATGGCCTGCTAATGTGACTAATAAAACAGAAAAGAGGTTTGTAGCATTCGACATGGGACCCTAGACTCTTCTTGATGTACCTTTTAAAAATGACTAAATTTGACATCTTAGTTTGCAGAGATTGAAATACAGAATTGCTGCAGATTCAAATAGAAATAACAGTAAAACCAAGGCATTTCTACTGCTCCATGAACAGGTTGTCAGGTCCCTTTGCTTGTGAAAGGGAAAAAGCCTGTCAGAGTAGGTAAAGGGCATCTCTGTAGACATGGTGGTCTGTAATAACTTTGAATTGCTTGAGGGGGTCAAAGGTTGCAATGCAGAGGGAATTCTTGCTTGGTAATTGATTTTTGTACTTGCATTTGGACACACAAATCTGTTTCCAGGCCTGGTATATCACAAAGTGCCTTTAAACAAGGATATGTATTGATAACTATAATGCATGAATTCTGCAAGGTCTTCATTGTCACTTGAAGCTGGCTCCCCACAGCTGCACTGACTGAGTGCACAGCTGGAATTGTCTCAGCAAGAGTCCTTGGACTAACTGGGAACACTGTGAAATAATAATTAAAACCAGGATGTTACTGAAGGTATAACATATACCCCAGAAAAAAAAGCCTATTTTAAGGAGGGGTTAAAAAAAACCCAGTATACATTTAGTCATTCAGTCATGTTTTATCTCACAGGAAGGACTTGGTGATGGAAAAATGGTCACTAAACGAGATAAGTGTCAGTAAGAAGAAAAGGAGGCACTGGCAACCTTAGATTCTGATGTTAGGAGCTCCTAACAATTCCTTCAAGCAGTGAGGGATTGAGCTGGCCCTATGGTCCTCAGCTCCTTCCTGTCACTGTGAGGGCAGCATCATGGAATGGAAGAGGAATGTAAATGAATCTTAAATTGTCCAAGTAGACAGGGCTGCTGAGACTGGAAAATGGTTGGGTCTGACTGTGACTTACTTCTCCAGAAGAGAGCCTCCATTCTTCAGGTCTCCAGCTTTGAGCCCTAGGTGACTGACCTGCTTCTACATGGAGTCTGCTAATGGGAACCATGTTGACTACACCCGAGTTCAACTGGCAAGCCCTTTTTGGAGTACACTGAAGCCTAAGGTTCCCCTCCTTCTGAAGGCTAGGCAGGGTTGGCTGCACCATATCATGCCTAGGAAACACTCCGTGTGTGCTGTGGCTCACTGTGAATTTTGGAAAGAGCCCCCTTCCCTCTGAATCACTGTGGTAAAGACTTTTGGCTGTCCTAAGCCACCAGATGTACCACTACTTCTTGTGATTTCTTTAAACTCTACATGATTGTAGAAATGGTCCATTTATTGAACTATTTCCAATAGCTGTATAAGAGGGACTTTCCCATCTCCTGCCAGACCATAATGCCCAAAGCAAAGAAACAGTAGGCACCCTGACTGCCAATCAGCAGGGTTTCACAGGTGCTCTGGCTGTGTGGTTCTCAGCTTTTGTGGGCTACAGGCTCTTGTGTCTGGGTTTGTTTTACTTACTTAATCATGAAGAAAGGATATTACATACTTGATAATCTAAAAATAAAACTTGGGAAAGATTATGTGAATAGAGTCTTTGCTACTAGAAACCGCCTTTGGCATTGACTGTTCATGAAGATAAGTGAACAAGACTCTAATTAATAAATAGTTAAGAATCTCACTAGTGTGATTGCCAGAAATTCCACTATTCAGTTTGTAATAGAATAGGAGGATGATGTCATGGATCAAAAGGGTGTGCTCGGGACTGTCTCTCCATCACTACAGCAACCAAAATAAAGTTCCCCTCTTATACACACACGCGCGCACGCGCGCACACACACACACACACATGAATGCACACACATTCCTATAAATGTTCCTTAACACTCTCACACTTTCAGTCAGAAAACAGACTCCCCATGGGTTGCTTAACTCACCACTGTGAGGTACAGAGGGCTGATGCTGGCAGAGAAATGCTGGCTTGGCAGTCAGTGATGGAGCAGACACTGGAGCCCCACAGCCAGTCTGCTAGCTACTAAGGCGTCAGCTAGTTCATGGCGGATGAGAGGGTTGTGGCTGTTAGTTAAGCTTCCTTTTGTGTCTTCTTTCACGAAGCGGAGAAACCAAGTCAGCACCTGGGAGCACAAAATGAGAAACAGGTATAGTTTTTTTTGCAGACAAGTGTATATGCAGAGTAAACCAAGAGAGGAACAGACCCTCCTTTGCCACCCTCTAGAGAAGCCAGTTAGTGTTAGTGAGTGGAGTGTGTAGACTCTTCTGATGAGATGCTATTTACATTAGCACAAGCCTGATTTCAAAGTTTTAAGATTTCTCAGTAAGTCTGCTTCTTATCCTTGAAGTCTTATGAGCTGACCTAGATCTTGTTATACACACTGATACACACACACACACACACACACACCACATGCATGCACATATGTGAACACTAACACACTTCTGTGTCACAGAAAAGGGGCTACCTGTATGTTGCATTTGCCATCTACGGTTACATTGTTCTCTCAGAGGAGTCTTTTTACCCTCCTCCATTGTTACAGAAGTCTGGGTTGACTGCACATTAGAGTGCCATCTGAGGTAATAAATTTACTCTGTTGGGAGTTTGGGACAATAACCCAGGACAGTTGCTGCCTGTGTGCATAGCTGGCCTTGCAATATGCAGCCAAATGGTCTATGGAGGACGTGGCCATCATGACAGCCTGAATGCTGGAGGCACAACATGTGCCATCCATCTCCCTCCCCTTCACCACAGAGACAAGCAAGGTAGAGACAAAGCTGAAGTGACAGGGACCAAGGGACCCTGGAGTAAGTGTGACCCTGGAGGATGGGTATTCACATTGCACACTAAATATGGTAGGAGTAAACTCCATGCTGTGGAAGAAGAAAGGTGCTTTGGATGAGAGATTTGAGCAAAGAAAAGGCTCAGGAGTGATAAGCCTTCTCAAGGTGCTGAGAGGGATTTGGGAGACTAGAGGCAGAATGTGTGGCTGAGGGCTGGAGAGATGACTCAGAGGTTAAGAGCACTGACTATTCTTCCTGAGGGCCTAAGTTCAATTCCCAGCAAGCACAAGGTGGCTCACAGCCATCTATCGAAAGTGAGATCTTGTGCCCTCTTCTGTATACAATATACATGATAAATAAATATGTTTTTTAACAAAGAATGTGTGTCCAGTTATCATGAGAGCAGACAGGTTAGCAGGGGAAGTTGTGGATGCTATAGCAGCATTTGATTCTCTAAGAAGTGTGGGGTGACTGTGCAGGGAAAATTGTGGATTTTCTAAGAAGTGTAGAAATGACCTGCAGGGCTTGTCTGGCAGATTACTGGGTGTGAACATGCACATATGTGTGTGTGCTCTGTGTATGTTTGCATATACTTGTGAGTGAGTGCACATGTGTGTGGAGGCCAGAGGATTATATTTAATGTCTTTCTCTAATGCTCTACTTTATTTACTGAGGAAGAGACTCTTGTGGGACAGGAAGCTCCTAGATTCAACCAATCTAGTTACCCAGATTGTCCTTGGACCCCCTGATTCTGCCTCCTGATGACTGGGATTGCAGGTCACCCGCCACACCTGCTGACTTTTATGTGGGTACTGGGATTCTGAACTCTGATTCTCACATTCCTGTGGCAAGAGCTCTGTTCAATGATTCATCTCCCTGGCCCTTGAAAGTTCATTTTATTTATTAGCTTGACTATATGCTAGTGCCTGAGCATTTGGTCGATCAGCCTGTGTGTTGCTGAACAAGTTTTTCTTTTGTTGTGTTTATCAGATGTGATTAACATTTGCAATCCATTGGCCTTAAGTGAAGCCGGGTTTTCCTCATAATTTAGGCAGGCCAAATTTGTTCAGCTGAAGGCTATGAGCACAGAGATGGATGTTACTCAGGGACCGATGAATTCTGCCTTCAGAATGCAATTTAGAAATGCTGCCTGCAGTTCTAGCCTTTGGGTTAAGACAATCACAGCATTGACTCTTACCCATGTCTCCAGCCTGCCAGCTCAGCTATGGATAACTGAACTGACACACTCTGTAATTGTAATAGACAATTAAAAACTCTTTAAATAGTTCTTCAGACATACTCATATGTATTCTGTCTCTGAGGACCATGTATGCACCATGAAACAGGGCAGCAGAGAAGAACAATGGGGGCTGTTTCCTGGTGCTTCTGCGATTGAGAGGCTCCATTGGCTCCTTACAGAATGGGCTGGGGCATTGAGAAGCAGCCACTGGGGCAGTAGTGTTTAGGGATAACTAACTGCTTTTTGTTTGGATTTGAAACCAAGTTCCATAGGAAAGAATTCATTCCTGGTACTGTAAACCTGTTAAAAACCCATGGTTAGAAAGTCATGAGTCCATGAGGTGTGACTTACTACTGATTCTTTGCTAAATGAACATGCTTGTTAAACTATGTTATAAATATTTATATTGTTAGATTGGTGTCACTCTTTGCCTTGATTGGAGAAGCTTTTGTTGGCAGTGGGTGATGGTTAATGCAGAGATACAAAATTTTCAAATTACCAAGAATAAATTATTGTTGAATGCTTAGCCCTAAATGGGACATCTATACCATCCCCTTCCAGGATCAGGGAACAGTGTGGAAAACGAGGTAGAAAAATTGAAAGAGCCTTCTAGGAAAACACATGACTAGAAATTTTAACAAGAACATTGTGAAATAAAATCCAGGGAGAAGCCATGATGTCCTACTACCCAGCCCAGTCATAGCATGCCAATGCCCTTGGATACTGCTCTCCACAGGAAGGGAAAAAGGAAAGACCACAGAGTATGGAAAGATGGACTTGAACATCTCAAGAAGATTAATAATAACTAAAAGACAGTGGTTTTAAACCCACTTCAGGTTTAATCATCTAGTATTTTCATTATTAAGTAGAAACCGATTGTCAGATGAAAAATAGAAGGTGATGAGAAGTGTAGGATATTTTCCTTCTTTTATTTAGATGAACTGGGCAGATGAACTGTTTTAAAGTGAGTGGTTTAATGCTGTCTACTCTAACACACAATACCCTGCAGCCATTGTCTGGCTGTAAACCAGCCATCTCTCAAATGGAAGTGCAATGTTCTTCAAGCAGTCTCTGCTCATTTTCTTCCCCTAGCAACCACACTCTGGGGTCTGTCTCTCTGGACCTCCTGATTATGAATATGCTCACTCTATAATGAATTATGCACATATGCCATGTGAAGCCCTGTGTGAATGGCTCCTTTCACTTAACAGTATTTACATCTGTCTACACTGTAGCCCCTCTCTCCTTTACATGGTAAAAAAAAAAGTCACTGTATTTACACAACAAGGTAGTTGTCCATTCATATATTAGTGGGCATTGGCACTGTTCCCATCTCTGACTAATGTGAATGTTGTAATAAGAAGTTGCTGGCCTTGCCTGAGGTTCAGACGCGCTGCCACGTAGCGCCAAATAATCCCACAAAGGCTTATATTAATTTCATGCTGATTGACCTATGGCTCAGACACATCGCTAGCTCTTCTTAACTCAACCTATTTCCATTAATCTGTTTAGCCCTGCTTGGCTTTATTCCTCTGCATCTGCTGGAGTCTCTACTCTGTTCTTTCTGTTCCTAGAGTTTTCTTAGTTTGGTAGCCCTTTCCACACTTCCTGTCTGCTGGCCAATCAGCTTTTATTAAACAAGTAGGAGGGGCAAATATATACAATGTAACAACTAATCCCACTACAGAATGGTGCTATAGGAACATTTGTGCCTCCTGGTGTTTTTCCTTGGCTGAAGTGGGAAGGGCTCACAAAAGGTTTCATGTAGCACAAAGATGCCTCTTATTTCATGATGAGCCTGAACTCCCAACATTCCTGCCTTCAGCTCCCAAGGGCGTGCCTATGCCACCACACCAGGCTTTGATGATGCTTTTAAATTTTGCAAGGAATTCACCTATGAGTAGAATTGTTGAATGATATAGTCATCTTCTAATTAGCATATAGAAAAACCAAATCATTTACCACCTTGTTGAGCCGTTTTGTATTATGCAGTGAGACATTGGGATCCACATCCTCTTTATCACCACAACATTTGTAACTTCTTTTTCTTTTAATTTAAATTTTCACTCAATATGACTGTCCTATCAGTATAAGGTGTGACTTTATTGTGATTTTCATTTGTAGCTTTTCAATCACTAGTGATACAAAGTATCATTAGATACACTTGCTGGACTTTTGAATATTTTAGTAATTATCTGACTGCTTTCTTTTGATACATTGGTGGCTTTCGTTATTACATTTCAACTATTGTTTTATTTTGAATCAACTGTTGTGTGTATATTAAGGCCAGTATTAATCTTTGCATGTGGAAATTCACCTTTCCCAGAACCATTTGTTGAAATGTCCATTTCTTCTGTATTAACTGCTCTAGAGACTTTGATGAAAATTATCAGAGAAACTTTTATAACTTATGAGTGAAGTTTGTTTAATTTTCCAGTTCAAGCCAGGACAGCAGAGTAAGTGGTATTATAAATAGATAATGAAGACAGTGTAGTTACTGTGAGGAGACTGGAGAAAGCAGATGGATGAATAGGGACAGAATCACCTCACTATGAGACAACTTCTGAGCATAGCTCTGTCTCAGGCTAGGTTTCTTAATGAAGCCTTCATTGTCTTGGCACATTCTACACAACTTGTAGCTTCCAGAATTTTCTTTTCACATAGTCTGTGAGTGTGATTCTCACTGATGCTTTTACCATGTTCAAGAGAAATGGCAAGATAGAGAGGTAACTATACCTGTCACTCCTTCACCTTACCATGACTATGCATGTATAAGCACTCAGAAGTGGTATAGGGAGAGACAGATCTCACAGACTCCCACTGAGGCCAGAAGGCTCGGGAATGCTGGGGGTGTATCTGAGCACCCTGGACCACAGCTAGCTTTTATAAAAGGGTTTTCCACTCTAATTACCAGTGGCCAGTCACCATCAGAGCTGGAATGTGTTATGTGTTTTATGTATGCCCGTTGGCAGAACTCCCTTGCCTAGGCAATCTTTCCAATCTGCTGACTTTATTCTGTATATTAAAATCTCAGCCTCAGGCTTTTGCTTACACAGGTTTTAGTTTTGAATGAGAAGTTATTTAACAAGAGCTGATGACAAATTTCTACAGAAAGATACCTGTAAATTTGCTTGTGTTTAATATAGTTTATGGATTTTTGTCTCAAAGATTTCTCTGTCTTTTATTGTTCTAAAATGGCCCATGACATCAATTTTATTATAAAAAGGGTATTTAATTTTAATAAAATACTTTACAATGAAATAATTTTGAGCCTGTAGACATGTTATAAATAAGATAAACATACCTTTTGTTATTCATATCTATCAATTGTTTGTATTATGTCCCATCTGGTTTCTTTATATTTCTCTTCTCCACACACAATCATCTATATGTATATTTTTTCTTTATTTATTTTTTATTTATCAAGAAAGACAGTAAAATGAATTTAAAATGCTGAGAAGTTAACAATAACTATAAAGAAGATAAAAATCATAAGCATGACTTATCAAGGGTGATAATGCAAATAAGATTGCTACATGTAACACATACATATCTCTCATTTTTCTAGTAGAAAGCATGTTGCAGATATGAAGTCAGTCTACCTTGAAATAGCTTAGGTTTTATCTTCTAAAAAGAAAATTCTTATAAATAATCGTAGCACAATCATAAAAGGCCAGGATAATTAACACTGGGGCAATGATACCGCAGACACTGGGAAATGCACAAAACCTAAGAATGTTTGGAGTTAACCTGGGTGCTTCAGAGAGCACCTGATCCTCTGTCAATTAAATTAGACACTGTCTGTCTTCCTCATCCCAGACTCTCTCTGTGCCTCATTCATTCCGCTAATAATTATTATTGAATATATCTCAAGGCCAACTGAATTACCATCCTGTTGATTTGAAAATGAGAGTTTAGAGTGTAATCTTTGGAGACATTTCAAACAAAGTATTAAAGAACATATAAAACAACTGAAGACCTTCCCTTTCACCCAAGCCTAACCAAGTTGTTAAAAGGGAACCATCACCAAGGAGCACATCTCGTAAACCTGCCTTTCTGCTGTCTTTAGTCATTTGTATTAAATAACTGGAGAAAGTAGGAAATGTGAAAAATCAGAAAACCACGAAGACTGTAAAAATAGCTGCCCTGTGATTCAGGTAAGAATTCAAACATGGATAATTCAAGCAAAATAAAATTAGTGGTTCCAGATGACCTTAGAGGCAGCAAGGGAATCAACAGAACTCAGGAATGCATTCAAGGATGAGAGCTTGTGTTTAGAGTCCCAAATAGAAACCTATGAAGGCATCAGAAGATCAGAAAATAGAAATAGGAAACATCTTTTTTAAAACTAAGAGAATGACAAATTATAGTAATTATTCCAAGTGTATATGTCCTGCTAATTTTGTAGGAAATAGTAAGATAAAACAGTTCATCTATGTGAAATCAACTGAAGCAATTTAAGTAATATCCACAGTTTTCAAAGACTGGTAACAGTTTTAGAGCCCATTTTGTTTTCTCCATCTGACACATATTCTTTTGTTTCCTTCAGTCTGATGCCAGGCCCGTCCCCATTTGCTCTGCTATGTCTGCATCTTTGACCACTTGTTCCTTAGAGTACCTACCACTCATTCATCACTTTTACCTCCCTCGAACATATCATTCCTCATCTGTGATGGCTAGTTTTAGCTGTCAACTCAAGACAGCCTAGAATCCCCTGGGGAAAAAGTCAATGAGACATTATCAAGATTAGGTGGTCACTGGGCATGTCTGTGGAGGGCTGTCTTGAGGACTCATTTACTGATAAGAGAACACATAGCCTATGGTAGCCAGCGCCATTCCCTAGGGAATGGATCCTGAACTGTACAAGTATAGAGGAAGAGCTGAGCACGAGTGAGCATCTAATCCAAGGAAAGAGGAAATGCTCAAAGACAATCAAACCAAAACACTAATATATGTTTTGTATTCCAGCTGGTTTTATGTTTGACTAGTGTATAATTCAACTTGGGAGTGTTAGAAAAACTAGGAAAGTTTAAAAATGAATTTTCTTTATATTTCTCTCAAAGGTAAACATTCATTATCTCTAAACCTGTTTATTTTGCATACTTAACTAAAATCTTCCTCAATAAAACAAACAAAAAAAAATCAAAAGTGGACTGCTTACTTTAATTGGGCTGTAAAATCATCCTAAAAGGGAAACCACAGCCGTGAACAAAAACAAGAACTCCCATATCTACACAGTGGTTAAAAGAAGGTTATAGTCAGTTATTAATCACTGGCAATTAATTAAAAGGTTAATATTTATTAAGGGGGTTAATAGCAACTTATGGATAGAAGAAATAGGTGTGAAGCCTGGGATTATCCACTCAACAGGGAATGGGTCTTTTTTCCAAGTGAAGGAGAAGGAGGGGGGGAGAGAAAGAGGGGAGGGACAGAGGGAATGAAGAGAAAGAGAACATACATCTAATTCTTAAACTGCCTTCAGCTACACCCCAATGCTTCAATGCTGCTCCTTGATGGTCATAAGCAAATTATACATATGCTAGCCAATAGGCCATGCCTATAGGTCACTTGCTCCCTATTGCATCTCCCACTTTTGTCTTAATAAGAAAGTTCTAAATTGATCTATAAAACTATATGTAATAGAAACAATTATCAAGTAATGTCCAAGAGAAAAAAAGGGCAATGGCACAAACAAGATCAAACTGCAGTTAACAAGAACAACAGACACAAACATGTATTAAATGTCTAGAATACTGACAATGTGACAAGTTACAGAAATTACTCCAAAACCATCTGTGTTGAATAATATGTATGTATCTAGTACCAGAATGCTCTTAGCTGAGATATAAAATGATCATAACTGTAACTGCCTCATCTTCAACCCCAACAAAGACCTGAGAAGGAAATTATACTGAGTAAGCTAGATGGGCAAGTGAGCAACTCCTAAAATTTAGTAAGAAGAAGTAGGGACAGCCAGCTTCTGGACAGTCACTCACAGCTTTTCTGCAATGTTGGAGCGTCCAATATTTTCATTATAGGCCTAGGTTATTTAATAGATTTTTTTCAGAAACAGGGTATTTTGAGAAACTTTCTAATCCTGTCGTAGCAGGTTTCAGTAGTCTCTTTCATCCTGCTCATCTGAATTGGACAACATCCTTACTCTGTCAGCAGTCAAGGCAAGGGTAGTCCTTTGCCCAATAGGCCATTATCATCATCCACCAAGGAAGACAAACTCCATGTGGAGTGTCTTTGATGTCCAATATCATCTAGGAAAAAAATAGTGCTGCCAGGAGCAATCATGTATCTCATAGCTGAATTCTGACTAACAAAACATTTAAATGCTATATTTTCTAGGTCTATGAAGTGTGTGAAGACTGTCTATCCATCTGACATATTATACTATATATCTGGAAGACTTAATTAACATGACTATTATGTGCCAAACATAGTTACTATGGCCTGTATTTCTTATCAACCTAAAGACCAAGGCTTCTATTAGAAAGATAGACAATCTATAAATAGATTACAATTTTGGGACAATAACTTCAAGTATGACATTCATAAAAACAACTTAAGCAGAGGTAGAAATGTATAGTGTGAAATGACAACAGTGTCCTAAATAAGTATCATTCTACAAATATCTTAAAAAGAGGTAGCACATATAATATGACAAATATAATTAAACAGAGGTAGAAATTGTACAGTGCAAATGACAACAATATGTTTAATATGCATTCATGTATAAAATATTTAATCCAAATTATAAGCACGTGTACAATATGAAAAATGCAGAACTGAATTTGTATCAACATGCAAATTATCTTAAACCAACAGATAAAATAATTTTACATTTGTACCAATATACAAGAATCCATGCCAGTGCAAATTGCCTATGGCTAATATTTAGCTAAAAGTGTTTACAGGTTGATACAAAAATCTACCCACATCTGCTTATCTACTCTCATTCTTTCTTCTTCAAAAGGGGTTCATGAAGCTAATTTTATTGTTCCACCCTCAACCCAAATAAAACTTATAACCACCCTAACAGAATGATAATTATCCATAACTCTTAGAAAACAAAACTTGTTGGGAGAGGGGGCATAGTTTTCTTAGAATCGCTTCCTGCTGTCTGGGGGTGATAGTATCTCTGTGGGATCTTGCAAAAAACGAAAACAGTGGTTAGATCTCAATGGACTGACTGTAACATCTACAGCCAGTTTCAGAGTGTAATATGATGGATAATCATAGTACGTCATCTTGCAACTGTCCTCAACAGTCTAGTTCATCCAGTCACTGAGTGGTATACATAACCTTAAAAATTATCATAACAAACTGGGTAGAATCATTGTGGTGTGGCCTCATCCTCTTCCTGGACACTTTTAGAGATTGCTTTTAGAAGAATTTGTTGTTTATTGTGGAAAACTTAGACATGATTGACCTTAACATAAAAAATTTGAACTTTTTGAAGAGAATTGTATACAAAGGAAGTTTTAAAAGGTCAAGAAAAGGTACAGAGAGAAACAGAATTAGAAATAAAACTATGATAACAATGGTCTCTATATCTTTTGGCTGTCTTCTGTTCCACACCATGTAGTTTTTTGGATATGAGACAGGATCTCTTAAATTTTTCTTTCACTAATATGCTTGAGTTTAAAGGAGAAAGCCACTTACCCCAACTTGAAAGCCAGCTTGATTTGTAATTAAATTGAGACCACATTTTTTGAAGGTAAAGAAATATCAATGTTAAGCAGTGAGAATTTACCTTGTAGAGTATATTGATACCAATAGGCCTGATTATTCCTTTGCTTGTAAACCTTTCAGAATTAATTTCCTTTCAGCTTTAAATGTCTAGGTGTGCAATGTCTTTTTAACTTCTTAAAGATTTTTTTTATTGTTTTTCTTTTTTAATTAATTAACTAATTTTTTAAGGATTAAACACAATTGGCAAATTCTTAACCAAATTAAACAAAAATAAGGGAAGATCTACTTCAATAAAACTAGAAATTGAAAGGGAAACATTATAACAGATATGAATAAAATTCATAAAATCATAAGGACAGACATTATAAATTTGTTTTGATAAACTGAAGATTCTGAAAATTACTGGTGAGTTTTTATATAGCAAAATTAAACCTAAATTCAATGAATGATTTTTAACAAATGCATACTTTGTAACCTGTTTGAAATACTAATAAAATACTCCATACTAAAAATAAAAATGCAATAACAGAAACAAACACAAGAAAATATGGACTTACTATAGAATTCTACTATAACTTAAAAACTAAGACAAATATATGTCATATATTCCATAAAACTTAAAAAAATAAAGCCTTTAAAAGTTACAAAGCCAGTGAAAATCTGATATTAATCATAGTATTTCTTTTTTCTTTTTTTATATAGGTATTTTTATTATTTGGTGTTTTTACATCATGTACCCCATCAAACTCAGAATTGATGATTAATAAATAAAATAAATAAAATAAAATAATAAATGGAGAGATGTCAATGTACACGAGAACTCAAGACTAGAACATAGCTAAATGACACAGTGCCTCACTTCTGCATTGATGGCCTCTAGCAGAGGTGTGGGTGAGAAAAGACTTGTTTTCTTTAAATATCTGGCCACAAGAAGTTTAATTATGCTCCAGTAAGTAAAAAATAGTTATTTCTATCTTTTTGTAAAGATGAAAACAAAACTCTGCCCCAACCTTTGTTAAATTAGTTTTCTTTACCACTTATAAAGTTATTATATCAGTGGATGAGTCATTATTTCTCCTCCCTAAAAGATGTCTTCATTTTGAATTGAATCTTTATTAATTTTGTTGGTATCCAGAGTTTTTCACCTGCTGCAGAAACAAAAGCAAAACTCCTTCCCCAGTGACACACTTCCATTCTGAGGTCAGCATATCCTGGACATAAACACGTTGATGTAACTCAGAAGTTTTCTCTGTTATTCAGTGTCTCTCCACAGCTTTTGCTTTGTTCTCATCAGCGTTAAGAAAGTTCAAAGTTAATAAGTTACTATACAATCTACCTCTGGTGGTTTTGTTCCTCCTTTCTGTTTATAAAGCATCTCTTTCAAGGTGTGTTTAAACACTTTGGAATTTAAATTTAAATCTTTCATCAACTTGTCCTGTAGGATTGTGTGGTATACCTGTAATGTTCCATATATTATAATATTTGAAAAAAACTTTCTTTTTTTGGGGGGGGGGAACATATGCTGGAGCATTGTCAGTCTTAACTTATCCAGGTATTCCCATAATGACCATGACTTCCAAAAGGTTTATAATTACAGAATCAGCCCATTAAGAGCTCAGAGCAGTTACCCACTGAAATCCTGAATAAGTATCAATGGCATAGTGTATATATTTTAATTTTCCAACTCCTGTAAAAATGAAGAGCATCCATTTGCCAAACTTTATTTCTTTGAATACCTTTATGATTACTTCCTGCAGGTAATGGTGTTTAGTTATAAAAGGAGCAAGTAAAATATTTCTTTACAATTTCTTAGGCTTGGTGCCAAGTGATGGAAAAGCTCACTTTTAATCCCTTGCTATAACATGGTGTTTCTTATGAGATTCTGAGGCCTTCAGAACATTTTCTATTAATAACTGATTAATCCCATTATTACCTTGTGCTAGAGGAGCTTGTAGCCCCATGTGGAGTCTGATGTGAGATATATATATATATATATATATATATATATATATATATATATATCCTGTAATTGTATAAATAATGAGGTTAATTTTGTTTCATTAGGAATAAAGTCAGCAGTTTCAATATGTAAAACAACTTTTTCTGCATATTGAGAGTCAGTAGCTATATTGAGGAGTCTTGTAAAATCCATTAGTATCAAAAGAATTGGCATACAATTCTGACTTTTATACACATTTGCAATGGCTTTGAACCACTTTACTTCTGATTCCTAATTTATGTCCTGCCTTTCCTGGTTTATTTGCATCAGTATAGAATACCAGGACTCCAGAAATTGATTTTTGTTATATAATATGATAAATGATCCAATTTGTTCTTTTTAGGAATTATATTCAATTGCTTTTGGGATAATGGTTGTTAATCTCCCACCCACCAAACAGTGCAAGCTTTTTGCCAATATTCATTATCCTTTCGTAGATAGAAAACTTTTTTATTAGTTAAAGGTACTACAATTTTTGCTGGATCTATTCTGCTAATTGTCAAGGCCTTAATTTTTCTTTAAAATTCATATGTTTTTAATTTTTTACTCAGCCTATGTTTCAAAAATATCTACTCTAATGTAATAACATCCCTCTGTTTTAGGGGGCATATTGGGATAATCTAGAGGGTGACATAACCAAAATGCTGTAAAACTCTGAGTTTATGCAATCCATGTATATTCCTTATAATGTAATTTTTTATATAAACCAATTCTTCAGCCTCAACTGATAATTCTCTAGGATATTTAAGTACTTGTACTCCTCCAGGGTATTAGCCAAATGTAATAGCTGATGTTTTTCTACCCTGATAATGGACACTAAATTAGTATTGTTCCCTAGCAATTTCTGAAAGACATTTAGAGTCCACAATCAATCTCTCTTGAGTTGTATTTTTTGTAGTCTAATTTTTTGTAGCCCTGTTTTATAGCCTAGACAATTAATAGAATCTCATCTTTATATCTTCTTAGGGAAAATTGTAATCCCACGAGAGGCAAAAATTTCTTTATTTCTAGGAACATGTTTTCTAAAGTATCTGACTTTAAGTCTTCTAATATGATGTCATACATATAATGGTAAATTATAGATTTTGAAAATTGTACACAAACTATTTCCAGCAGGATTTTTTTTTTGCACAAAATTTTGAAACAGGGCAAGGGTATTTAACATTCCCTATGGGAAAAATTTTCATTGATATCTCTTAACTGGTTGAGACTTATTATATGTGGGTATTGTGAAGGCAAATTTCCTCTGTCCTGTTCTTGCAGAGGTTTAGTAAAGAAACAATCTTTTAAGTCAATGACTATGATAGGTCAATCTCTAGGTAACAGAGAGAGCTGGGGTATACCAGGGTGTTTAGAGTCCATTGGCTGAATTACTTTATTTATGGCTCTCAGGTCTGTCAGCAGTCTCCATTTTTTTTTTCAGATTTCTTTTTAATAACAAATACAGGAGAATTCCAAGGGTTGGTAGATTCTTCAATATGTTAAACATTTAACTTCTCCTGTACCAATTGTTCTAAGTCTTCCATTTCTCTTTAGTCATAGGCCATTGTTCAGCTCATACTGGTTTGTCAGTTAGCTATTTTAAGGGTAGGGCTGTTGGTATTTCTAAGAGTTCAGCACAGGGGCTGGAGAGATGGCTCAGCGGTTAGGAGCACCAGCTGCTCTTCCAGAGGACCCGGGTTCGATTCCCAGCACCCACATGGCAGCTCACAACTGTCTTTAGTTCCAGTTCCAGGCAAAACACCAAGGCAAATCAATCAATCAATAAATAAATAAAAGTTTTTTTTTTTTTTTAAAAAAGAGTTCAGCACATATTGTACCCCGTTTACAAGTAGCCTGAATTGTTGGTGTCTTTTTATATATATATAAAACTTTATAATGTTATTCTCAGAAACATGAATGAGTGTAAGACATATGTCTGAGCTTGGAGCAATTTTAATCTGGGCATTCTGTTGCTGTAGCAGATCATGACCCTATAGATTCACTGGCATATTAGCCACATATAGCTTCAGACTTCCTCTCTGTCTTTCTGGCCTATGCATTTAAGCCATATCACACATTATTTTACCTGAGATATGGTTCCAATCCCTAGAAATAGAACATCTAAATGAGGCCATTTTGGATGCCATGATTGTGATGTTGTTATTGATATGTCTAACAAACTCTATATTAGAATGTGATCTACTTTTACTTTTTGATTTTTGGCCATTGCTCATTGATAGAAGTCTGGCAGAATATTCATTTTATGGGGGTTTTTCTTGGAAATTTTGTTTCCTCATTTAAAGTTATTCTATTATCCAGTGCAATGTGGTTTCTTACATTAGGCACTGGATCTTCTAATTGTCCTGGGGAAGAGTATACTCTACTGTCACTGGAAATGATTGAACCATGTTTGTCTTTTGGAATTATGATTGGGGTCCTGTTGATGCCCCCAAAAGGTGTTTCCCAATGGTAAAGGATTACCTTGTCCCTTTTGGATCTACATTCATTGGTTTAATGCCTGCTCTTGCCCCATCTTCTATATAATACAGAAGGAAGGGACCCTCTATTGGGTCATTCCGAGAAGACACATTAATTATAGGAGTGCCCTGTGTACATTTCCTTCTTATATGGCCTGGTTTACCACAGTTTACCTTGATTTCTTTTCATGATATTAGAAATTGCTTGTCCTACCCAAAGCTCATCATCATAATTAAAATACTCAGCATTGATTGTATATGGATTTATTCCACTAAGGGGTGCTGATCTGATCTTTAGAGACATAAAGTATCTTTTTATATTCTAAATTAGCATAACCAAAAGCCAAAAATTGAATTAGTTGTTTTCTAACCTCTGGGTCTGATACTGCCCTGTGCACTGCCTTAGTCAATCTCTGTACAAAGTCAGTATAACTTTTTATTAAGCCTTGCTTGACTTTAGTATATGGCTCAGTTGTTTGTCCTGGGTCTAGTATCTTTTCCCAAGCATTCAAAGTGGCAGTACCACATAACAATAATGTATGCTCATCAAAAGTAGGATGAATTTTTACATCAGCAAACTGACCCTCACTAAGAATATGATCTTGAGAAATGTTAAAACCTCTAATCCTCCCTTGATGTTCAAGGGCCATAGTCTCTTCTCTCAGCCAATTTCTCCATTGTGCATGTTGGCCATAATCTAAGACAGCAACTGTTAGCTGCATCCAATTATTAGCTGTTACTCTAGTTTTTATAGACCAGGCATTTAACAGTTGTTTAACATAGGTGGAATGAATACCATTAACAACTAGATCTCCCATATGTATTGGTTCCCAATTATATTCTATAAATCTTCCTGGATATTTATTACTTGTTGAATTTTTTAACAAGAATGTAAGAACAGTAAATGGATAGATCATAGCAGGGAAAAAAGGAAAACTCTGTACATTTACAACTTTTGGTAAATCATCTCTAACTTCATAAGATATTGGTGATGATTTTTCTAAGTTGTTCTGTGTTGATCCTGCTTTATGATTCTTATCAATTTAAGCAAAATGATCTTCTTATTGTTGAAATTTAGAAATTACTGATTTCTTCAAGGTAATTAATTTTTTCAGTATTTTGCCAATTTTGTGACAATTTATCATTTTCAGTCTGCAAGGTCTCTGTCAATCAAATTAATGTCTCATATTTAGAATTGTTATTAAACCATTTTTAGAGATATAAAATGTAAGATGAAGCTAAAAATTAATATTATTGCAAGAGTGTAAATCTCAAGGACATTATACATATCTTATAAAATTTCATCAGTTGTAGCAACAAAAGATCCTAAAGTCTTGAATGTTTTTTGTCTGCCATGTCATCAAAGAAATTTACTTTGTGAAGAGAAAATGTATTCTTTACCTTAGGCTCTGCTGTCAAATAGGATGGTTATTGATGTAATTGTCATGTTTGACCAGAAGATGTTAAACCAACTAGTCATTGTGTGTAGATTCTGTTCCTAGATTATTGACTTCTGTGGATATGGTCTAATAAAGGTAATTCTTAGAAAGTTAAAAGAGATTGTGACAAACCAATGAGCTTCTTATGCAGCCTAAGTAGGCTTTGCAAAGGAGGTTCAGCAAGTGTAGGGCAAAGGGTGGGAGGGAGGTTTTCAGAGTTTTGGAGCAAAGGGGCACATGCGCTGGTGTGTAGTTGAATCAGCTGTGCATTCTGCAGATCTGCAGTGACATGGGAACAGGTTGAGTAGCTGGCCAGGGTGACATGTGAGACACAGAGCAGAGCTAGTCTCATAGCCATGCTGGTTAGAATTTTTCCCAGGAGAATTGGTGCAGCCTCAGACTGGTGTCTGCAGGAGGGCATAGCTAGGCACCAACATAGGCTGGTGGTTGTCCAGAGACCAGGCAGAGGTGGCTGCGAGTCTGGTGCCTATACTGGGTAAGACTGTGGGATGCTCAGCCATGAGGCCAAAGCTGGGGCAGGAGTGGGAAGGACCTGCCCATAGCGTGGTAGCAGCTACACCAGGTGGGGATGGGCTCATAGTGAGAGAGGGATGGATGGATAGATGAATGGAGAGAGCGGAGGAGGGAGGGAGAGAAAATGAACATGTATCCAATTCATAAACTGCCTTCAGTCATACCTCAGTGATGAACCTTGATGATCATAGGTGAATCCCATACTTACTCTGTATTGGCCATGCCCTTAGGCTACGGTGATACAATTGCTCCCCAATATATAAGGTATTAAAAATTAAAAAATAAATTACCTTTTAGAGGTGATATCAGAACTAGAGATACATTCTTATTTTTATTTTGTTTTTATGAATAAAGAAGTCACGTTTTCTATCCTTGTATATCCTTATTCAAGATTCCTTCCCCCTCCCACCACATCAGGTCATTCTCTCTTCCCCATGACAGCCTATGCTGGAGAGGGTGCAGAGCAAGGGGAACACCCCTCCATTGTTGGTGGGAGTGCAAGCTTGTTCAGCCACTCTGGAATGCAGTATGGTGGTTTCTCAGAAAACTGAGAATCAATCTCCCCAAGGACCCAACAATACCACTTCTGGGTATATACTCTAAGGACGCACAGTCACACTCTAAAGACATTAGCTCAACTATGGTCATAGCAGCATTATTTGTAATAGCAAGAACCTGGAAACAACCTAGATGCCCCTCAACTGAAGAATGGATTAACCAACTGTGGTCCATCTACACAATGGAGTACTACTCAGCAGTAAGAAAAAATGATATCCTAGAGACCCATTCTTAGAACAGTCAATATGCTCATTTTTTCTTTTGTCTGACCTTATCTCTTCCTTCTTCAATGCCCAACAGAGGGAATCAATCAAATCAGAGAGTGTTACAGCTCATTTTATGATATCCAAGAAACTCCACACAATATTAAAAATTTTCATTTCCTAGAGGCCCCTTTTGCTGGGGGAGCAACACTCACAGCTGTCCATATCTTTTCTTCTTTAGTCTAATTCCCATTCTGAAGCCTGTATTGAAACATCCTTATTAAACCAACTAAGCATCTTAAAACACTTTTTAGTTGCAAAGCCACAAATACTGACTCACCCTTAGCTGAAGTCCCTAAATCCCAGGAGATCACCTCAGGTTGCTAAGGATTACAATATGGAGTATGCCTGTCCCTTTAGCTCCAGTAGTCTGGGACCTCATGCTGAGACTCACCTTGAGGAATTATGGATGAGTTTCCCTGCTGGTAACTTAACTGATCTACCCTGCTAAGCATGGATAACTTTTTACTTTGCATTTATTTGCTTCTATTTTTCTTACAGGGAAATTAGCATTTGAAACATGCAGTTGGCACCAAAAATAGAAATCCCTCAGACTGGCCCATACTCCATTTCTGCATTGAATATACCTGCATATACATGGGTTTCTGGGAACACCATTGTAAGAATGAATCTCTCAAGTGTCCTAAGCCACTTTCTTGACTCCAAAAAAGCAGCCCAAAACACAGTGGGGTAACTCCTTCGTAAAAGCAGCACACTGCAGTAAATACCTCCATTGGATCTTTTAGCCTGAGGTCACAAAAACACTTTGCTTCTCAATTTTATGCTCATCTCCTCGGCTTTCTATAAACCAAGAGCACAAATATAAATAAAGGAAACATTGCCTCATTATTTTTACAAAGCTATAGTTACCCTGATACCTAAACCACATAAAGACCCAACAAAGAAAGAAAATTATTGCTCAATTTCCCTTATAAAATAAATGCAAAAATACTCAATAGAATACAACAAAATCCAAGGACACATAAAAAAGATTATCTGCCAGGATCAAGTAGGCTTCATCCTAGAGATGAAGGAATAGCTCAACATGGGTAAACTAATCAATGCAACCCAACATAAAACAGACTTAAAAAGTAAAAACCACATGATTATCTCATTAGATGTGGTAAAGATGTTTGACAAAATTCAGAATTTCTTCCTGATAAAATTTCTGGAGAAATTAGGGTGGATGGGACATGCCTAAACATAATAAAGGCAGTATACGGCAAGCTCATAACCAATATCAACCTCAGGGTCAGTTCTCAACAGCAAACAATGAACAACAACTACCAATATAACTTATATGATTCCAGAATCACCTAATATTTTAAATATTTCTAGCATTTTTCCATATCTGAAGGATGAGAATAAAACTTCTTTATTTTTTTTCTTTTTATTATTATTATGAACAAAGCAGTCACACTTTCTATCCTGTATATTCTTATTCAAGGACCTTTCCCCCTCCCAACACATCAGGTCATTCTCTCTTCTCCACAAGTCTCCCGCACATAAAGCTTCTTTAAATGTCACTCAGAGGTCTGTAGACTATCACGTTTATATTCTACATTAAGATGTACAAGACAGCTGTGAGCAATGCCTTTTAAATGATACACGCAGAAGCAGCATAGCACATTGCTATCCATGTCTTTGTGGTACACAGAGTGGCTGTATCTCCATCATAGCATCTGTTAGCCACCTACCAGTGTACAGGATGAGTGCGGCAAAACTATCCCCCAGTTTTTCCCTAAGATGAGAACACACTTCTCTACTTGGTCATTTATCTGTTTTGTGATGCTGATTATCTTATTATATGAAATAATAATGGGACGTAATCAGGAAGAAAAACTCATGCTCCACTCACACAAACCTTGCCTGTCATAAGTCTGATGGAGGGAAATGTATGGACAGTGGATAGTGGACACTTGCCTTATCCCAGAAGCACACAGGAAGGCATTGTAAAGAAGAAGTACTGTGAAGCTAGCTTTTGAAGCTGCATCATTAGAATGAGGAGGGAGCATGTTTGATGATGATTAAGGCAGGTGGGTGACATCTAAGAAAGATGGCTGTGAGCTTGCCTGAAGATGCAGATAGCCAAGAAATGAAGTTGAGGAAGGCTGGCCTGGAGTAGGGTTTTCAGGACTGAGATGTGCATGAAGCCACTGGGAAAAGGGAAGGGGCTCAGGAGGGCAGCTGTGCCTACAGAAAGAAAAATTGTGGGAAACGGCCTAGAAAGGAAGCAAGGAGAGGGTGTGGGGGAAGGGATGTCCCCACAAGAAGCTATATGCAGGCACTACTGGTCATAGGGATGGAGAGACACAGTTGGTGTGGGCTCTCTGGCTTATGGCCAGAGCACATGCTATGTGAGTATCTATCTGTTTAGGTGAGGGAGGAGGAGGAGGAAGGAAGCCTGGACTGTGAGAACATGAGGGAGAGGAGGAAGGCTTGGTTCAGAGTTCTGGAAGTTATGAAAGTTGCATCTGTACAATGGAGATCCACAAAGTGCTGCCACCTGTGTAGGGTTGGTCATGTCATGTCAGGCCCACTGAAGGAATGTTCCAGCTCCATGGAAGCCACTGAGAGACTGACTAGAGGAAACATGACTTTCTCATGTGATTAAGGTTTCTTAAATTTTATTTAAATTAATTTAAGGCCTTTCTTACCTTCCTCGAAGATTGACATTATGATTGATTGCATTCAAATCAGAGTGATAGTAGAAACTGCAGTGACATTTTCTTGATGGTTAGAATGGCTTTGGTTTCCTTGGGACTATTTGCTGTGTGTGTAGGCATGTGTGTGTGGGTGGGTGGGTGCACGCGCGCGCACGCACCATGCACATACACATGCATACATATGGAGGTCAGAGATGCAGTTCTGATCTTTTTCCTCAGCTACCATCCACTTTGTGTAATGAAGTGGGGTTTTTACTAGGACTGGAAGCGTGCTGGTCAGGCTAGCCTGGATATCTGGGGGGGGGGGGCACTCTGCCTTGCTCCTCCACGCTAGCACTGGATTCCAGGCATTGCATTATGATTCCTGTCTCTTTATGTGTGTCCTGGAGATGAAATTCAGTTCCTTATGTTTGTGCAGCAAGAATGTTACCAATTCAGACATTTCTCGAGCTTTTAAAAGACACCTTGAAGACCTAACACAGCAGCGTTATTTTCTGCCTTGGATCTTTTCCCTTTGTGGGCTGAGAGGACCTGAAGCAGGGAGGCAGGCAGGTCATTTACAGCAAAGATGGTTGCTATTTAGGAGACCTTCTGACTGTGCTTATGAAACCCTGTGTGATTTCCTTTCTACTCTCTCCAGCAGCCACGATGTAGGTGGAATCCGCTCTGCAAAACTTGTTTCAGCAATGACCACCTCTTATGCATTTCCTGGCACAGGCTACCGCAGGGAAGATATTCTGGGGTTGGAGTCGTGACAGAGAGTGAAGTTGTACAGGAAAGGAACACAGGGCATTGGTTAAAACCGAAAGCGAGCAATAGAATAGAAAGAACTTTCTTATGAAGCAATTGGAACTGAAGTTTTCATGACTGGAAAAAATGGACTCAAACTCTCACATCCCCAAACTAGAGATGCTCCTGTTGATAGAGATAACTATGTCTGCATTTTAAGGTGCTGCATCCCAGGGTTGTATTGGCCATGATGGGTGTGAGCATCCTTTATGATTCTCTTTGAGGGAGGGAGCCTACCCTTACCTACCTGCACATAGCCTCATAGGCCTTCTGCACACTCTCAAAATTGCCGAAGTGTTGGGTCTTAGGTTAGAGTACGTATGTGTTCATATTTTAAATTATTTAAAGTTACCTTTTAACTCAGTGAATTTAAATGACAACATAAATAATGCCACTTTCTAAGAGCTGGTGATAAAGACTGGGGTGACACACATTCTTTTTCATATTGCGTCAACATTCCTGGGTCCCTGAGCTTCTGTGGGTGAGAGGCTTTTCTGCATCTGTATCAGCTGGTACTAATCCACTTAAGGGAAATGTGACTCAAAAGCAGGGAGGCATGCCTTCAGTAGGAGCTGATTGTCTGCTGCTTTTACTTCTTTGGAAATTGGACGCCGATAGACACTTGTTGAGATGGCATGATGGTGTGCTCATTGTCAGTGTGTGCCTTTCCTTTAATCATTGGATTCTCAGTTGGTAATGGCACTTGCTCACAACCCTAAGGACCTGAGTCATCCCCAGATTCCACACGTAGGAGGAGAGAACCAACCCCACAAGTTATCCTTCCAACTCATGTGCACTAAGGCATGTGTGTTCAGGAGTGCGTGCATGCATGTGTGTGTGTGAGCGTATGTGTGTGAGTGTGTTTGAGTGTGTGTGTGTATACATATGCTATTAATAAATGAATGTAAAAAAGACCATGGATATCTAACAAAGAAAAAATTTTCCCTTTCTTTACAAGTCGGTAAGAATAATTGTTACCATTATTTAAAAAAGAAAAATCCATCACAGCAATGCAGGAGCACAGAGGCCTTAAGAGTTGTAGTGAGGTGTAAGCCTCCTGAAGTGGGCTCTGGGAAATGAACCTGGGTTCCCCAAAGAGTCTAAGGACTCTGTGCTGCCGAGTCGTCGTCCCATCCCCGTATTTACATGTTTATAAAAGTAAAAACAAACTATTTTTACTAATAATGTCCACAGTAGCAGCACTGGCTAGGAATAGACTGTAACATTCAAAATTAGGTTTTATATATTTCAAAAGAAGAAAAATATCTTTTTTATGTGCAGAGCAACTGCCACTTTGTGCTTTGTTTTCTATTTTACATTTTTGCTCTCTGGTTAGAAGAGCTTTCAAATAATGATTAAGTAAGAATGTGTGTGTGTGTGTGTGTGTGCGCGCGCACATATGGAAGACCAGTGGGGATAAAGTCATTGTGTCAGGATGGTATAAAGCTAGGGCAGTGTCATGGGAAGATCCATTCAGATCTGTTGATTGGCTGCACCAGCAGTATGATTTACCCTCATTTTCCATTTGAGCAGGTCTCTGTGAGTCACCACACTTGAACGACCACTAAAGTAATTTCCTCCTGTGACCAGTTTGATGAGTGTTTACACACTAAGCCCTGAAAGTGATAATTCCCCCACCATTGATAATTTTGCTTATGTTCGGGAAATTTAGCCATCCTTGAGAGTCTAAAAGCAGAACATGACAGCTGGTCCCCTCCAGCAAAAGAGTTTCAACAACTCAAGGATTCTTAGGCCTCCTAAAACCTTTAACTTAACATGTAAAACAATATCCTTTCAAAGATTATTTTAAGATAGTGATCTTAACCCTAACCCTGGGAAAAAAAAGAGAAAATAAGGTTGAACTGTCAAATGTTTCTGTTGAGCAACACTCTAACTTATTCAGACAGTGTGCATCCACTTCCTCATCTACCTATCTAACCATTTACCCAGTGACTGTTACATTTACCTACCCATTCATCCATATATCCATTTATCCATATTATCAGTTCATCCATTCACTTATTCCTTTACTATCTATCCATTCATCTATTTGTCCACCTGTTTATCCTCCTATCTACCCATTCACCTGTCTATCCACCCAGCCATTGATCCATCTGTACACTGATCTATGTACCCATCTATCTACTCACCCATCCATCCATTTATACATATCTTCACATATCCACCTACCCACCCACCCATTTGCCTATCCCACCTGCACATCCTATCACTCATTCTTGAATCATTCATTTGCTTTATCTATCCTCTGACCAATTATTTATTCATCCATTCACAGTCCACTCACTCATGTTTTCACATCTACTCATCTGTCCACACATCTCACTATGTCATGCCTCTGTCCACTTATCCATCACAGTGTACCCATTTATCATATTAATTAATATTGTTATACTAACTTCATAGTTTTTGGTGCAAAGAAAAATATAAAACATTTTAGTAGTTTTGTAGAGAGATAAGAATAAACACACAATTATAATGCAATTTAAATATGTATATATAAACATTTAATAAATGCCTAGAAGCAATAGGTAAAGATCAGGAATTTAAGAAAATTATTAGTCATTGATTATAGAAAAATTACATATGCTTGTCGAACATATGCTCCTATACCTTATAACCTGGGCAATGGAAACCTCTACATTGCCCAGCATGACAAAAACAGAGAAATGAGGATTTCAACTTTGATCGCAGAGCTAAAATAATTCTATGAAAGAAAAGAGTAGTTATTGTTGTGGCATGCATCTCTAATTCCAACAGTTAGGGTGCAGAGACAGAGGGACTGCTGCAAGCCTGCAATAAGCCTAATCCCATTAGAGGCTAACCTGATCACATTAGAGGCTAGCCTAGTCTAAGACTTTGTTTTTATAAAACAACTGATAGACTCAACTGATTTAGAATTTATCTTTAGAAACGCAGGATCTCTATAGCACTTATGTAGAGCAGTGAACATTTTCAGAAAGCTGTGTTTATTGAGAAAGTATGATGTTAGGAAATAAGGGTGTTAACTTTGTTCCTAAGATAACAAGAGATTCAAAGATATGCCTTTAGATGAAAATTTTATTCCCAAAACAGAAACCCATAGCTTTGAAATATGTTCAGTATTAGAAAACCCTCTGTAAGGGAAAGAAGCACCTCAAAGCAGCATCTCACGGTACTGTTAACAGTGAAATGCACAGAGCCCTTTTTAGGATAAACATATGTTCTTTTTCCAGAGAGGAAGCCAGTATCCCTTTCCACAGACAACCTTGCCATTTTGTAGACTTCCAGAGAGAATGGAATACAGATGGATTTATGAAATGGCTGCTTCACACTAAGTCTCAAGTTTTAATTCTTTTGCTATAGATATTTACGGTAAAGCAGAATGCTCATGAAATTGAAATAGTTACTTTCTAAATTCCAATAGGAGATTTTAGTTCCAATGTGTAAGCTTTGTCAGTTTATTATGAGGTTGTATTTTATGACTTCAAAAATAACTAAAATTTGGAAATAGCATAGACATCATATAAATATAGTAAAGTCACAGAGATAAATTATGCCTCAAATGGGCAATTGCTTATCAAATGTGGTTATATAGCAGAAATGTCATGGTGGCCCATTTGTTATTGCATCAGATGTACCGTAGGGAGAAGAGCAGAACCAAGGTTAGCTTGTATTTTCACATGCAGGAAAACTTTAATTAGGTATAAATGAGTTTGATCAATGAATAATTAACTTCTATTAAAGTTTAAGTAGATTGCCTGACCCGGCCACTCTATTTTGGATTTAATCTGGTATTGGTCTGATAATTAGTGTTAAAGGAATTGATGCCACAGGCTGTCCTAGGCCTTCTGCTTAGAAAAGCTGAGTCAGCCAAAAAGTTAATTTTCGAGTCAATGTCTGAGGCTCAGCAACCTGGAGTATGATTTTACTAGAAAACATGACCATCAATAGGTTAATAATTGTTTGCATTTGGGGGTCTACCATCCTTGTGGAAAGGCAGTGGTACCTTGTGAGTGAGTCCCTCATGGCCATTTTCTTGTATTCTCAAGTCCTTAGTACTCACATTTAAGACCTGTTAAGCAGTGGTCTACACATTCATTCATATACCTAATCCCTTTGTCTCATTCCTTTAGTGGATTAGAAACATGTTATTTTCCAGGGATAAAAAGATGAAGTGAGCAGAACATAGAGAGAAGAGAAGATTCATAGTCAGCATATCTGATTCTAGTAGGCATCAAAAGAAATCTTAAGAGTAACCTATGACTGACTCGGGGCTGGGGCATTGGTTCATTGCTTTAAGTGCTGGCCAAACACATATGAAGCACTGTTACAAAATCCCTAGAACCCATGTAAAATGCATGACCTGCCCCACCATATAGGTCCATACACGTGCAAACACACACACAAAACTGAAGTAGAAAAATTAAAATAAATTATTAATCTTACACAAATTACTTTATATTCTTCCCTTTCTTTATATGCCAGCAGAAGGAAAAAGACTTATGGTGCCTGGAGTGCAGAGTCAAGGTTATGCAGAAAACTTAAAGCATTGAAGTACTTGGAAAAATGTTCAGATGAATGGAGATGAATTTGGGCATCTGCATCTTTAGAAACCAGATACATTACTTGGACACAAATTAAAGAAGGAAACAGAGCCATTGGAGATGGAAGCTGGGATAGTTTAAATAGGACCTTCTTTAAAACACAAATAATATTCCATGCAATCATAAAGTTGTAGCAACAGAAAGAAAGCCTTCTGAATAGTCAGTGGGTGATGGGAAAGTTGTTCCTGTACCTCCACTGGTGGTAAAGGCCTTTCAGAGTCACCACAGAGGAATCCATTTGGGGGAGAGGTGTTCATGATTTAGGTGGGGTTGTTGCCTGTCTGCGTTGCTGTGGGACAATACATCTGCATGGTAGAGCAGGGACTGGGAGTGGAGAATGGGAACCCCTAGATAACATTTTAATTCTGGTCAAGTTGGGCTGAGCCCAGGGATGTCGCAATTGCTGCCTCTTATTATTCAGCATTCACCATAGGAAATCTTGAAAGGCAGGCATGGTGGAAGGGTTATTGACAGAAGTTCTAACTCAGAAGCCCTGGAGCAGAAAGTATGAATGGACATGTGACATTGCCTGGAGGGTGGCCACGTCATCTCCCCTCAGACACTCACCATAGACTTACTTCATCTGGGTCCTGTAGGCATACAGATGAAAATTAGAGAGAGTTCTCAATGCCAGGTAGAACAAAGATGGATTGTCAATGACTTGCTGTGCTCAGCCTTCACTGGTCCTGGGAACACCCTGAAGGTAGCCGCGGAGAAGCACTCATCTAGGAAATCATCAAGCAAAGCACTTCTATGGGAGTCTCTGGTAAATGCCAAGGCAAATGTGGTACCAACCACCTCCAGGGAGAAACAGCGCCCAGACAGGTTGTCTGTGGAGGAATCTAGGTCAGGGGAACCTTTGCTAGCAAACAGATGGGCAGGAGGTGTGGAAAGCAGGGAGCGGGAGCAAGGCAGAGACATCCATGGGAATTGATGTGGGTAGATGAGGGCTGGAATGAGCTTTGCTGCTAATCCAGTCAGTCTCCGCTGAGGGGAGCCACCTAATGCATGGTGGCTTTCTACACTGCAGACAGGCATCACCAGTGTGCCTAGCCAAGTCTTTGCATTTTAAGCAACGGAGACTCTACTCTGGATAAAATCTTCATCATGGCAAAGTGGAGAATTCTTTATCAACCTTGCCTGTGTTAAATGTTAGAAAATTCACATTGGAAACCTTGAGCATGTAGAGAATATGCTTTTGTTTTGTTCAACACAATTGGACTCTTGCCTTCATGATGGAGCTATTGGGCCATGCTTGCAACTACCCACACAAACGAAGCTTCTCCGAGAAGCAGTCATGTCAACTCTTCTGCAGCTCTTTGTGAGTTTCCAGCTTTGATTGTTCTCATTGCTTGTGACTGAAGTCATCACAGCTGTCTACCTGCTGGCAGCTCTCAGATGCTAGAATTAGCCCCCAAAGTGTTTTCATGCAGGTAGCTGTTTATCCTGGTACCTCCTGGCTGAGGATTCACGTACTCTGAACATGACCTTCAGGACTCATCTATTGTACAGAAACGCTGTGGGTGTTGCCAGAGGGTAGGTTGTACTGGAGCACTCCAGAATTTTGGTGTGTATTTTCCAGGTGTATCCAGCAGATTCTCCTTCTCAGGATGAAGAGTTAGCAGGAAGTATCAGCACTTTCTCCATAGTATCTCTTCGGCCCTCAATATTTCTGGCAGAGCAAATAATCCAGCCCTTTTACTGGTAATTTCATCCTCTGAGGCTTCTTCTTTTGTTTCACGGGAAGAAATAGAAGAGCTGAGGGAAACAGATCCCATTGCCCAGGGAGGTGACATTTTAACATCCTCCACTGGAATTTAGGTAAAGGTAGTCTTAGCCTTCATTTCTGATTCATAAATTTTATAAAAGTTGAAGACAGGTGGTGAAAATGGGTGAAGCAAATCTTCAGCTTTTCTAAGATCAGAGTGAATTCAAGCTTTCATACATAATAATTTTCATGTTTCTCTGAGGCATAGATAACATGCTGGAGCTATCTATGCAGGCCTAACAACTCGATCAGATGCTATGGTTAGCCTTTATGGCCAGCTGGACTGTTTGGGATCACACAGGAGGAATACTCATGTCTGTCAAAGAGAGTCCTGGGTGGCTTTCTATTGCTATAATAAAACACCATGTCAAAAAGCAAATTAGGGAGGAAAAGGGTTTGTTCAGATTATACTTCCATATTGTGATCCATCATTGAAGAAAGTCAGGACAGGAACTCAAGCAGGGCAGGAACCTGGAGGCAGGAGCTGATGCAGAAACCATGAAGGGGTGCTGCCAACTGACTCGCTTCCCCTGGCCTGCTCAGCCTGCTTTCTTACAATATTGAAGTCTACCAGCCCAGGGATGAACCTACCTGCAATGGGCAGGGTCTTCCCCCACCAATTACAATTTGAGAAAATACCCTATATGCTTGCTTACAGCCTGATATTGTAAAGGCATTTTTTCAATTGATGCTCCATTTGCTCTGATAACTTCAACTTGTATCAAGTTGACATAAATGTAGCCAGCACATGGAGTTTTCAGAGTAACAGAGGATGAGAATCTACCTTGCATGTGGGTGGCACTGCTCCTGGGCTGAGGTCCCAGACTTATTTAAACAGGAGCAAAGGGACCTGAGCACCAGCGTTTGTCTCTCAGCTCCTGACTGTGAACACTTGTGACCAGCTGCCTCATGCTCCTGCCCCCATGCCTTCCCCCAGTGGTGGCCTGTACCTCTGAACTCTGCTTCATAATAAAGTCTACCTTTCTAAGTTGATTTGGAACATCAGTGAGTAAATCAATGAACGCATCAACTTGCACATCTCACATAGATTGGTTAATTCTGAAACATGTCTGCACATATAAAGCCATCATTAAAATTATAATAAGGAACAAATCCACTACTCTTGAAACTGTTTTGGCCTCTCTTGAATCTGTCTCCTGCCTTCTCAGTCCCAGGAAGCTGTCAGGGCTAGCCTCTGTCTCCTTCAGAATCTTAACACAATTAACTCTAATTTCACCCTATCTTTTGGACACAGCCAAGTTATGATCTCTTTTGCAACAAGAATGAATTGTTTATTTAATTTGTTACTCAGTAGCATTCCACAAAATGAATGTAACATTATCTGTTTATCAACTCACATTGTTTCACAGAGAAAGCTGGCTTGACATGACTGTATGTGCTGTTCTGAGCAAGCAATCTCTGCTTTGCCACTGGTGTTAGGAGGGCAGGGCCTTCATCAGAGGAAACGTGAAGGTTTGGAGGTTTACATTTTTTGTTAACTACTGATCATCTTTTGGAAGTATTTGTGCCATTGTGTACTTGCAGTGACAGTATGGTTCAGGCACAATTGTCCAACATTTTCACTAAAAGTGTCCATGGTAGGTGTATTTAATTTTTGTTATTCTGCTATATGTCTGTGACCACATGATGGTTATTTTCCTGCCTCTGTGTGAGCTAAGGACTTTGCCTGTGAATGCTTGCCTAACATATTGATTCTTTGGTAAACAGTAAATATACATATCATATGTCTTTATACATATTTGAATGTATGTTAATAGCACTCTTTTAGTAAGAAGAAAACAGTGAAATAGAAAATATTAGAGCATTAGTTATTCCTTGGTGATGTCAAGGACATTTTTCTGAATCAGATAACAGAAAAGTATTTTACCATTTTTTTTAACTTCCTACAATGTAAAATTACAGAGGCAATAGGCTTTTGAATTTCAAATGTGTAATCTCCATGACTTTAGACTGCAAATCAAACTCTTAAAAAATGAAATCAAAAGCCCATTTTGTTGTTCGGCACTTGCTGTATGTGAAGGGTGGAGGTGGAGGTGGATACGCTGGCGTGTTTCCTGCTGTGGTTTGAGACTGAGATGCTCTCCAAGGCCTCCCATGTTAAAGGTTTGGATATCAGTGGTACACTTAGTAAAAGCTAATTGGACTACAACTGGTCTCATCTTATCCTTGGCTAGATTCATGATTCCTTGGCACAGCTAAGAATTGGAAGAGTCCAGAAGGCTGGATCAAGTTGAAGGATATAGGTCATTGAGGACATGCCTTGAAAAGGTTTGTGTGTTCTCTCCCTCCCTCCCTCCCTCCCTCCCCCCCTCCCTCCCTCCCTCTCTCTTCCCTCTCCCTTCCCTCTTCATACTCACTCACTCATTCTCATCTCCCATTTAGAAAGAGCCAGGATAGAGGGGAAGATGAATGAACTTCACAATGACAAGGCAGGTGCTGTCATGATTTACTAGATGAATCTTTGAAGGGTTTTCTTCCTTTATAAAATGATTTACATTGCACAGTGTTAACACTGAATGCCATTAGCTAGTAAATTCTGTGAAAAATCTCACATTGCCTGTCTCCAAGAGCCCTGGACTCTCTCAGTGGCTTGGAGGTGAGGCAAGGCATATGCTAGGCCTTGGCTTAAAAGCCTCACCATGTGGATGTAGTGGAGACTTTAGTCTATAAACTGGGGCAATAAGAGGATTCATAAGGCAGGGAGGTATCAGCCCGAAGATTCAATAATGGAGCCTCTCAGAGCCTTTGAAGATGTTTTTATTCCTATTTCTCTTTTCCTATGGAAGTTTATGATCATAAAAATGTCAAAAAAAAAAAAAGAGAACAGGGAGGCAAGGGAATCTTTGACTATATGTGACATGAATTAATACAGAACATAAACAGTTGCTGTTTTCTTTGTTTTTATTTATTTAAAAAGTTTTTTTGTCTATATTTGCCTTTGCTTCCCGTCTCTTTCCTCCCCCCAGTTCCTCCCAGTCCTCCCTCAGCCTCCCCCATCCCATCCCCCCATCCATTCCCCAAGTTGGGCAAGGAGTCCCAAGGTGAGTCTCAGTTTAGTCTGGCATATCCAGTTGAGGTAGGTCCCAGTTCCTCATTCCAGTGTTAAGGCTGGGTTAGGTGTTCCTCTGTAGGGAATGGGCTCCAAGATGCCAGTTCATGCACAGGAACATAGTCTGATCCTACTGCAAGAGGCTTCATCTACTGTCCTCGTTATTTGACAGTCATCTACCTTTAGAGGGTTTAGTTCCTTTCCCTGAAGGTTCCTCAGTTATCATTTCAGAGTCAGTGAGCTCCCAATAGCTCCAGTCAGCTTTCTCTGTGAGTCTCCTCCTCAAGATCCTGGTCATTTTGCTCATATTCTCTCTCTCTCTCTCTCTCTCTCTCTCTCTCTCTCTCTCTCTCTCTCTCTCTCTCTTCTCTTTTTTCAGTTGGACCTGGAGTTCAACCTGGTGCATAGATATGAATCTCTGCTTCTGCCTCTATCCATTGCTGGATAAAGGTTCTATAATGACAGTTGAACTTGTCATCATTCGATTATATGGGAAATCCTGTTTAGGCATCCTCTCTACTATTGATTGAAGTCCTAGCCAGGGACATCTTGTGGGTTCTTAGAGGTTTCCTTATCACTATGTTTCTTTCTAACACTACAGTGGCTCCCTCTATCAAGATGTCTGCTTCTTTGTTTTCCCTCTTTGTTGCTCCTCTCACTCAACATCTTCTCTCATGATTTGTTCCCACCTCTCCTTGCTCATTCCCCTTTATTATCTCAATTTACTCAGGAGATCTTCTCTATTTCCCTTTCCCAGGGAGATCCCTGGATGTCTCTCTTAAATTTCTCCTCTTACCTAGCTGTTCAGGGGTTGTGGTTTTGAGCCTGGATATTCTTTATTTTATGTTTAAAATCTACTTATGAGTGAGTATTTATCATGTTTATTTCTCTGGGCCTGTGTTACCTCACTCAGGATGATAGTTTCTGAATCCATTCATTTGCCTGTAAATTTTAGGATGTCATTTTTTTTTTCTGCTGAGTAGTTCCATTGTGTAGATGTACCACAATTTCTTAATCCATTCTTCAGTTGAGGGACATCTAGGTTGTTTTCAGGTTCTGGCTATTACAAATAATGCTTCTATGAACATAGTTGAGCTAGTGCTTTTGGAGTGCAAATGTGCATCTTTGAGTATTTTGAGTATATGACTAATAGTAATATTGTTGGATCATTGGGGAGATTGGTTCTCAGTTTTCTGAAGAATTGCCATACTGCTTTCCAAAGTGGCTGTACAAGTTGACACTCCCATCAGGAATGGAGGAGTATTCCCCTTGCTCCACATTCCCTCCAGCATAGCTGTCATCTGTATCTTTGATCTCAGCCATTCTGACAGACGTAAGATGGTATCTCAGAATCGTTTTGATTTGAATTTCTCTGATGGCTAATAATGTTGAACAATTCCTTAAGTGTCTTTCAGCCACTTGTAATTCTTTTGTTGAAAATTCTGTATTTAGCACTGAACCCCATTTTTTAATAGGATTGCTTGGGTTTTTGGTCTCTAGTTTCTTGATTTCTGTATATATTTTAGAGAGAAGTTCTCTATCAGATGTAGGGTTGGCGAAGATTTTTTCCCATTCTATAGGGTGTCATTTTCCCTTATTGACCATGTTCTTTGCCTTACAGCAAGCTCCCAATTTAAGGAGGTTTCATTTATGAATTTTTGTTTTTAGTGTCTATGGTACTAGTGTTATATTTAGGAAGTGGTCTTTGGTGCCAATGTGTTCAAGGATATTTCCCATTTTCTTTTCTATCAAGTTCAGTGTAGCTGAGTTTTTGTTCAGATCTCTGACTCACTTAGATCTGAGTTTTGTACAGGGTTATAAATATGACTCTATTTGCATTTTCTACATACTACTATCCAGTTATGCCAGCACCATTTGTTGAAGATACTATATTTTTTATTGTATATATTTGGCCTCTTTGTCAAAAATCAGATATTCCTAGATGTGTGGATTAATGTCAGGGTCTTCTATTCAAGTGTTCTGCAAGTCTATTTTTATGCCAGTACCAGGCTGCTTTTATTACTGTAGCTCTATAGTAGAGCTTGAAGTCAGGGATGGTGAATCTTCCTGAAGCTCTATTAATGAACAGGATTGTTTGGGGAAACCTGAGTTTCTTCTTACTTCATATGAAGTTGAGTATTATTCTTTCAAGGTCTGAAAAAATTGTTTTGGGATTTTTATGAGGATTGTATTGAATCTGTAGATGGCTTTTGGTAAGATTGACATTTTTACTATGTTGATACTACCTATCCAAGAGCATGGGAGATCTATATATTTTGTAATATCTTCTTCAATTTCTATTTTTATTGACTTAAAGTTCTTGTCAAAGAGGTCTGTCACTTCTTTGGTTAGAGTTACCTCAAGATATTTAATGCTATTTGAAGCTATTACAAAGGGTAATGTTTTCCTGATTTCTTTTTCAGCCCTTTTATCATTTGTGTATAGGAGGGCTATTAATTTTTTTGAGTTAATCTTATACCCTGATATATTGCTGAAGGTATTTATCAGCTGTAGGAGTTCCCTGGTAAAATTTTTAGGGTCACTTACGAATACTATCATATCATCTGCAAATACAGATAGTTTGACTTCTTCCTTTTTTAAGTTTGTAGTCCCTTAATTTTTTTAAAATATTAATAATATTGTTAATCACATGATGATGCATCAGTTCCAATTCTGAGCAAACATTCAAGAAAGGCATTAAATCGTATGAGAAAGAGATGTTTGATTTTCATGTTAATTGAAAAACTGTTCTCAGTAGTCAAAGTATGGAAATATGTGCAACGTTCCTGGGTAAACAGATGCAAAAAGTGGGGACAGAAGGTTATCCCATAGATAGAAGTAAAGAAATCTCTTCTCAGGGCAACTTGAGTGAACCCAGGAGAAGTCATTTGAGGGAACTAAACAAACCAGAAAGTCAGATACCCTATAATCTCCCTAATATGTGTAGTCTATAAAAGTCCACTTCAGGGGGCATCTTTTCAAGAATTTGACAAGAGAGTGTGGGTGGATATGATAAAATATTTACATGTATAAAAATTTGCAAAAAATAATATTCAACAACAGCTTCAACAGATCAAATGTCCATTCCATGTTAATAAAGAACAGGATGGAGATGAGCAGAGGCAGGAGGAAGGGGGATGGACATCTCCAAGTAGCATGCAAAATTAGACAGATGGGGTCGATCCTGAAGACTTATAATACAACAGAACACCTGCAATTTCTAATAACCTTTATCCTCACAATTGCTAAGAGGTTACATGGACATCATAAACGTCCTCATTCCAAGGTATATGCCAGGTGTATATTTGCTGGTTATCTTGACTTAATCCTACATGCACACGCCTACAACATATATGTGTGTTTATAAATTTTATACATACTTACACACATCATGGTCTTGTCAGTTATATATTAATAAAGTTGGGTTAAAGCTAAAGTCTCTCACACTGTAAGATAAGAAAATAGGTTAGAAGAGAAAATTGAAATATCCAAGCAGGATAGATGAGACAAACAGGTGCAAGAGAACATGAGAGAGATCATCAATGGTATCAGAAAGGAGATGAGGCCAGAGTGAGAATGCAGGAAAGGAACTGGTAAGTGTGCTTACTCCTCATCCTGCCCTCCATCTCTCTTCCTTCCCAAGTTCATGTAGGGTTTCCCTTCATGCTGTAGGAAGCACTGCAAAGGTAATTGTCCATGGATTTCACTGATGAGGTTTATACTCCCACCCTATGCATTTATGACTCTGCATCAGATTTAGTGCTTGTGTCCATGAGTTCTTTAGCCTTAAATTAAAATGCACAAATCCAAAGTAATAAAATATGTTTGTATTGTACATGAATGGGCTCTTGCTTGCTGTTATTTCCCAGGCGAGATGGTTGCACCGACACAGTATTTGTATTTTACTAGGCATTAAAAGCTGTGCTGATGAGTCTTAGGACAACTTGATACAAGCTACAGTAATCTGAAAAGAGGGAAGCTCAATGGAGACAATATTTCCATAGCATCCAGCCGTAAGGCATTGTCTTAATTAGTGATCAGTAGGGGAGAGCCTAGCCCATTGTGGGTGGTGCCATCGTTGGGTTGGTGGTCCTGGGTTCTATAAGAAAGCAGGCTAAGCAAGCCAATAAACAGTACCCTTCCATGGTCTCTGCATAAACTCCTGCCTCTAGGCTTCTGTTCTTTTGAGGTCCTGTCCTGAATTCCGTAAATGATCAGTGATATGGAAGTGTAAGTCAAATAAACTCTTCTTTCCCCAAGTTGTATTGGTCATGGTATATTATCATAGTAATAGTAACCCTAACTAAGACAAACAGCATCCAGAAATATCAATGACTATGAGGACATTATTGGTCCTACCCAATGACAAGGGTAATTTGTAGAAGGGACTTGAATGTATAAACATTATGCATGCACTTTTGTGACTAACAGTCATCATCTCCTCCCAAGATGATAGCCCGTAGTGACCTTATCTATTTTACTTTTCTCTATGTGATTTGGGCCTGGCATCTTGACTTCTGCTGAGGAGTCTTGGACAGTCACTTGTACTCGTAGTGGAACAAATGCTTTCTCAAGCCTATCAGTAACTCTGTTTTAAGCTCTGGCTGCAGGCTGCTTATTATGACTATTCCTAGGTAATGAAAATACAACTAATAGGATTCCAAGGTATGAACTCTCCAAACACTTCTTACACACGGCATGG
Organism: Sigmodon hispidus; assembly: GCA_004025045.1. NCBI lineage: Eukaryota > Metazoa > Chordata > Mammalia > Rodentia > Cricetidae > Sigmodon > Sigmodon hispidus. The sequence continues at coordinate 35,579 of PVIH01001129.1, read as the reverse complement.
CATGTATGTAATGTGTCCTAGATTCATGGCTTAGCATATGCAGAGTCTTAGGAACACACACACACACACACACACACACACACACACAGCATATTCAGGAGTAAAGCCTGCTCTAATGAATTCAGCTTTACGTAGGTCTAACTGCAGTGAACATGAGTTTGTGTGACTGTGCCTCCTGGAGGAGAGTCCTGGGCACAGTGTTCCAGGATAGCTCAGGGCTATTTTATTGCTTAATGGTCTAATATGTCTTTCCATTTAAATGCACCAGTCTGTGTGGCAGAGCTCCTCTTTCTCCCAGAACACAGTGCCCTGGGGAGAGATTTCCTTCAGTGACACTTTGGCAGCACTGGTCCCTTTTTATGACTTCTTTTCTGGGCATATTACTCTGCCTTTTTTCTATATAAAGCAAGCTGTTTGCTGCATTTCCTAACAAGCATACATTTTATACTTATGATTGAGCTCAATGCTCCCTCAATCTTCAGGAATAGACACTCATGAGAAGGAAAAGATTCACTGAGATGGTCAAGAAGACATTTCGACATTACTTTGCAGTGTACACACATGGATGTTCACTTCCCAGAAGCATTACAAGGAATGAGTATTCTAGGGACTCACTGGCGCTGCCCTCTAGACTTCTGGTCTTTTGTAGTTTCTGGTGGGCACTAGAAAACTGGCAATATGTATTTTTTGTTTTATTTACTTTTATTTATTTATTTTGTTTTATACGTTTAAATGCTTTGCTTGCACGTGTATCTGAACCATGAACATGTCTGACTCCAGTGGAGGATGGAAGAGGGTGTTAGATCCTCTGGAACTGGAGTAACAGATGGTTATGAGCCACCACCCTTGGGTGCTGGGAATCAAAACTGGGTCCTCTGCAAGTGCAGCGATTGCTCTTAACCACCGGGCTATTCTCTTCATTCCTCATTTTGCCTTTTTGTGAAGTTGAGACTAAATAGTTGTTTCCAATCATCTCAATAGAGATAAAAAAGAAAATATATTTTTCTTCATTTTATCTTCTGAGCTGTTCTAGACATTACATTGAAGTTTCTCAATTACCATTTTTTCCCTTTCAGGAATTTCTGCTTTGTGCACTTCATTTAGGCCTCAGGTACATAGGGTAAATATTGAAATATAAATGGATTTAAAATTTTCATATAAAATGCTTTCTTGTAAATGAATAATGTAAATCTATACTGGCTGCCTGGACAGATCCATAATATTTACTAATGGGTGGAATTTTAGTATGAAAGATTTAAAATCTTGGACTATTTCTGTTCTGAATGAAGATATCCACCCAGGCTGGCTACTTTGGTTAAAATTATTTTCCAGCATGATTTTATGTTACTGCCTCTCTGAGGTTTGAGAGGCCCTGCACTGAGGCATGAGAGGTAGGAACCAGAGGCGGGTGGTGCAGGAGGCTGGCCTGCACTGCGGTGGGAAGACACACTAGTAAGCAGCCATGATCACAGGGTGTGACACACTGGGAAGGGGACTTAATTCATTCTTGCTGTGGAAGGGCATATGGGAATGAAAAGATTTTTGAAAGAAAAAATTTGCCACACTTAAGTTGAGAAGGCAAAGTGGTCAAAGATCATGGAGAAGTAGATGTCCCTCCATCTGAATAATAAGGCTTAGAAAAACTCGTGTGATTTTGTAACTAATTAGGTAACTAATGAACATTTACTTAATTGTAAATACATGTTACAAAGGTCTTCACATTAAATACCTTTTGGAATAGTTTATGTAGGAGATCTTGATCGAAACCCGCTTACAATCCAGTAAGTAACGCTTTCCATTAGGGTTCAGTGAAAACTCACAAAGCAATGAGGTATCCATTGGATATCACTTTGCAGTGTGTGTGGGGTGTGATCTGGAGATACAGGCTTGAGGCAGGAAAGAGCTTATTTTCTGACAGTATACGAGAAAAAGAAAACATTCACAGATCATGCCGATCAACTGGTTCAGCTGTAAATGACAGAATTCAAAAGTAACATTTAAAAGGTTGTCCCAGTATCAGAAAGACTTAATGTCAAATATGTCTTCAACAATCTGTGTTTCCACACCTGGCCCCTGCTCACCTCATTGGCAGCTTGATTTTTACTCAAGTCTTCCTTCTGATATGAGGAAAGAGGACCTTAACAGCTCCAGTCACATAAATTTCATATTCTAACCTAACCCTAACCCTAACCCTAAGGAAGAAGTAGGTTGGCTTGGATCACCCACACTGGGTTTTACAAAGAGGCAATGGTTGACCTGTAATAAGACCCTCAAAGACTGCACTCCATAAATAACCACTGAACATCAGAGTTTTCTGGAACTGAATCCTGAGTCTGAAAACCTGAGCCCAGTAGAGGCTGCTGTACCATGGAGGGAGGTGAGCAGATCTGACTGCTATGATGGGCCAGTGATTGCTGATCCACCTTGAGAATTATAGAGGTATGGGTACAAATCAGATGATATTAAAGTTTTACTTTTCTGTGTGATGTATTTTTTTTTATCAGACATTTCAATTGCTACCCTGACAAGGCTTTTTGTTTTTAGCATTTTTGATAATAATTTTGACATTTTTGTGCTTTCAAGGAAGGGATGTCTTGCTTTTCTGGTGCTTTGATTGATGATAGTTCTCAAAGATGATAAAATCCTCGAGAAGGCTGAAAGAAATTAAGATCTCAAATGACCTGTAGCTTCAGAATGACATTAGTGACATAAAATCAAGCAACAGAAAGACTCCTACTATACATGGCTAAGGCTGTTTTCTTCTGAAATATTACACTCTTCCTTCATGTTGTGATTAACTGTGTCACCACTCACTGAGTGTTGAAATCTTCAAATCAACAACCAGCTCTCTGTGGGTTCAGTTTCTCAGGGTGCAGAACTGGAGTCACATGTGGTTGACACAACAGTGTTCTCTTGTCCCAGCCAAGACGTTATCAGAAAAGGCACCAACAGCAGACTCATTGTCTGATGCTGTTTTGGTTTCTCCCTGTTTATCAGAAGAAGCTTCACAATCATTTTCTCCACATCTGACACTTCAACTTATGACAAATAATTGGACATGCTGAGTATCTGGGGAAAAGATGATACCAAAGGCTTTTGGACCATTCCATGGAGATGGGGTGTAGCTCAGTAACAGAGCACTTACTTGCTTAGTGAGTGAAAGCTCTGGGTCAGATACCAGGCACCCACTACCACCGCAACAAACCCAAGAACAAAGTCAAGGACACACATAGGACAATATTAAAACAAGCCAGCCCTCTGCATGCTCTGGTCATCACTACAGATTGGATAGCTGTTTGGGGAAACATACCTTTCTCATGCCATGGAAACCCAAGGAAACAACCTTTGCTCAAAATGATCATTTCTCAACAGCTGCTTTGCTTACATCAGAGGCTGGTTCTAACTAGTTTAGCATGGATAATTTTCATCTTTGAGAAAATCATCTATTCTCCTTTCTGCAGGATTCTGGCTACTTTCCATTTGGATCTTGTTAGTGTCAAAGTGAAGGATGGTTTACACAACATTGGGCAGAGACTGAGGCTGGGATACTTCTGGCTGCAGCCCTGTGAAAGGATTCACACATTTGTACAAACAGGAGTTGCCTGCATAATAAAGCAGTACTGTGGGGTAGTATGTCTTAGATCAGCAAGGGTAGGTACATCGGAACCAAGTGCACCTTTCCTTTCCTGGTAGAGTGCTAAGCCCTTTTCCATAGCAAGTGGGAATTTAGGCAAATAGTTTAATTTCAATATGCAGAATTGATATTTTTAATCTAGCCAACTTTGAGCTAAGGGGCTTTATTACCAGGGAACTGAATAATTGAAATTATTAAGGTAATAACCTGTATAATTTTATAAAATGCCATTTATTAAATGTATTCTTCAATAGCATTCAATGAGCTATGCACATTTTATAATGTGAAGGCCTTCACCAGAACATCTCCAGGTATTTTCCGACTCCCATGGTGAGGGCTGCACAGGACCTGGATGGAGCTCTGCTTAGTCTGTGTCCTGGGCTGCTTCAGATTACTTTCCAGCCCTAGAATCAAGCCAAGGCTTTTCTTATCTGCTTATGAGGCAGTCAGGAAAGCAACACCAGCCAAGACCAGAGGAAAACTTCTAACTTACTGAGGACCAGGGAGACAGGCCGGCACACAAGGGAAAGAGTGCCTCCCTGAAGCCATCAGTGTGTTCCATACCTGCTGTCCTGTGCCTGTGCCTTGGCCCCTTCTATTGACGATCAATGTGCAAAAGCAAAAACCTGAAATGAGAAGAGACTTATTTCTTCCACACTTTGAGACAAACTTTATAAGCACGTCCTATCAAACACTAGTTTTGTACCCTAAAGATTTCTTTTTTGTTCTGACTCATTTCTCCTGGGATTAAGAAAAAAATGAAACAGCAGCAAATTTAAGGTTATACCTGTGTGTTAGGTGCTGATTTTCCTATGAAGTATTAAACTTTGGATAATAGTATATCGATTAAATTTGCTTCCACTACTTACATGCATCACTGAAGAGGTTGAAAGAACATTTATTACTTCATTTTACAGCTTGGCCAGAGAAATGAAAAGAAGGAGATGTGAGAAATTAAAGAGCTCACTGAGTAAGCCAAAACAACATCTCAAATCCCCCAAATCCCAAACATCTTGCCAAAATCAGCCTTTGACTTTCGTTTCCATCTGCACCACACACAGGCTTTGCTGTTGTATACTTGCTTTCCCCATGCTCACTACACTGAAATACACTGGCCAGAGAAGGCTTTTCCGTCTTCTGAGTCCATGCACTTAATCTCCAGCTGCTGGTCTTGGTAATCTTGCTGTCTCTTTCTGATCTCCCATTTCCCATCATGCCTTTCTCTCATCACTGTGGTGTCCCCACACCTCAGCTCTCTCTCTCACTGGTCCAGGTTAGACCCTTGTCTTTTTACTATATAGGTGTTAACACCCATCACACCTGTGCAAACACCTCTCTGCCCTTCTTTTGATTCTGTCTTTTTCTATCATAGTCATCTTCAGGAAAGCAAATGTTCTGAGAGGAGAGATGGTGCCGTAGCTTCGAGCCTGGCAAAATGCAGTAGCCTAGGTTCTGAGAATATACCTCACTGCAAGGAAAATTTCACAAGGTCTGCTCAGTGCTAACAGTAGTGGCTTCTCTGTCCATGTCAGGAACAGCAGGGTACTAGACAGGTGGGTGAGGCAAGAGGTCTCTGTGGACTCCTAATACAGCCATCTGAAGTGTATGGTGCCTGAGCCTCATTGTCTGACTGTACCATTGAGAATTTCTGTTTTTCCATTGTACTCAGTAATTGCTATTCAGTCATATGTGTGTTACTTCATTCTTAAGGTCTACACTGCCATGCTTCCATTTTTCTCTAGGCTTCCCCCGACCCCAAGGGATAAATTTCTATAGAGTGCAATGTACAGTTCTTAAAGGCACAGTTAGGTGAGTATGGACAATTTATAATCAGCACCTTCACGAGAGTCAGAGCATTTCCATTACCCTGGGAAGTTTATCTATGGCTGTTTATATTCAATTCCAACAAGACAAAGTAGTCTTCTGAGATTTGTAAAATTTCATATAAATACTGCATGTGACGGTGGAGCCATCACATCAGGTTGCCTGTTGGTGGTGTACTTACCACACTGGATTGCAGGAACACAAGCTAAGATTTTCACCCAGCAATGATATGAAGAATAGCAAAGAAGCACTCTGCCCTTGGGTGTGTGAGACCACAGGATCACATCATGTGTACACTTGTCAGAGTCAGCTTCTTCCACTCTCCGTGATAATTTGAAATTTATTCACATGCTTGATGTATTGATTGCTGGTGAGTGTGTGCAGGTGATTCTTCTCATTAGTGTTAGCCACATGCTGTTTAATGAGCAGGACCAGGGCAGAATCTACAAGGTGGCTAACACAAAACGACCCTGTGTTTAGCGCATGCAGTCTGGCAGTGCATGGAGTCAATTTGTTCTTTTATCAGCAGTGATAATTTTGCTCATTTTGCCAGAGCCAGGTCTCTCAGGACTGTTTGTTGTAAGGTTATGGGTCTGTTTGCTAATTAGCATCTTGACAGGAGATCCCTCAAAGTTGGGTTAAGCTGCTGTGTCTGCTGAGATGCTCCATCTACTGTTTGAAGTATGTTGATGATTCTGTCTGAAAGAAAGACTCTAGCTAGAGTGGTTAGTATGGGAGAATTTCTAATGTGAGTCTATTGTTTGGGAGGCTATGATACAAATTATCTTTTACTGCAATATAGAACTATGCATTTCAGATTTAACATAACTCCTTGATTTGTGGAGGCTATTAGCAGTGGGATTCTTTGTGATTTCACAGTGCCTCATTGTTGCTCAACTCTTTTAATTTTGGCATGAGAATGCCATCTGGTTTCTTTTTATACTGTCCAGAGTACGCCATGGATTTGGTGTTTTCTGTATTAGTAAATAGTAATATTTGGAAGTGCAGAGTTAGGACCTGAATGTGCTCACTGCTTCATCTGAGCAGAGTTCTAGAAAGCACACAAGAATCTCAGTTATACCTGTAAGTGTTAGTGTCAGTATGGATATGTACATCTTCCTGTCATATTATAAGTTCATATTGATTTTCCAATTTCAACCAAAAGGTTTATTCTTATCCTGTTCATTTTTATATTAGATACTGAAAAGTCTGTGTACCAGCCTTTTTCTTTTGAGCCACCAACCAGTTTCCAAATCATAATATGGAGAACCACTATTAATTTTGAATGCTTGGCCTTAGCTTATTTCTGGCTAGCTCTTTTAACTTAAATTAACCTGTCGTTTTCTTTTCTACCTTTTGCCTCAGTGGTTTTTTGTTTTGTTTTGTTTTTCTACCTTTTACCTCAAGCTTTTTGTTTTGTTTTGTTTTGTTTGTTTTACATTTCTTTCCTTTTGTATATCTTACTTGCTTTTCAGGTGTCTGTCTGGTGGCTGCCTGGCTTCTTGCCCCAGACATCTCCCTTATTCTCTCTCTCTCCTCCTCTTCCTCCTCTTCCTCCTCCTCCTCTTTAGACTCTCTGCTCACCAGCCCCACCTATCCTTTCTCTGCCTAGCTATAAACTGTTCAACTCTTTATTAGACCAATTAAGTGCCTTAGGCAGGCAAGATGAAACAAATACATCACATCTTTACATAATTAAACAAATGCAGCACCAACAAATGTAGCATGCCTTTACATATTTAAAATGATATTCTGAAGCATAAACAAATGCAACAGAACTTTACCTAGTTAATATTGTATAACAATCCTGGTTTTATCTATCTTCATTTACCATATATGTGTGTGTATTCATCTGTCTATCATCTATATATCCATCTGTCTATCATCTATTATCATCTATGTGTATGTATGTACAACACATACAATATATGTACAGAGACATGAAAACATACATATTTTAGTGCTTGAGACCAAACTCAGGTCCTTACATACATGTCACCTCCATCTCTGCATCTGCTTTCTTAAGCATTTAGTCCTGAAGCAGAGAAAGACTCATATTAAAAATCTTTAATCCCTTCTAATGGGGAAGAAGGAAAGGCCTAAACAGCAGAGTTCATTTACTTACATTCCCTTTTTTTGTTCATTCTGAGGATATGTTATAAAAATAAACTGTCTACAGTTTTCCTTGGTCAGCTACAGTGGCTTTGCCAGTATGACTACTTCCCCCACTAGAAATATAATTGTACTGATTTCATTTTGTGTTTTAGGCTTAGACTTGACTTTATAGTTTTTATGATTGCATCTATAAAATCAGAAGTTGCAAAACAGTACATTAAATAGATGCTCCACACTCTCATTTCTTTTCCTACCTTTTGTTCTTTCTATCCAGAATTTGTTTATATGTACCCCCTTTTACATATTGGGGATTAAATCTAGGACTCATCCAGTACTCTATCATTGTGCCACATCTCATACTCACCCTGAGTTTTCTTATGTGGGAGTTACAAGAATATCTTTATTTTCTGAATTCCACTTTCAGTCTTAAAGATCACAAACCTACAGATACACACAGTCTCATCTTACCCCCATTAGCAACACACCTTGCACCTCTTTCCTGAAAGTGTGTGCATCTGCTTCTCATTATCTCCTGAGCTGCATAGCACCTTCAGCAGAGGACCGACCACCTTTTCATTTTCAACTGCTGTGTGTGGGGAATTGGTTGTCTCTAATAATTGGCAATTATAAATAATGTTGCAGTGAGTAATTTTGTGCATATGTATGTTGAGGGGTGTCTTCAGGGTAAATTACCAGACTTGGGGTTGCTAAACCAGAATATAAATGCTAAGTGGGGTTGCTAAATATTACATGAACCAATTTGCATTTCTACCAGAAGTATATGAAAGTGTCTTTCCCTGAAGCCTCAACCAAAATGTGTTACCACACTTTAAAAGATGTTGACACCTTAGTAGGTGAAAAATAACACTGGAACAATTATTGCAAATTTTATTGTGGTTATAATTTGCATTTAATGTATTACACCCATTTTAATTATATAGTTTGACTTTAAAATGGTATTACTTTATAAATATTTTTTAACTTTATTTATTTATTTGCCTTGGTGTTTGCCTGGAACTGGAACTACAGACAGTTGTTAGCTGCCACGTGGGTGCTGGGAATCGAACCCGGGTCCTCTGGAAGAGCAGACGGTGCTCTTAACTGCTGAGCCATCTCTCCAGCCCCAAAATGGTATTACTTTAACAGAATTTTATTTATTTGGTGTGTATGTGTTTACTCATGCCAAAGTACACAGGGAGGTCAGAGAATTCCAGAAGTTACTTCCTTCTATGATGCGGGGCTCAGTTAATGAGTTCAGATCTCTAGGCTTGGTGGAAAGTGCTTTTACTCACTGAGCCTTGCTGGCCTAGTGTGATAACTTTTAGATACCTGAAAAATTGAGTGACGAGTATATTCCTTCCCCAAATGTTTTTGTGCACCTCTGTTGTATTCTTCTTTTGTATACTAAGGACTAGCAACTGTATGCTATTAGGAACTCACCTTTCCTATTGTACAGAGTTGTAGCATTACTATTTTAGAACCGTCTTCCACTGAACATAATGATTTGCATCCATCCACACAAAGCTGTCAAGTGTTGCTGATTAGTGACAAAGACTATTGCATGTGGACATTCCATGGTTTGTTCATCTGGCCACCTACATGGGCGTGGGTAATTGTGTAGTTAAGTTTTGCCCATGAGAACAAACACTCTATGAGAAGTTACTTTAAAGATGTCACATAAGCCACACTTGGTGGTACACCTGTGTGAGTTCAGCACTGTAGAAGCTGAGCATCATGAGCTAGAGGTCATCAGTCTACATAATGAGATGCAGTTTCATTAGAAACTTGTGTGAACACATACCTTATTTAGGGATGGTTAGATGGGAGAGGTTTATGTCTTGTCAAGAACTGTTAAACTGCCTTCTGTAACATATAAACTCTGTGGAGAATGTCACCCCATTGGCTCTACACCCTCACAAACATTGGCTAACACCCTTCTATGTGTGTAATCTGGAGTGCAGTACGCCACCTCGTTGAGATATTAATTTGCACTTCCTCCCTGAGTGAAGACATCAACATCTTTCACAGACACACTGACCAGTTTTCACACACTCTTCTTAACCACACCAGATATTATGCCAGTTTACACTGAATTTTTAGTCTTATTTTATGCAGTAAGAGGTTGATCTGTGAATCTTTCAGATGCATTATTTTGTCAGGCAGACGTCTTTTTAGATATATATGTGGCCTGTAGCTTCAATGTTCATGTTCTTAACATGTTCTTTGAAGGATAAAAGTTTATTGCATGAATCTAAGAACAAGAAAAAGGAAAAAATAAACAAGCCTACTACTTATTAAGGAAATATGTCTTGAATTTTCAAAACATAAATCATGGGCAAAATTTGATTAATTTAATCAGACCTAAGTAAAATATCTCTGTTTATTAAGAGGAATAATAGACACAGTTGCTAGGGGTTACCACAGTGACAAAAGAAAGACTTACATTGGGTAAGGGCACCAAGATTTTCCTGCTCTTAGTCGCTTGACATCTGCTGTCTTTAACACAATTTTATTTACTTTTGCAAACCTCTAAAAACAGAATTGTCTTCTTCTGTTACTGTATGAGTTGCTGTCTTAGGCTTAACTTCTGCGAGGCAGGTTGCACTCTGTTATGGCCCAGCGAGACACCTTATGAAGCTGAGCTGCCTGAGAAGCCAGAAGAAGACCCCTTTGGTTGCTTTCTTTCTTGCTGACTATCTGGGTTTTGTGGTATCCACAGCAGCCTAGAATATTTGCCCATATTACTTACAGTAAGTAACATGTCATATTTGATGTGATCAGTTTTGTCAAATTCATCATTTTACTCCATTTCAGAAAAGGTCAGTGGGTACTGGAGTTTAAAATAATAACCTGTCTCCAGCCTACATGAGGACCAGAGAATACCTGTTCTGCCCATTACCAGCTGACCTTGTGAGCAGAGTGTATGACAAACCCACTCTCAGCCCAGTGTTCGCCCATGTCAAGTTGGGATGATAACAAATACCTTTTAACATAGATCATTATCTCAATATGTGGGAAACTTTTAGTCCACATTAACAGCACATAATTATCACTGGCAAGCCTTGCAGGAAATTTTTACTACTGGTATTTTTATGTGGTTGCAGCTCACATACTTCACTATGTGGTAAATCTTCAAGCACACCAGCAGTACCATCTTGGTGACTAGTATGGTGAATGACTCAGAAAAGCATTTGCAAGAAGCCACTGAACCCCATTTGGAATAATCTATTTTTTATGATCTCCTACATATCACATCTTGTATTGTCCTAATTTGTTCTGCATCGAAAACCCAACTTCAGATTTCACAGTCATTTCCTTCACATGACCCGTGAAGGAAACCAGCACTTGCTTAGGGTTGAGCAAACCAGGGTTTCAGACCCTGAGGCTCACGTGTACTACTGAGATGGGCCTTGTCAATCAGACCCTCATTTTGTGTTGTGGTATCATCTGAAACAAAATTCTCAGCTTTGCAAGTGAATTTAGGCCTTTTCTCCAAGGAACACAAATGGATGTATTTGGTTAGAAAAACAGTAAGAACTATGTGTGCATGACTTATTTATTTTTTAATTTACTTTTTTTATTTTATATCCCAACTGCAGTTTGTCTTACCTCCTTTCCTTCTATTCTCTCCTTTTCTGCACCTCCTCTCTGCCCACCTCTTCTCAATTAACACCTCTATTTCTGTTCAGAAAGGGGCAGACCTCTCATGAAAATCAACAAAACATGGCATATCAAGTAGCAGTAGGACTAAGAACTTCCACTTGTATTAAGTAAGAGCAGGCAAGGCAATTCAGTGAGAAACAGTCTCCCAAGAGCCAGCCATTATCTCTACCATAACATTACCAGGGTGCCCAATCAGCAGGAAGTAGCCTAGAGAACTATGCCCACATTCCCCCAAAATGGATTATGGATGTTTGTTTTTTGTTTACAGGATTGTTTACAAGTTGTTATAAATAATAGTTTTTAAAAAACTATACAAAGGAAATTAGATTTTGGATTCTTGCTTTAAAAAGGGAAAATGTAGTGGGATTATATTCTGATACATTGTAAATATTTGTTCCTCTTAACTGGTTTAATAAAATGTTTATTGGCCAGAAAGTAGACAGGAGATGTTGTCAGGACTGCTAGACTAAGAAAACTCTTAGAGCAGAGAGGAAATAGAAGGAGCAGAGAGAGAGAAAGATGCCAGGAGAGATGTCAGCAGACACAAGGGAGAGAACTTGAAATGCTGCTCTGAGAAAACCTACCAAGCCACATGGCTAAACAAGATAAACATCATGAGTTATTTTAAAAATCAAGAGTTAGCAAGTTATATGTCTGAGCCATAGGTCAATCAGCATGAAATTAATGTAAACTTTTGTGTGATTATTTGGGGTTAAGTGGCAGTGGGACTGGGAGGGGATCTGAACCTCAGGGCTAGGCCGGAAAGCCTGGGACAGAAACTTCCTATTATAGACAGCCCCTTTTAAAGGAAACCATTAGTGTAAAATAAGGGTATTCAACTGCCTTCTAAATATCCATGTTTACACCCACAGACAGGTGCTCCTCTGAGCCTTAGATGTATCTCTGGACAAAATGAATATAGAAACTCATGGCTGTTCAAGGTACTGGGTACAGGGGATGACTGAGTGCTCAGCCCTAAAGAGGACATCTATGTCATTTCCTCTAATGTCCAGGGAATGTTGTAGAAGGATGGAAAAAAATGTATAAGCTGAAAGTCAGGAACAGGGTTTGAAATTCCATCTTCTGGGCCATGATTTCACAACATTGTGGTACCTGCACTGGCCTTACAGGAGACTAGACCTGACTACATTCAGTCCATCACAGGTTGAAGTAGCGACTCACAGGACCTTAGACCTCTTTGATGAGCTACTGACTACTGATGGTTTTTGGGCAAAAGGAGTCATTGTATTCAGTTGTATACCTGCTGGAGAGCCCCCTAGGTTCCATCAGATGGTTCTATACCAGTGGTCACACAGATGGTCTCAGTTAAACTCAGAGGATAACAGAATAAAAAGCCAGAAATATGGGAAAGGAGGCTGTAGGGCAAAAGGTTTATAAGTGTAGAAGATGGATAATGGGGTTGAGAGTAATCAGAATGCATTATATATATGAAATTGTCAACAAGCAAATTTAATTAAAAATAACTTCATGATTGGGGCTGTAGCTCAGAAGTACAACTCTTACCTTACATGCACATAACTCTAAATATATATTCCACCACTATAAAAATTAATTTTATGAATCAAAATAATGAATATATTATTTTTATGGAAAACATTGACAGTGATTAGAGATTTTTTCTAAAACTTACATTACCTATAAACTTAATTTTGCTTGCTTTGCTCCCAAGGCTGGATTATGTGTAATCTTAGCTAATGGGTCTAGTAAGTATGGGGATTAGAATGCCTTTGGCTAATTAATGCTGCCTCTGACCTTGTGAATATAGCTCCATAACACAGAAATCCAAGGGGTAATTTCATTGCCTCTAATCCTGAGGAAATAACCTGTGAACATAATGTCATAGACGAAGTAAGTAGAACCAAAAATGCTATACTTAAAAAATAAAAATGGAAAGACTTGAACTGGAAAGTGTGTTATTGACTATACATGAGACACTCCCTGCTTCTCAGATGTAGCTCACATTATCAACAAATGTATTGGAGATCTGCTTTATAGATCAGTCTCTCAGAAATTAGATCATGATAAATCATTTCAGTAGAACTTGGTCAGATCTGTATAAGATGTCTTAGAATCTTAAAGATATTCTTTGAAATCTATACCATTTTTCTGCAAGAAAATGAAGCCAGTGGACTCTGGGTACAGAATCTGAACTCAATGTCTTGTCATTTAGGTCCCCAAAGGCTAATGCTGCTTAGGTTCTGGGGACTGTTGCTATACAAGGCTGGCATGATGTTGAGCAGGAAGAGCAGGGAGTCTCTTCTAGGACAATCACTGCTGGGGCTGGCACTTGTAGGTTGTCCCTTGAATGGCTTTATTTACTGATCAAATCAGTTACAACACTTAGCCTCCAAGCTCAGGACAAAAGAGCCAAATACTGAGGTGCCCTTGATTCCCTAAGTAATTCACAGTTTTCGGAATATTCATGTTGACTCAGAAAATGGGTAAAGATATTCTTTAATTTTTAAGAATATGATGTTCATTTAAGCCCAAGGGACATTGTAAAAGCTGTGTGTTGGCAGATGGATTTGTTTTGTTTTGAGGGTAATATTCATTCCAACCTCAAGAAATTTGACACTCAATATTTTTTAAAACAAATAAACATAAAGAAAACAAAGAAACTAAGAACCATTGTAATGGTCTGAGAGAAACTTTGCAGGCTTGTCCTCAGGTGGCCAGTGCCTACCTCACTTCCTTCATGGTATCTGTTTCAGTTCCTGCCTAAGGTACCTGTCTTAAGTTCCTGTCATGATGTCTTTGTCACTGTCCTATTGCTATGAAGAGACACCATGATCAAGGCAAGTCTTATGAAAGAAACCATTTCAGTAAGGGCTTTCTTACAGTTTCAGAGGTTTGGTCTATTATTTACATGGTTATAGTAATTATTTATTACTATGAAATAAATGGTCTATTATTTACATAGCATGGCCATATGCAGGCAGGTGGTGGAGAGGTGAAGGGTCTGATCCATAGACAGAGTGAGAAAGAACAAGTGTGTGTGTGTGTGTGTGTGTGTGTGTGTGTGTGTGTGTGTGAGAGAGAGAGAGAGAGAGAGAGAGAGAGAGAGAGAGAGAGAGAGAGAGACTGTCATGTGCTTTTGAAACCTCAAAGCCCATGTTGGCCCAATGACACACTTCTAGCAACATGACACATATTCTAATCCTTATAATCCCTTCAAAAAGTGCCACTCCCTAGTGACTAAGCATTCAAATATATGAACCTATGGGGACCATTTCTACTTTAAATTACCCTAAGTCCACAGTTAAGTTTAGGCTCACGTTTGGCAATATACCTTCTACAAAGATTTGACAAATCCATACTTTAAAACCTCTTGTCCTCTTGTAGAGGATGGACAAGTGTTCTGTCAGTTCCAGATCATCTCCAGTATTTAATGTTATCAGTGGTCAGTGTCAGCTTTCTGATAGCCTCAGAACAGTAATTTTCTGTTTTCATATGCAACTCTCTAGTTCCAACATGCTGCTATGTATCTTTTCATATTATTTTTCACTTGGTTTTCTTTGTTGGCTGAGGAGGTGTTCCAGATCTTCAGCTGCTCTTTTAATTAAGTTGTTTTCTTGTTGTTGAATGTTAAGAGTTGGTTGTAGATGTTTTGAATAACCACCTTTGATAGAGAGATACTTGGAAATTTTTTTATTTAATTTATTTTCGAGACCGAGTCTCTCTGTGTAGTTCTGGCTGTCTTAAAGCTCACCTAGGTAAACCAGGCAGAACTTGAACTCAGACATTTTCCTTCCTCTGTATCCCGAGTGCTCAGATTAAGGTGTGCTACCATGCCTGGATGCAAATACTCCCTTAATGAAATACTTATTCTCCAGTGATTATTGGTAGATCGTGTTTCTAATGAGTTTGTATATTTTATTGAATTTGTTAATATAAAATTGTGGATTTTTCATTTCTTTTTATAGTGCTAGGAAGTCAGCCAGGACCTTGTATATGTCAGAGAGGCCCCTGTCTCTCAGCCGTACTCCAACCTCTGTAGTTGACAGTTTTATTGAATTATCCTTTTAATATCCCTGAGATATTTTGTGATTATCTTTAATTGCTGATATTATAACTTTTCTACTTTCCCTGATTTTTTTTCCAGTAGCCTGGTTCTTATTGATCTTTTGTTTTTTTTTTCCCTCAAGGAACTAGATTTGACTTTTGTTGATTTTTTTTAAAAAAAAAAATTATTAATTTCTGCTGTAGTTTCCATTATTTCCCTGTTTACATTGAATTTTTTGGGCTCATTCTATTTAAAAATGGTTATTTTTTTTTGCATTTACAGTTCCCTTTCTCTCCCCTCCTCTCATTCACCTCCCCCCCCAGCTTTCCCCCATCCCTCCCAACCATCCACTCCTCAAAGAGGATTAAGGTCTCTCATGGGGAGTCAACAAAGTCTGGGATATCAGGTTGCATCAGGACCCAGGCCTTCCCCCTATATTTAGAGGGAATGGATTCCAAAAATTTTGTTCATGCACTAGGGATAAATCCTAGTCTCATAGCCAGAAGCCCCACAAACTGCTTAAGCCACACAACTATCATCAACGTTCAGAAGGGACAGTTACTCCCATGCAGGCTCCCCAGCTATCCAGTCTGTCAGCTCACAATAGCTTGTGTTAGCTGTCTGTGTGGGTTTCTCCATTGTGATCTTGACCCCTTTGCTCATATAATTTCTCCTTCCTCTCTTTCACTGGATTCCAGCACCATGACCCAGAGCCTAGCTGTGAATCTCTACATCTGCTTTCATCAGTTGCTGGATGAAGGTTCTAAGATAACAATTAAGGTGGCCATCAATTTGATTTTAGGGGAAGGCCAGTTCAGGCACCCTCTCTACTATTGCTTGGAGTCTTGGCTGGGGTCATCCAAGTGGATTCCTGAGAGTTTCTCTCCAGCCTCAAAATAGTTTCCTCTTTTAAGACATCTAGTTCATTGTTCTCCCTTTCTGTTTCTCCCCCAACTCTGCCATCCTGTTCCTTCAAGCTTTCTTCCCACTTCCCCTTTATTTCCCCCTCCTTGTTCCCCATTTATTAGGAGATCTTATCTGTTTCCTTTTTCCAGAGAGATACATGGATTTTAGGGTCCTTCTTGTTACCTAGCTTCTCTGGGGTTGTGAACTGTAGGCTGGCTATCTTTTGCTTTATATCTAATATCCACTTATGAGTACATACCATGTTTGTCTTTCTGGATCTGGGTTACCTCAGGATAATTTTTTCTAGTTCCATTCATTTGCCTGCAAATTTCAATATGTCATTTTTTTTTTTTTTTTTTTTTTAGTGCTCCATAATACTCCATTGTGTAAGTGTATCACATTTTTAAAAATCCATTCTTCAGTTGAGGAGCATCTAGGTTGTTTCCAGATTCTGGCTATTAAAATAATTCTGCTATGAATATAGTTGACCAAATGTCCTCATGGGATGATTGAGCATCCTTTGAATATATACCAATAGTGGTATTGCTGGCTAATGTGGTAGATTAATTCCTAGTTTTCTAGGAAACTACCATTCTGATTTCCGAAGTGGCTGTACAAGCTTACACTCCCACCAGCAGTGGAGGAGTGTTCTCCTTACTCTACATTTCTTCCAGCATAGGCTGTCATCAGTGTTTTTGATCTTAGCCATTCTGACAGGTGTAAGATAGTATCTCAGAGTTGTTTTGATTTGCATTTTCTTAATGGCTAAGAATGCTTAGTACTTCTTTATGTGTCTTTTGACCATTTAAGATTCTTCTGTTGGGAATTCTCTATTTAGATCTGTACTCCATTTTTAAATTGGAATATTTGGTATTTTGATGTCTAGTTTCTTGAGTTCTTTATATATTTCAAAGACCAGTCCTCTGTCAGATGCAGAGCTGGTGAAGATCTTTTTCCATTCTGTAGACTATCATTTTGTCTTATAGATTATATCATTTGCCTTAACAGAAGCTTCTCAGTTTCAGGAGGTCCAATTATTAATTATTGCTCTCAATCTCTGTGCTACTGGTGTTAGAAAGTAGTTTTTTGTGCCAATGCATTCAAGGCTATTTCTCACTTTCTCTTCTATCATGTTCAGCCTAACTGAATTTACATTGAGATCTTTGAGTTTTGTGCAAGATGATAGATATAGATCTATTTACATTCTTCTACCTGCCACCATCCAGTTATGTCAGTACCATTTGTTGAAGATATTTTCTTTTTTCCCAAAGTATATTTTTAGCTTCTTTGTAAGAAATCGGATGTTCAAAACTGTGGGGTTAGTGTCAGGGTTTTTGATTCAATCCCATTTGATCCACGTCTGCTTTTATGCCAATATGAAGCTGTTTTTATTGTAAACAGCTCTATAGTAGAGTGTAAGTCAGGGATGCTGATGCCTTCAGAAGTTCCTTTATTATATAGGATTGTTTGGCAATCCTGTTTTTTTTTGTTGTTGTTGTTGTTAGTCCATATGAGATTGAATATTGTACTTTCAAGATCTGTGAAGAATTGTGTTCAGATTTTGATGGGGATTGCAATGAATATATAGATTTTTTTTAAATAAAATTGCTATTTTTAATATGTTGATTCTACCTATCCAAGAGCATGGGAGATCTTTCCATTTTCTGATATCTTCTTCAGTTTCTTTCTCCTAAGACAAAGTTCTTGTCATAAAGATCTTTGACTTGTTTGATTAGAATTACCCCAATGTATTTTATGTTATTTGTGGTTATTGTAAATTCGATGTTTCTCTAATTTCTTTTTTAGCCCATTTATTATTTGTGTATAGAAGGGATATTGATTTTTTTTAGTTTTTCTTGTACCCAGCTATATTGTTTATCAGCTGTAGGAGTTCCCTAGCAGGATTTTTAGGGTCAGTTATGCATACTTTTATATCATCTGCAAATAGGTAAAGTTTGACTTTTTCTTTTCTATTTGTATCCCCTTGATCTCCTTTTATTGTCTTATTGCTATAGCTAAGACTTTGAGAACCATATTGAATAGGTATGGAGAGAATAGACAGCCTTGTCTTGTTCCTGATTTTAAAGGATTTTTTTTTTTTTTAGTTTCTCTTTATTTAGTTTGATGTTGGCTGTAGGCTTGCTCTCTTTTTATCTAGTTCCCTAAAGTATTATATTTTTAATATTAATTTTGGATCTTTTATCTATAAAAGCACATTCAGTATTGGTGATTACCATCCAAGCAACGCCTTAGCTGTGTACTGTGAATTTGGGTAAGTTTGGTGATTTCATTTAACTAATTGAACTAAGTTTCAGTTTTATTTAACTAATTTCTATTGAGATTGCTCATTTTACCCATGCCTTACATGGAATCCTTTTATTTGATTCTGGTGTATTTTCTAACTACTTCTTTGTTACAGATCTCTAGTTTAATTCTTTTGTGGCATAAGAGCAGCCATCAAGTAATTTCTGTTAAATTTGCTATGGGGCTGGAATGTAGGCGTACATTTCAGTGGTAGAGTACCTACTAAGCACGCACATTCACAGGAACCTGGTCTCAGTCCTCAGCATAAAAAGAATCTACTGAATTAAATATAGTTGTGTAGGTTTGCTCTATTGCTCTGCATGATGCATATGTTCTACACTCCTTGGGAGATTAGAAGAGCATATGCTACAGACACTGAGCCTCCAGTAAGATGTCCACTGCCATTTATTGTCTTCACATACATACCTGCTCTGTCCATGCCCCTACTGCCCACTGGTCATTTCCTGCAGTTTGATGACAACTTTGCCCTGTAACCTCTTTTATGAGGCATGTCTATATCAGAAGAGCTTATTTTTGTTTATCTCATTATCTATGTCATGTCATGGCGTTCAAGTTTGTACTTATTTAAAGAAGCTAATGAGAAAATACTTAATAAGAATTATCACTGCTCAGAGGGGGTCCCAAATTAGAGAGTCACCTGACCCCTCTTTCAATTTTTCATAAAATAAACCAATCATAAGGAGAATAGGTGTTCAATAGGGTTTATTGAGATGTAGAGAATAAAACCATGAGAGTTATACTAAACCACTAAATGTTTTACAGGTCAATCTGCTATATTTATGCTAACTTATAAATGTTTCAGATGGTATTTCAGTAAAAAATACTTTCTTGTGTTTAAAAAATTGATTTTTAAATTATTTATCTTAAAAAGAAAAAGCAGTAGTAAAATTTTAACGTATCAACAAGAACTTACTTAATCCCTAAATATTTTACCTTTAGACCAAGAGGACTGGACTATGGATGACATTTTTCAAGTAACTTCCCCCTAGCTTGAGAGTAACTGGCTTCAGGGAAGTAATTTTATATATTCTCTTGTAAATGTCCCTCACCACAGAGTGCTAGAAAATGCAGGGAAAGCACTTGGATTGCTTTTTACTTTATATATACCAAATGTTTGAATTTATGAAAAGTTATTAGAGGACTCATTTGTTTTTCTAAATAAACATCCAGGGGAGTTGGATCAATCTCAGGTTTTCACATATTGAACCACGGAATTCTGTTGAAGGTGATTGTTTTCTTTTTGACTCTTGGATACCTAACTCAGGTATTTTTTTTTATACAACTCCATTGACCAACACTCCAGGAATTCTAAGGCACAGAACACTTCCATGATCTATGCCAGAAAAATGATTCTGCTTGAAAATAAAATGTGTGTGTACACTTTTGTTTGTATGAATCTGTGTGGCCAGGTGTACATGTGTAAAGGGATGTAGGTGTACATGTATTTGTATGTATGAAAACCAGAGGCCAACCTCAGAGGATGTTTCCCAGGTGATATCCAATTTCTTTCATGAACCTAGGTCTCTCATTGGCTTAGAGCTTATGAAGGAGGCTAGACTAGCTGTCCAGAAGGTTCCAGAATCCACCTTTTCCAATACTCCCAGCTCTGGTGTCACAAACATGCCATCATACTTGGCCTTTATACCAGTTCTGGGGACAGAAGGGATCAAATTTAGGTCCTTGTGTTTATTTGATAAGTATGCTACAAACAGAATCATTGCCTAGTTACTTATGCTCCTAGTTCATGGATATACCATTCACCTTTGCCATATTTAGAGTGATGCTAGAGAGGATACAGGGATACAGGGAAAAAAGCCCGGGCTGGCTGTGCATTGTCTTCCTTGGTATGTATAATATGCATAATTCTACAAAAAGATTGATCACATTACTAAGCAAGTTTGGAGTTTGCCTTCAGCTTTTTGTTTATTTCTCTCATCTATTTTAGGCAGTTCTCAAGAAGATGAACACTGTTGATTTAATTGTCTTCTAGTCCACTCTAGACCATAACTACATGCATCCTTATTTCTGTGGGTGAATGATTGAACAGTTATATCACTAAAACTATTAAATTCAGAGAGCTTATTGATTTGGAGTCTTGGAACAAGAGTGGTCAATACACTGTTTGATATTTTTAGTTCATTTAGATTCAAAAATTCCTGGAGATGCTGGAGTCTGAGGTTCTTCTTTTGAATTAAAGATCATAATGGCTGAGCAATTTCACAGAAGCCCCAGGTTTTCCCTTCTTAGAGTTTAGAAGATAATGCTAGAGGGCCCATCTGTGCATGTGATTAAGCACATATACAGAGGCTTATTGACATCATCTCCTTGATATGAGTATCTTTGGCTCATGTAATTTGGATCTTGAGAAATTGTGCCTTACGGTAATTGACAACTTGAATAATCTTGGTCATAATTTACTCAGCCTGATAAAGTCAGCATATTCCCCAGCTAGGCTTAAAATTGATCATCTGACCATCATTAGTAGAAAGAATTGATGATTTTAAAATCAATCAACATTTATTGAATGTCTACAACCAGCAGGGAGCCTTGGTTAGAATCATCTAGTTTCACTGAAAATCAGGTTATCTTTGCAAATGATTCTGAAAGATTTAAAGTAGAATTAAATTTGAATTGCTAATTTCTATCCAAAATGGAAATGACATTCAGCTTGGCTGTGCTGGACACCTGGCCCTGGGTTTATAGGAAAGGGACCAAGTCAAACCAAATGGATATGGGGTAGAACAGAATGTTGTATTGGAGAAGGCCCAAATTGAATGAGTGTTATCAGTCTTTAATTTATGGAGCTCTAGTGGTCTGAATTCCTCTAAGCTCTGGAAGAATTTTAACCAGTTTAACACTACCCATATGCCAACAGGCTGCAGGGCTCCAGCTGGCAGAGTGAAGAAATGGGGCTGGGTCACACAAGCTATAAGACCTTGCTGATGACAGAGGCTGATACATAACCTACCCAGCCATGAATACCTAGTTTATAGAACTGTATCTTTTTATCTATTGCTGATACTTTGGGAGAAGATTGGAGAGGCAAGGTGGGGCTCTGTGCTAGTAATGTTCATTTTCAATGATTTTTCAAAACTCCTGCATTTTTGAAGGCTTTTGTTATCTCTCCGAGGGAAACATGATTTTCTGTGAAAGGAACATGCCTTAGAAAGTGTTAGCAAAATGGATGTTCCTTCCAAGTAGAAACTGAATCCAAGTGAATTACCTCAAGGCTCAACACAGTCCCTGTATCAACTGTTGGCTCTGGTTCCAGTTCTAGCTGGTAATATCTGGTTCTAGATGTTTCCTTTGTATGTGGCTTGGATAGGAACTACATCTCCTGATGGTATATAAGAGGCAAATTTATTTTTATTGCACCTCTATCTAAGGGAATCCAGGAGATGTGACTAGAATCCTTAGGGAATAGAAGGAAAAGAACCAAGAAGCACTCAGTGGCCTCTGACTATAGCATCAGTAACACTGTGTTCTTACTTCTTCATTCTATTTCCCAAGACCCACAAGACTTGATGTATACAGTCCATTTCATACTCACACTTGAAAGCTGGGATGACCCATTATTTTTAAGATGTTCTGAAGAGAATAATGAATTTGTAGTGATAGCATCATCATACAAAGAAGGGAATCTTTGATACTGTGTCACTATGTGTTAGGAATATGGGAGCAGCTAATTCAGTTTAGTGTCAATGCAAAGCCAAGTACAAGATGATAGAAGCCATCTGAGGTAGCCCATCTATTTTAATCTGGTTCTAATTTCCTGTTATTTTCAGGCTGAAACAGTGGATTCTCTGCTAGCCCAGCCCAGTGTATTCTTTGGAAAATTCTCATTTACTTAGATGAAAACTGACATATTTCAGTTAGATTCTAGAGGATTCTTAAGGCAGTGAAACTTTGATATGATAGATATATGATGTTAGGCATTTGTTCAAACTTAAAGACTATGCAGCCACAAGAGTGAACCTGCTGGAAGCTAAATCTTGGTTCTGTGCTGCTTCTCTGTAAGTAGGTTCAGCAATGGCCCTGATGATGCCTAAGTGGGCTTTGGGTCAGGAAAGAAATGTGTGCATTGTGTGTGCATGTATGCCTGCCTGCATGCGTGTCTCTGTGTGTGTGTGTTTTGGGGGATATGTAATGAAAGACTTTTGTGTCTTCCTCTTGGTTTGGATGCATATCCACTGCTGACCTAAAATAATAAACTCTAACAAAACATAATTTTTGAGGCAGCTCAGAAACAAAAGGGTACTTTCACATGACTTTTGATGTACAGGCTCTGGGTAAAGCAGAATGTTCTTTGTCAAGAACTTTCACCATAAATGTCCCACACAGAAAGGGCAAAGACAGCTTTGTGACCTGGAGGCCTCTTTAAGCCTCTACTGCATGGGGAATGGGATAAGATGAGTGTACTCTTCTTTACAGATATTCAGGAACAAATACCAGAGGAAAAAGAATTTCTGTGGGTGTGTACCATGTGCCATGTGAGCAAAAGCATCTAGTTGCCCAGGGTATGAAGGCATGAAAGAATGAAAGCCCACATACACACACACACATTCTCCTTTACTAGGGAAAATTATATTCCTAGAGAATTTTGCTTTCTTTTTAAAATAATTGTGTGTGTTTGTGCTGCACACATGTAAATAAATGTATGGGTGTGTGTGCACACAGAGGTCATAGAAGGACATCATGTGTCCTGCTGTATTACACTTCACTTTATTCGCTTGAGGCAGAGTCTCTCCTAAATCTGAAGCTTCCAGTTTCTGTTAGGCTGACTGGTTAGGCAGCTCCAGGACACGACTGTTTCTCCCCCATGTTCGCATCATGGGCATGTGGCCATAACCCATGACAAGATTCTGACTCAAGTCCTCATGCGGATGTGGCCAGTGTTCTCTGAGTCAGTCATAGACAACTCCACTTCAAAGCGTCTGTTTCTGTCGCCTTCCAGTTCCTCTGTGATGTGGAGTTCTAACCTTCCTTTCTACTTGTTACAGGTAGTCACTGAGGACTGGTTCCTTGACTTATGTACCCTATTTCTCACATGAGACCTATCTATTTACACTCCCTTTTCTGTTGTACCTTTTCTAAAAAGCAGACACTCCCACACTCTCCAGTTCTGTGCATAGGCTCCTGGAAAAATGATACCTGTTACATGCAGAGTTCTGGGATGTCTCTTCCCCTTCAAAGAGTGAACAGAGCCAGTGAATGTGGCAGAGGCCACAATATAATTACTTTACCTTATATAACAATGACAAAGAGAAATTTGCTTATGTGGTTAGGGGTACTAGTCAAATATTTGGGCCTGGCCTTAACATAAGCCTGTTTTCTATAAGATTCACCACAAGGTGGGTTTGCTCTTAGAAGCTGCTCTGGAAGTACCCTGTGGACATGCATGGCACCGGCAGAGCCATGAGCCTGGGGCACTGAGAACTTGGAGTTTCAAATGAGACCCTCAAGAAGACACTGCTAAGTCATGCCCAGACTTTGTTGCCTTGGAAACCATGAATGCATCTTATAAAAACTTGTGTCCCAGTGGTGGACACTAGTACAGCTCACCTATGGGTCCGGAATTCAAAAAGTCACATCAATTTTTTGACAAAACATTGTTTCAGACTTTGGCCAGCACATAATTGAGTCTTCAGTGGCTGCTTCATGGTTCTGCAAGGCAAACAGCTTCGGCGTGTCACAGAGTCCGCGAGTCCACAGGCACTAGCCATCATGACATTTCTTCTCTTGGAAAATAAAAATAAAATGTGCTTTTGGCAGCTCTGCTATGTTATAGGATACTGTGGCAGCAATCCCGGCATGCCTCAGCCTGGGATGATGCTCCTGGCAGCACCCAGACAAGGAAAGCACATTTTTATCCAGATAATTGTGTTCTCTGTGAGGAACAAAACACAGCCTCCAAATATAATCAGGCTGCCACAGGTGGCTGGCTGTACTTCCCAGGACCTATGCCACATGGAGGCTTTGATAGGCTCTGTTGTTGGCAGAGTGGAGGGTTGGTAGAGTTCCTTACCACATAAGCCATGGTGAAGAGTCAGCTGCTGGGTTCTGTGCAGACCCCTCTCCTGCTGCTGTTGTCATTTCTCATATAAGCTTCAGCAAACACAGGGTATATACAGAAATGAGCAACATCCACAGGTCCCCAGAATGTCCATTTCCTGAGAGCCTTCTCTGGGGCGGGGAACCACTCCTTACTGATTAGCTATATAGGGTTTTCACTATGCCCATCTAGGTATTATTCATCTTTCTACCATTTCCCCCCATTTCTATGCATCAGGAAAAGTGTTCATACACTATGAGTCATATCTGCTGTGGATGGAATGTCTATATGGCTCCAAAGCTCACATGTTAGACTAATACTCCACATGGTATCAGGAGTTGATATCTTTAGGGTTATAGTAACACAGTGTTTATGACTGATACTCAAGTGAATCTTCACAAGACCTAGAGAACTCTCTAGCTTGCTGCCTACCAGAATGCCTGCCTACCTATGCAAGAATACCAGATGGTGAATTAGAAACTGTCCCTTTGGGGAGATTAAGTTCTTGATTTTGTATTTCTCAACATCCACATCACTGAGGCATCACATTTCCTGCTTTTACACATAGCCCTTGGTGGTTTTGTTTCAGTGGTAACTGTCCATCTTTAGTCCTAGAAAAGTCAACAAGTCTGATGAGGTCAGCAGAATGTACCGTGGTGAATGCTGTCTCTGGGTGGCCTCCTTCTCTAAGTGGCATGTAGATGCACTCTGTGTCAATGAGAAGGAGGGGTCTTGGGATCGATGAGTTGTGTATGTAGTTCATCTATGCTTCTGGGATTTGCTAGTCTCTTGGATACATGTTTATCTTAAGATGCTCAAGTTAGTGCCATTTCTTGATTGCTGGATTCAATCAGCACAAATAATATCACCAATACAGTGAGCTAGTGCAGTGGATAACCTTATTTCCTGATGATTATGGATGATAGAACTCAAGGTGTGACATCTCTGTTAGGTAGTATTACAGTTTGTACAGAAAGTATCTTTCCCTCTCCCAAAAAAGGCTCATGTGTTGATGTTTAGTTCAAAAAATATTGAGGGGTTAAGCTTTTTAGAAGTGGGTCTTCATGTGGATTCAGACTTAATCAATGGATTGAACCTTGAATGGGTTTCTAATTTGTTGGCATTATCAGCGAGGGGTGGTGGTAGAGATGAGGAGGTGGGCCTTGTTGAAAGATGTAGGCCAAAGGGCATGTCTTTGAAGCATGTATTTCCTCCGACACTCTTTCTCCTTCCGTCTTCCACCACATCCTGTTACTGTGGCGCTTGACTAGACACAAGGGATCCAGCCACTGTGCACAGAAACTGCCAATAGACACACTTGCAATTTCCTTCTTTAAGTGAATTTTCCCAGTCTTCCTGTCACAAGGGTAAACATAGACACAGACACAGCAAAGCACATCGTGTCCTTGCCAGGGGAAGGCACATCCAAGCTCTGAGGCAGAGCTAGATGGCTGGGAGGAAAATGCTTTGCCAGGCACACACCAACAGTTATGTTTAATTGCTGCAGGAGATGATTCAGGGAGGTAGGCAGCCCACAATCATGACAATTATGTTCTCTGTCACCCATAGTAACTCTCCCAAAGTTTCTCACTTCCTGAAAAATATGTAGCAGGTAAATTATAAGAGAATTTTGTATGGATAGTGACCCTCGGACCTTTTGGATATTCCACTGTGATATTAATATCTGCAGTCTGCATGGGAGGTGACAAAGCTCTTGTCTATATACTTAGAATGTGGAGGTATTTCAGAGGCTTTTACTAAGGTCTTCATACCATGATAGTCTTTATTTCACAGATCAAGGAACCAGAGAGGAAATCTCCCAGCCATCCATGGTTGGCTTTCAGTTTTGCTTTAAAAAAAAAAAAAAAACAAAACAAACAAAAACTAGATCTCTGAGCATTGAGGTTCATAGAGTGCGTGGACTCACTGTGAATTGGAGTTGGACCAAAGCCATTTCTTCCCCAATTTCCACAAAACTTTATGTGACTAGTGAGAACACTGACATTTTTTAGGGTCCAGGACAGTTGGTGGGATCCCAGCCCTGCCTGCAGCTGGTGTCTAGTGATCACCACAATGGCTACACATTTTTCTTTTACAAGATTGTTTCAACTTGATAAAGAGGAAAGTGCAGAAGAAGAAATGAGATAACCCAGGGTACCAGAAGCATTTTCTGGTCAAGGGAAGCCAGCCATTACCACACTGCTGCTCACTGATGCTCACCAGGAGCCATGACTTCTGTGGCATGTAAGCCCCACTTTTGATTTCCAGTTTCTGATTATATAAATGAAGGAAATATTTCACCCAGAGATTGACTGTCTCATTCCAGGGACAATTTTGCACTGCCAGGACATGAGAATCTGACAGTTGTTCAGCCACAGGCCTCTCTAAGCGTCTTCTGTAGAATCAGAGAAGCCCTTCCCTCAAAAGCAGGCAAGTTCATTGTAGAGGGGACCTCACCTTCTGCACAAATGGCCTGGATGCCTTCCCCATCCGCAGACTATCTATCCCAGTCAATATTTCATAAGTCCAAATCACTTTGTAATCACATTAACAGTAATATTAATATGATTTTAAGTTGCATAGAAGTTTTGATAGGACACAAGGCTTCAGAAAGTAATTGACTTTTTCTCTAATTTTATCTTGAAGTTCTGAGGTTATTTTTTTCCCTTTGACTTCAGAATACTTGCAAGTATCTAGCACATTCTATGGTTTTAGAAGTGGTAAAGCATGCT
This sequence comes from Sigmodon hispidus, assembly GCA_004025045.1. Lineage (NCBI taxonomy): Eukaryota > Metazoa > Chordata > Mammalia > Rodentia > Cricetidae > Sigmodon > Sigmodon hispidus. The sequence continues at coordinate 8,304 of PVIH01001129.1, read as the reverse complement.
TATCCCCCAGGTTTATCATTTTAAGTAATTCTTAAGTGTACAGTTCAGTAGTGCTAATTGCAGTGACATTGTGACAGATTAGGTCTCAGAAGTTTTTCATCAGTTATATCTGAAGTCCTGTGACCTACAGTTTTATGTTCTTAGGCTCACCTTTCTGGGCAGAGGCTGTACTTATTTCTTTCACCAGGCTTCTGTCCCAGATAAACATCACCAATGACTTTGTCAATGTCTGCCCTTCATTCTAGTGATAAGGTCACCCTTCCACTCATTCATCTTGAGCCACATGGTCAATCCCAGGATCACAGCAAAGGAAACATTGCTATTCCCTATGTTACACAGTGTGACAATGTGGCTCCCAGGAGAGCAGACATCCTGCTCTGGCTGGTGGGGATGCTAACTCCCTCCATAGAGGAGTGAGCAAGACCATCGAAGCTGGGAGAGAGCTCAAGCCACCTCCACAGATGCTGTCACGGAGACAACCCAGGAGACCCCAGTTCCATAGATATTTCTAGAATCATCACCAGAGGCACTACTGTGTGGCATGCTTGTGACTCTGTAGTCATTGCTTCTGTAGGTTCTGTTGCCACCAGGGAGGTAAAACTTCACAACAGGTTGTTACTCCCTCCTGACAAGGACAGGACAGACAGTCCCTCCCTTTCTCAGCCTTCCCTCTCCCTCCCCTCCCCTCCCCTCTCCTCCCCTGTTCTATAGTGGAAATCTGTAATCACTAAGAAGCTTGTCCTTTCTTCTTAGTTTATTAAGGGAATGTGCAATTTCCAGCAGCGACCAGAGTAGAACCTGTGAGAAGCTCTGTGACTGCTGGGAGGCAGGAATGAAGAGAGAATATGGACAGAAATGCTCCTGTCCAAACTAGACTCTGACCTTCACAGGCAGACATAGGTAGGTTCATTGCTAAAAATAGATGAACAGGAAAGTGTGCAACTTTCTTGTTAGAGAATCTTCAAGAGTCAGACTGAGTTGGGCCAGACAAGGAGCTACTGTTAGTCATCTTTTAAAAGTGATCTGAGCTCATTAAACCTAAAATTACCTATAAAGTTTAATTTATTGATGTGTATATGTGTATCTCAGTGTGTGTGTGTGTGTGTGTGTGTGTGTGTGTGTGTGTGTAATGTGTGTGTGGTTTGTGCACATGTTTGTATGTAACTGAGGAGAGCAGAAAAGGATTTTAACTCTCTTGGGTCTGAAATTGTAGGCAGTTAGGAGCCACTGGGTGTGGGTGCTGGGAACTGAACCTAAGTCTTCAGAAAGCACATTGGTGCTTTTACACGGAGCCCTTTCCAGCCCCTCCTGTCAACATCCTGTCACTTGGCTTTCATTTCTCATTTAAATACATTCTGCAGAGTTTTAGATGGAGAGGGAGGATATATTCCAGCTACCACTTTCAACTGAGCTCCAGTGATCTCCAGTCTTCTCTCTGTCTGTGTGGAGTTTATTCATTTTATAGAGCCTCAGCCCTGGGTTCTGTTTGTTCAAGCCTAACTTCTCTCTTTTCCTCAGCATGCCTAGGGAAACCCCCTTTGCACACTCACAGCGCACACCTCTGCTCCAGGGGCTCCCATGCTCCCATGCTAGTTAGATTCCCCGGGATGGTCAGGGGTGGTGGTACCACTGCCTTATGAACTTTCAGTGCTGTGCAGACTGGAAGGGAAGCCCAAGGCCAAGGCCAGAGAAATCAATATGCCATTGTTATGCCATGGAGGAAACTTGTCTTTCAAACTGAGTGCTTACATTTTCAATTATAAATTGCTGTAGGTAAATATCATATGTATATATATGATAAATATGAGGTGAGAGAGAAGAGGAAGAAGATAAAAATGAAGGGTATACAGATAATGTTTCAGAGATTGTGCATTAGCAAGTTTTTGTTAGATTTTACAGTCACATGACACCTATTTAGACCACACACAGGCAGAGACTATCCTCAGGTATTTAGATATGACTTTCTCAGCTTTTGTATCTTAAATTTTAATTTAAGAGCACTGAGGACTAATAACATTTCTTTTTTCATCTTAAATGGGAAATGAGAACTTCTTCCTGGTGAATGGAAAACAATTTTTCATTTCTTTTCCCACCAATTTTGTTGAGGCATAATCAACAATGCAAAATACCATTCCAATCATTGCTAAATTGTGTGAATGATCACATTCATCACCTTACATGGTTAATTATCTGTACCCATATGTGCTGAGGACTCTCTATGTCTGGTATCTTAGCCAGCTTCAGGTGCTAGAGTTTAGCGTACTTCCTTGTTGTATGGTAGACCCCAGAACTTTCTCAGAAGGCTGATTCTCAATGTATTTTAGCAGGAGATTTTTCCCTGTCTTCCCTCTAGGATGGTGCCATTGGGATTCTATGAGCAGAAGCATTTGATAAAGATGCTCTGTGCTGGGTCTTTTAATAAGCACAGCTGTGTGACCAGAACAATGCAGTGACTCTAGTTTGCCCCAAAACTTCTATTGTGTTTCTCTTTATTCCTAAACTGGTTTCTTGAGCTTCTTACATCAAATTTTATTTGACAATCTGGTCACATATAATGCATGCTCGTAATTTTAAAATGCCCTAAATATTGCATGGCTTTAATACACTTGCTGGACAGACCATTTCAATCCACCTTTGCTAAGATAATTGAGAAGTCCTCTGAATGCAAACAGCCTTCAGTCTCTCCCAGGCTGATGTGACGGGACGCTTACTCAGTAATCTCACGGCTGGAGCTGTAATTTACACTTGCACAGAGGTTAATATTACAGGGCTCTTGGGCCAAGCAGCTGACAGTTTTTCCTGCACTTGAATTTTGATTTTCCTTCCCAAGGACCCCACGTTTTCATTAGAGCTGATGCATATTTCACAGACATAAGTGAAGAGCCCCAGGCGGTGGCAGGAGGAAGTGGTTCTTCTCTGATTTCATCATCTTACTCATTTCAGAAAAAAATATTACCTCTCTATGCAGATTGTAACATGAAATCTAGCAACTCACACCCTCTTAAGTAAGGTAAACCTGCATCTCAGATTAGTCCCAATGTCTTAGAGAAGAGAAATTCTCAGCCAAGTTACTTTTTTTTATTGAGTTATTCATGAAGGTGATAAAATTACAATTACATATTATATGGGGGACAATTCAGGTAAAATTAAATATGGCTTTATATAAACCACCCTTCTCATATTTATTCTTATACCTTTTTTTTTGATTCTATAATTCATTGGCATTTAACTGATTACTATATATTACTTTATTTATCTTCTAACAAAATGCAGTAAATGCCAGAAGCCCAGAGTAGCTCAGAGGTCTCAGCTTGTTGCTTTTCAGAGAACTTTGGAATCTGGCTGAGGAAACTGAGACAACTTTATCCTTGCAGTGTGGACTACACCCTGATACATTTGCTGACCATGTTGTCATGGCATATTCGGGCAGGTCACGTTGTCTCTTTGTCTGTCACCAACACATTCATTGTAGAATTTGGTACTTAGAATCAAGCAGAGTATACTCCAGGTGAGTGTACAGCAGGGCCAGGAGAGGAGTAATAAAGGCTGTATGTTCTTAGTTCTATGTCTACATGGCCTAAAACCCAAGCTTATTTGTAAGATCTGTTAAATTTTTTTCAAAAGAAGGTAAGTTACTGTTGTAGAACATTTTTTCCAGCCCGTTTTGGGTCCGGGAGGTTTGTGCCCAGAGTTTGTAACTTGACCCCCAGGGCCCGGTCCACGGCAGGGGTTTGGAAACTAGCACGCGCAGTGGCTTTTAAACCCCAAAGAAATGAATCAGATGTTTATATTACTTTAAACTGTTTGGCCCATATCTTAAGCACATTATTAGCTAGCTCTTTTATTTTAATTTAACTTATTTTTATTAATCTGCCCACCACGTGGCTCCCAGCCCGTGGCTGGTCGGTATCTCTATATGTCTGTTCCTCTTGGGGGTCGGATGGAGAGTGACCAACTCCACCCTTTCCTACCTGCCTGCCCTCTGATTCCCTACCCACTTCTACGGTGCCGTGCATGGGCCAAAACAGCTACTTTATTTATATCATACAGAAAACATTCTACCACAAGTTACATCTATAAATACATTTCCTGTGATGTAATTAACAAACCACTCATTTTAGGAATTAGGTTTTATATAAGAATTCAAAACTCAAGATCATGGCCAAGCACCAACATGTGACCTCAGTGAAATAGGCAGTCACAATAGACAAGAAAGACTTAGTTCTTGCCTGGCTGGTAAGATTGCTTCCTGTTTTTCATAGGCCATCCTTTGTGAATAGAAGGTGGTAATGATGGTGTTGGCTATCCAGGCTAATGTGTATAAAATGACTAGCCTTATGTTTGCTGAGGATGCCTCTAACAAACTCTTCAATCCAATGAATTTAAAGTATGTTGCCGGACACCATACCACCAGATGCCACCCTGGGGACCGCATTTTGAATGCAAAACCTCTGAACTCAAATAACAAGATCTTGTGTGTGTGTGTGTGTGTGTGTGTGTGTGTGTATGTGTACATGCTTGTGTGTATGTGCTGCAACTTATGTGTAGAAGTTGGAACATTCTTCTTGTCTGTCCTGGCCTCCCTCTCTTTAGGAGGCATGGTCTTATTCATTGATGTGTATGTTGATTAGTTGGCCATTGGAGCTACCAAGGATTCTTCTGTTTCCACCTCTTATCTCAACATAGTAGAACTATGTGGGTTCTCAGAATTTATATTCAGATTTCTGTTAGCATTTTTTCTTACTGAGCTGGCTTCTCAGCTCACAAACAGTAAACTCTTAATGGCAAAACACATCTGTCGAATGGACCAGTGATATCTAAAACTCTGCAAAGGAGTTTGAGGGAGCCTGTTCAAGGTTTAGAAAGCCATGGTCAACCCACATTTACATTTATTAAGAGAGATGGTGAGAGCATGGCTTCTTGGCTTGTGCTGGCTGCATTCATATATGTGATTTATTATTCTCCTGGTAAAAGTAGAGTTTAATACAAAGAATGTATCTTGGGACCATGACATTGAGAAGGTATACAAAATGAGTTTTTGATTCCCTTAATCTATCAAAAATATAAATAGAAAATGTAATTTCTTCTAGGCATGAGTCATATTTGTCTTTTGGCATATCTGGTACTTTTTTTGCTGTGTATTGTAAATTTGAAATTGTTAAATGTCTGAACAGGTTACCACCCAATAGAGTGTTCTGGGCTTGATTATTTTTCTTAAGAAAATTATTTATGATTTAGTTTGAGTCCTTAGAGAATTATATCAGTATGTGATGGAGTAGCCCCAGCAAAGCCTGTAATGCAGAGACCATGTGAATATGTGCTGAGAAGTCTATGGTGGGGGATCTTTGCTGAATCAAGTGATTATCTCATTTCTCACCTCTGGTGGATGTTAACTTGAGAAATCTCTGATGTACAGTTTAGCCAGTGACTCTACAGTTATTCTTTTATAATATTGTGGAAAGTCTCCCATAGTCTACCACTGTACACACTCATACTATGCAAAGCAGCAATGGAGTCTTCATGTGCTTCCCTGGAGAACTCATTTGGGGTCATACATTCCATCCCCTTTCAGAATTCTGGATTTTTAAAGAAACTTTTAGTTATTCAAAATCTTCCCTCTGGTCTTTCCACTTTAAGATACCATTAGTTCATGTGTGTTCCCACATTAGATTCTTCTGTAGACAAAAAAAAATCCTACTTATATATTTTTCTTTTCAAAGGCCTCTTGGACTGAGGTGATTAGCATCTGAACATATTCATCCATGGGTGTTGTTCACTTGAGAAAAGAAAGGTCAATCTGAGTCTTCCTCCACAAGACTGGTTCCTTCATAGTTCCATTATAGACAAGGTGAGGCTCATGAGGACTCCTCCCCTTTCTTCAGGATCTGCTGGGAGTTGGAGATTGTTTAAGGAGGCAATTTAACCACTGATAAGTTGTTGCATCCGTTACCTTTTTTGTTATGATAAAATACTATGACCAAAGGCAACCTAAAGAAGAGCGTGTGTTTTGGTGTAGGATTCCAGAGATAAGTTTTCATCTTGGAAGAGAGGCGCTGCAGCAAGCACGAGCATAAGAAGAGAAATGTAAGAAATTACATGTTTGACAGCAAGCAGAGAACAGAGAGAGACAGAGAGAGAGAGAGAGAGAGAGAGAGAGAGAGAGAGAGAGAGAGAGAGAGGTGGGGGGAGAGAGGAAGAGAACCAGAAATAGGATATAGGTATATAATCTCCAACCCTATCCACAGTGACCTACTTCTTCCAACAAGACTGGACTACAGAAACCTCCCCCAGCAGCACCACCAACTGAGGACCAAGAGCTCAAGTATGCACACCTATCACACCTATGGGGACGTCTATTATTCTAGCCACCACAGTTGCCCAGGCTCTAGGGAAGAACTTCCCACCCATCCTCAGGCAGATAACCCCAATTAAACTCAGTAGGTAAAGATAAACACACACACACACACACACACACACACACACACAGAGAGAGAGGGGGGGGAGGAGGGAGGGAGGGAGAGAGAGAGAGAGAGAGAGAGAGAGAGAGAGAGAGAGAGAGAGAGAGAGAGAGAATGAATGAATGAGAATGAGAATTTGGGTCTTTGTCAGGTGTCCCAGTTGCAGGTCCTTGGTCATGGCTGAACAATGAATCAAAGAGATAATGTACAAGAACAGTGCATGCCTGAGCCCTGACCTTGGCATTAGGTTAGACCCCATAGAGTTGTCATGCAAATTATAGGCAGGTAGTAGCAATGGTCTCATTCCTGAGACAGGCTACCAGAAAATATTTGTCCACCGATTCTTCTTTAGATCTACAAAGAAGCATTTATTAAATACCCTCTGGACATCAACCCAGAAGTAAATATAAATTTAAAATACAATAAACCTTCTTTTTTATAACATTTTTTTTCTAATACATAGAGAAAGAAAAAGGCTACAGGGATACAATTTAACAGAAAAAACCACATGTGTTAGATAGAGCCATTAAAGTTTGTATGTTAGGAAATACAAATGTATTCCACTGAATACTTAATCAAAATTAATTAAAAAGAAATCCCTCACAGCTTTTCACTGGCTCTCTGGTTTGTAGAAACAGTATTGGATTTTAGAGCATGATTTCAGCATCTCGAAATGGCAGATTCCTCAATCCTGACGTCATTTACTGTTTATAGGAAACACGAAGCTCATTTGTACTCAGTTACTACACAGTCTCACAGTTGTTGATATCATCCAGTGTCATGATAACTATCTGCAGTCCCAAGTCTCCTGTGTTATATGGCTTTAAATTTTATTATTTCAGTACCAATAATGTAAATATCAGTGATTGATACTGTAGTGATAGTAAGGGTCAGTGCTAAAGAGGGAGCGAGATCAAAATGAGCAGGCCTGGCCCCGAGTCCTTCCATCACAGCCTACAAGGTAAGCTAGCTTGAGCTTCAGCAACCAGCAAGAGCAAGATGAGGTAGGAGGAAGGCTGTGTGATGTCTGTCTGGTTTTCCTAAAATGTAGACAGTAAAACTATACGCACAGATGTCAGAAATATGGATGCTGATGTGAGGGAGATGAAGGATGAGCCTGTTGCTGATCTTGGGCATTTTCCACTCTCTTACCTCATTAGCATTTTTCAGCTTCAAATCTAGGTATCATTTCTGGAAGAATTCCTTATCTCCAAATGTTGGAACTGGAATTGTTTCAAATTGTTGGGGGATTTTGGAATATTTGCATTTACATGATGAAATGCATTTATGTAATGATATATCTCGTGGATGAGACTTGACTCTGATCATGAAGTTATTTGTTTCATGTTTTAGCATATTTTTTTCCACATAGTCTAAAGGTGCCTTTACACATTATTTTTTTTTAGAATTTTGTACATGAAACAGTTTGGTCATGTGAAATTTTCTATCTGTGTCCCCTTATTACTCATAAACCTTTGATTTTGAAGTGTTGGTATTCATACTTTTATTTTTTTATTTTTTTTTAAATATTTTGATTTTTTTTTTACTTTTAAATTGGAAAGCCATATATAGTATAATATTTTATTTATCCTTTGAAATTTTTTTTTCCTTTATTTTGTATTTATTAAAAAAAAAACACAGTAAAAGGAATTTAAAATGTGGAAGAGTTAACAATAACTATATAGAGGATAAGAATGATAAGCATGGCTTATCAAGGGTAGACATACAAATAAGATTGCTACACCTATATTTTCTTTGTGTTCATCTTTCCCTCTGAATTTTTTTTTTTCCCATCCCTGTATATCCTTATTCAAGGTCTCTTCCCCCTCCCAACACATCTGGTCAC